>JAHTLZ010000200.1:1166437-1189655 GCA_023846285.1 Phrynocephalus versicolor | reverse complement strand
CGGATTTCTCGCGTTGGATCTTTATTGGCTTCTTGTGGGATTCAGCGAGCCTCAGAGGGACTAGCCCATCTGAAAATAATTTTTAAAACCCTATTTTGGGACATGACAGATTGTTCTCCCTTACTGCACTGAATGTGTTTTGGCGTTGCTTGTGTTTTTTGGTCTTGTGTTTTCAGATCCTTTTAGTATTATACTGTATACTTGTTGCTACAGATCATAAACACTGTCTTTTCATGGTTGTTAGCCGCCTTGGGTCCTTTTAAAAGGAGAGAGGTGAGTTAAAGGAGATTTTAAATAAATAATTTCCTTTTCGTCAGCTGGTCTCCTCTTGTAGGGAGGTGGACCACTGCCAGAGAGAACTAGATACTAGTGGAGAGGAGCCAATCGTTCTTGGCTATGGAGCATATAAATTATCACAGTATCCTAAGGCAACATACATACGAAAAAGCAGGCTAACTTAATATGGAATTTTACTCTTCTTTCAAATGCTGGAGTTCTCTTGTAGCTTTAATGTAATGTTGTCTTTTCATGCTGTGTAAGATGTCCCTCAATTCCCTGTTCTCAATACTCGAACATGTCTTAATTGTACTGGACTGTACAACTCATGGATCATTTTAGTAAAGCTTGCAAAGATTTTGGGCTAGAAATCAGCCTGAAAAAAACACAAATAATGGGCCAGAATGTGGACTCTCCTCCTCGCATTACAATTTCTGCAAAAGAACTTGAAGTTGTCCATGACTTTGTGTATCGTGGCTCAACTATCTCAGATACACTCTCACTAGAGTCTGAGCTAGGTAAAGCAGCTACTATGTTTTCCAGACTAACAAAGAGAGTATGGCTGAATAAGAAGCTGACAGAACATACAAAGATACAGGTCTATAAAGCTTGTGTACTGAGCACACTTTTGTATTGCAGCGAGTCTTGGACCATCCATGCCCAACAGGAAAGAAAGCTTAATACGTTCCATATGCGCTGTCTTAGGCGAATATTCAACATAGAATCATAGAATCATAGAGTTGGAAGAGACCTCAAGAGCCATCTAGTCCAACCCCCTGCCATGCAGGAAACCCCATCACAATATTTCTGACAGATGGCCATCCAGCCTCTGCTTAAAAACCTCCAAAGAAGGAGACTTAACCACCCTCTGTGGCAGCATATTCCACTGCCGAATAGCTCTAACTGTCATGAAGTTCTTCCTAATGTTCAAATGGAATCTCTTTTCCTGTAGCTTGAAACCATTGCCCCGAGTCCTAGTCTGTGAAGCCATGGAAAACAAACCTGTTCCCTCTTCAAGATGACATCCTTTTAAATATTTAAACATAGCTATCATATCCCCTCTCAGTCTTCTTTTAGAGAGGCTAAACATTCCCAGTTCCCTAAGCCGTTTCTCATGACATTTCCTCCAGACCCTCAACCATCCTGGTAGCCCTCCTCTGCACCCGCTCGAGGTTGTCAACATCCTTTTTAAATTTAGGCGCACAGAACTGCACACAGTACTCCAGGTGGGGTCTGACAAGAGCAGAATAGAGTGGTACAGTGGACCCTTGTATAACAAACAACTTGTATAACATAAAATTTGTACAACATAAAAATTCCAGAGATAGGGGAAATTTGCTTTACATAATCTCCTATGGGGAGAATCTGTACAACATAAAAATGAGATTACTCCATTTTCAATGCATTCCTATGGGAATTTGTATAAAGGAAATTTTGCTTAACATAATTTCATTTGGAACGAATTAATTCCTTTATACAAGGTATCACTGTACTATCACTTCCCTTGATCTAGACACTATGCTTCTGTTGATACAACCAAGAATCGAATTGGCTTTCCTGGCTGCCTCATCACACTGCTGACTCATGTTCAATTTGAGGTCCACCAAGACTCCCAGATCCCTTTCACAGGTACTGTCCTCCAGCCAAGTATCCCCCATCTTATATTTGTGCAATTTATTTTTTTTTACCTAAATGTAGTACCCTACATTTCCCTCTGTTGAAATCCATTTCGTTAGCTTTGGCCCAGCACTCTAGTCTGTCAAGGTCTTTTTGGATTTTCATCCTATCCTCTAGGGAATTTGCAGCCCCTCCCAATTTGGTATCATCTGCAAATTTAATTAGCATACTCTCTATTCCCTCCTCCAAGTCGTTAATAAATATATTGAACAGCACTGGGCCCAGAACAGCACCCTGGGGCACCCCACTGGTCACATCTCTCCAAGCTGAAGAGAGGCCATTTATGATCACCCTTTGGGTGCGATCAGTCAACCAATTACAAATCCACCTAACAGTAGCACTATCTATCCCACTTTCTACTAACTTCTTAGCAAGAATACAATGGGGAACCTTATCAAAGGCCTTACTAAAGTCCAGATAAACAATATCCACAACATTCCCCTCATCCACTAGGCCTGTAATTCTATCAAAGAAAGAGATCAAATTAGTCTGGCATGACTTGTTTTTAAGAAACCCTTGTTGACTTTTTGTAATGACAGCATTGTTTGTTAAATATTTGCAGACTTCCTGTTTAATAATCTTCTCTAGGATCTTTCCAGGAATTGAAGTCAAGCTGACTGGGTGGTAATTATTTGGGTCCTCTTTCTTTCCCCTTTTGAAGATGGGGACAACATTAGCCCTCCTCCAGTCGATAGGGACTTCCCCTGTTCTCCAGGACTTCTCAAAGATTATTGCCAATGGTTCGGAAATTACTTCTGCCAGTTCTTTTAATATCCTTGGGTGTAATTCATCTGGCCCCGGAGACTTAAATTCGTTTAATGTTTCCAGGTGTTCCTGTACCAGCTCTCTACCTATTCTATGTTGTAATTCCCATCCTACCTCATCTAGTCTTTGTCCCAGTGGATCTCTTTCTTCCTTTTTGGAGAAAACAGAGGCAAAGAAGTTGTTGAGTAGTTCTGCCTTTTCCTTGTCTCCTGTTAGTAACTGGTTATTATCGCCACGCAGAGAGCCTATCATTTCCTTATTTTTCCTTTTGCTGCAGACATAACTAAAGAAACCCTTTTTATTATCTTTAATGTCTCTGGCAAGTCTAAGTTCGTTTTGCACTTTAGCTTTTTTTACCATCCCCCTGCATATATTAGCTGTTTGCTTATATTCCTCTTTGGTGCGTTTCCTATTTTTCCATTCCTTGTACTTGTTTTTCTTTATAGTTAGCTGAGTTGAAAGTTCTTTAGTAAACCATTGCGGTTTCTTTAGACCTCTCCTATATTTTCTTCTTGTTGGAACATTTTTAAATTGTGCCTTTATTATCTCGCTTTTAAGGAACTCCCATCCATCTTGGGCTCCCTTCTCTTTCAGTGTGTCAGTCCATGGAATTGTTATGTCCCAAAATAGGGTTTTAAAAATTATTTTCAGATGGGCTAGCCCCACTGAAGTCCGCTGAATCCCACAAGAAGCCAATAAAGATTCAATGCGAGAAATCAGAGGAATACTGAATTTATTGGAACCAATAAAAGCAGCAGGTGAACATCCGCCTTCCAACCAGGCTAAGATGTCCACACTGAACACACAAGGAGTTCCAACTTTTATTGATTATCTTTCCCCACCTCTCCCAGGCGGCGCCTAGCCCAGAGATTGGTTGGGGGAAGTTTAAATGATCCAATCAGGAGGGGTTGGGGGGTCGGTCGGGGGCAGTCCTGGGTGGTCCCTGGTAGCAGCCAGGGCTTATGCAAATGTTAGACAGAATAACACAAGAGGGGCAGGGAAGTGTGGCATTGTTTTTGGATACAGGTAAACTGAAGGGAATCACTAAATCAATTGTGGGTGAGAGAAGGCAATTATCAGAACCAGTGGGGGGCAGGAAGAACTGATGGGATCGCACACAAGCATTTTGGGGAGACACAATGATTTGAGTACACAGGGATACAAGCCATTAGGAGATTACATGCAGATGCTTGGGGGGGACACAAGAATTTGTAGACACAAGAATGTAGGCTTTTATGGGATTACATAGGGTGTTTGAGTGATTATGGAAACTAGGAACATGAGGATACAAGTCCTTCCCAGGTGTATGAATGAAACAATGGAGTGTGTCCTCAGGCTTTGATGACAATCTGGGTTGGCAGACAGGAATGTTGATTTCTGAAGAACAGCTGCTGAGATACGTGTCGGGGTCCTTGATGAAGATGGAAGTTTCCAGACAGCTCTGCCAGCCTGCGAAGTTGCCATTTTCTTTCTTCTTGTTCTGATCTTCCTTTGCCCCAGATGTGAGAGTGTGAGAGCCAGGGGATAGGGTGGGCACACGTGTAAGCGTGCCCAAGAGAGAGAGAGAGAGAGATGGTAGGAGAGTGGATGGAAGATAGGAATAGAAGAAGGGAGGGTGAAGGGGGAGAGAAAGGGGGGGAGCCCTTTTTCCTTCTGGCCTGTGCCAGGCGTGGGCAATGAAACCGGGTTTTTAAGGGAAGGGAAGTCCTTTCGCTTCTTTCCCTCTGGAGAATGAGGTTGGTAATCATTTTCCTTTCCAGCCAGGACAGAGAGTGTATAATCCCTCAGCCCAGGACTTGAGTCCCTGGCTGTAACCTTTGGGCTTTTTACTTGAGGGATTGGAGGGAGGGAAATGGAAGGAAGAAGGGTCAGCATGTAGGGCAAGGTTTGGGCAAGAAGGGAGCAGAGGGAGCAGGAGAAAGCTGGGAGCCTAGGGGCAGGTGAGCGAAAGGCGAGTGGACAGGAGAGGGTTAATATGTTATGGAAAGCCCGGGAGGGAATGGGCAGGAATAAGTTAAAATTTCATTCAGATACATTGTGACAGGAAGGGAGGGGGAAGTGGAGGAGCGGGCAATTGGTCTATTTAGTCACACTAGGTGTTGCTTTTAGGATCTCTACTCCAGACATGATACCATAGTCTTTCGAGACTGAAGGATGCCAATGATGTCTTTTCATGCTGTGTAAGATTTGCCTCAATTCCCTGTTCTCAATACTTGAACATGTCTTAATTGTACTGGACTGTATATTGTCCATTACTGTAAGCCGCCTTGCGTCCTTTTCCAAGGAGAAAGGCGGGGCAAATATACTCTAAAATAAATAAATAAAATAAATAAACTCTGCAACCCTTGGGCGCACAATGGAGTTTATTCAAGTCACCCAACACCTCGGTTATATTTATTTATTTATTAACGAGGGGGGGTGCAAGGAAGGCGCTCTGTGCATGCTCGAGGGCTGCTTTTTCTTAATGCATTCATGTCTTGCAATAAGAGCGGGCGAGGCGAACACTCTCAATTCTGCTCCTCTTTCCTCACTGGCCGAGATTTATAAAACGGGGATAAGTCAGAAACGAAACGATCGATTGCAGCATAGCACTGCCGATAACTCGAGAGGCGGCCGGTTGCCATGACTACGGCCAGGCCTCCTGGGCCCGAGGGAACGGGCTTCCGGTTTCCCCCTCCTCCCCACAATCCCCCGCGCGCTGAAGCCGTGCTGGAGCTTTCCAGTTGGGCCGCCCGTCCTGGGCTGTACCATCGGCTTGAGGGGAGGAGGGGGAGACAAATCGGGCCGAGGGCTCGTTCTAGGCAAACGGGAGGCCAGCTCCGCTGCCGTGCTTCGTGCCTTGTATTATAAGCCAAGGGCAGCAGAGGCGTTTGGGAGAGAAACCTAAAAACGTAAAAAACTTTTTATGTTCTTGTTGGAACGAAACAGACCGCGACACCGCCTGTGGGGAAGAGAAAAGGCGGGAAACGTTTTGCTTGGCATGACCTCTTTCCCCCCCGGAAACGGAGCAAATGGTCCGCCCCAACCGTCCTCTCCGCCGCCTTGCCCTCTCAACGCAACTTGCCCCTTCCTCTCTTCGCGCCCGCCTCCAACGCGGCGCCTATGGGCTGGCGGGCTGGCCGGCATGCAAATAGCGGCCCCGGGGCAGCCAACGGGGAGGCGCGGGGCCTGGGAGCGGCGCGGCGATTGGCCGGCGAGGCGGGGAGCCGGCAAAGCGAGCGGGTTCGGGTGCCCCCTCGCGGCTGAGGCGTCGGCGTGAGAGAGCGGCGGCGGGCGGGATGAGCCTCAGGAGCGGCGGCGGCGGTGGAGGCGGGGCGGGACCGCGGCCGAACTGAGGCGCCGGGAAGGAACCGCCGAGATGGCGGCGGCGGCGGCTCCGGGAGCGCTGCTGCTGCTGCTGCTGGACGGCTCCGGCGGCGTCTCGGCTCTGGGTTGGCGCCTGCTGGCGCTGCTGGTGCTGGTGGCTCGTCCCCCTCACGGGGTGGCCCGAGGGGCCGGCCTGGCCGACAACGTGGTCTGGGCCGTGAACGCTGGCGGGGAGGCCCACGTCGACGTCCACGGCATCCACTTCCGGAAGGACCCCCTGGAAGGACGGGTGGGGCGAGGTGAGGACTTCCGGGGCGGCGGCGAGGGCGGGTGGAACTCCCTGCCACAAGATGCGCTCTTGGCGGGGCCCTTCCTTTCGGGCGGGGGCCAGCGGCGCCCACCCCACCCCACCCCCACCCACCCACAAAGAGGCCCCCATGCTCCACTCTCATTGTCCTGCTCAGGGGGCGGTGGGACTACAAAGCCCACGAGCCTTCCACCCCACCCCCCCTTGGCTGTGGCAGATGGAAGTGGTGCTGCTGCTACCGCAAGATCCAGAGGGCCCCCTCTGTGCCTCACGCTGAGGGCAAGGAAAGGAAGAAAGGAAGAGCAGGGAAGCTGGAGCCGCTGATTTCTGTAGATTGCAATGTTGGTGATTTACACACACACACACACACACACACATTTTGATTTAGTGGGGGTGCTGCTGGTCTTCTCCCAAACACGCCCCCCTGCAGAAATACAGTGGTACCTTGTATAAAGGAATTAATTCGTTCCAAATGAAATTATGTTAAGCAAATTTTCCTTTATACAAATTCCCATAGGAATGCATTGAAAACAGAGTGATCCCATTATTATGTTGTACGGATTCTCCCCATAGGCGATTATGTTAAGAAAATTTCCCCTATCTCCAGAATATTTTATGTTGTACAGATTTTATATTATACAAGCTGTTTGTTATACAGGGGTCCACTGTATATAAATAAGCAGCCATGGCTCCACAGAGAAGACAGTAGGTTCAGAAGAGTGTTAGAGCAGGTCACCACATCCCTTGTCATGAACTTCAGGGATGTACTGCAGCCGGGAGGCTCAAGGGCCCGGCTTGCCCCTCTCAGTGGTTTAGGGTTGGGATGGTTGGTGGGTATCATCCATCCTGTGGGTCGCCGTTACTTGAGGTGGAACCTGCAAGTACAGATCTGAATACCACATCATGCAATTGTACAGAATGTCACTACTTGCTAGACACCGTTCTGGACGGCTGACAGTGAGGTTGTGCTGTTTGCTTCTTCCAGAAATTAATCTGCATTTAAGTGATCCAAAGTAACAGCGCTGTTTAATAAGGAACAGGAACAGCCCTAAGAGATGTTGCGCTGCTTGGCTGCCATAGGGAAACTGCCCGGAATAGCTTCCCTGCTCTTGGCTAAAAACTGGTTTTGCAACCATTTGGCGTATCAAATGAGTCACTTCTGGATTAGTTTAAGGTATTACCATTGCTACTCCATGTCCAGTTGCCATGGCACAGTGGGGATTAGAACCCAGGGCTCCTGAGTCCAACACTGCACCAGAAACCATGTAAAACTTGAGTTGTGGCTGAGGAGGACGTGAGCTGAAAAATATATGGTTCCAGTTTTATCAGGCTCGTTGGGATTCTCAGCCATGAGTTCAGTGGGGCTTCCTCTCAGGTTGCTGTATTTAGAATTTAGCCACGGTTGGATTGACTGAGCTGTGGTACGACCAGCAACACCTCAGAGAAATGGATGCAATTTTGATATCAATAAGAGTTTGTGGTGGTTATCGTGGGACTGAAGCACTTGGCTTTGCCTGAATGTTTACTTATTTTTATTTATTTTAGAGTATTTTTACCCCACCTTTCTCCTTGGTGGCTGTATTGCTATGCACAGCTCCTCCAGGACTCTCAACTGACCTGAATTCCATAACTGGAATATCGCCTACCCCAGCCCCATGTTCTTCCCCTGCGGCTGAGGTCAACCTGGGCCTTGTCCCTGCCGCCCTCGCTTCTCCCAGGGGTGGCTATTGATCCCACCTGTCACGTTTTCTACCCCATCCTCTGCCTTTGCAGCAAACGCAGCGGCCACCCCTGCTCTGTCGTCCTGGTGTGAATGCCAATTCTCCCTCTGGAGGCAAGCAGAAATATAAGCGAGGGCACATCACTCCCTTTTGCCAGGCGCTGAGAGGAAGGCCTTTCTCTCTCTCTCTCTCTGACCTTGACTCTGTCCTCCTATCCTTTTCCTTCTTGCATGGCCCCCTTTCCCTTAGACTCGTTCTTCCCCGCCTTATCCTCTTCTCTGTTCCTCCTTTCCACCCCCTGGGTTTTTAGTTCTCCCCACCTTGCTTGCTTGCTTGCTTGCTTCCCCCTTCTGCCGAGGCTGCTTTCTAAACTCCACAGGGCGCCTGGCTGGACTTTGCCCCCTCCAGGCTTTGCCTGTTATCTCCGGAGGCCACCAAGGAGTGGCAGGATCCACCTCCTGCTTGGAATGGGGAACAGCAGAGGTGCCACCCCTGGAACTTGAGCATGCTGTCTTTCCCCTTTCTCTCTGTGGTTACTGATTGGCTGCTGGCAGGTGGCGGTTGCCTTTGCTAGATGAATGCCCCTGAGGCCCCAGTGCTCTCCCCCCCCACCCCGGCTATGGAAGCCATTGGTGGCTACATTAAGCAGGAAGCTGCACTTTCCCAACTGTTTGTAACTCTTTACATCATCACCATCACCACCACCATCAATTATTATTATTATTATTGTTGTTGTTGTTGTTGTTGTTGTTGTTGTTGTTATACCTTGAATGTGCTTCTTTTAAAAGAAAAGACTCCCTCATCCTTCTCTCCTTTTGATCTTTTTTCTTCTGTGCTGTGCTGGCCTTTTAATATTCCTGGCTCCCTAGACAGAGGAGAGCCATGGAGGAGGCCTTGTGCTGAATATTGCTGAGATGCCCAAAGCCTCTCCTTTTTGCCAGCCTTTCCTGCTGTTTCAGGTGGACCTTGGAGACTGCACTCGTTCTGTCTCGGCAGGAGCTTTTCTTTCTAGGACTAGTCAAAACTCCTTGGCCTGTAGGTCTTGTCTTCTGCTGGGCCCTTCTTCCTGGTTCTGTGAATGGATATATTATTATGGCCTCCGTAAGAGGGTAGTGCACCTCTCCCACAACTCCCTCTGAACTCTTCTTGCTGACAGGGAAGGAGGCAGGAAGGGGGGGGAGCTCCTTTATCCCGTGCAAGACAGATCTTGCCTGTCGTCCTCCTTGGCAGTCAGCGGCCTCTGAGGAGGCAGGGTGTAATTTTACTGCTTGCAATGAGGAACTTTTTCTTGTGATCCCTTTGCCGAGGCTTTCTGCCTGCTGCAAACAAGGTCCGTTGTATTGAGGTAAACTCGAGCTCTCCCATGCACAACAAGTAAATAAATAAATAAACTGGTAGCTCATGTTACAGTGAAGTTCATTGTTTGGCTTCATCTGTGAGGCCTTCCTCCCTGCTTTCAGAGTGCCCCCTGAGGGCTAGAAATGATGAGCTTTGCGGTCATGAGAGCTAGAAACTTTCTTTCTTCTAGTCAACAGGCATGGACCTTGCTCATGGATTGTGGTTTCTGCTTCCTTTCTTTTGCTAGGTCTTACTTGGAAGAACAATTCCCAGTTTTCCTCCAACTTCTGCTAGCGAAGGCTACCAGATCCAGTTCACTTTGGAATAAAATACGGGAGCACACTCCACTTGTGTGTGTTATGTCATTATAGTTGTGACTGACTCTTTGTGACACTCCACTTATTACATAGAAAAATGTTACTTCTAGTAACAGTGTGGGTTCTGGAGGCTCACACAGAGGTGCAGTGGGTAGAATCTTCTGAAGAGAGGGTGACCCTTCCATGGATATAGTGTGTGTGTGCGTGCACGAGCGCACACCTCTGTTTGGGTGGTTCCCAGCGCAAGAGTTGTAGCAGAAGGTGGAGCTGTGAACTATGCAGCACAACAGGTCAAGTCTTTTGTTGTGTGTTGGGAGAGGAATTAATCTTTTTCCTCGTGGTAATTGCAAGGATTTCTGTGTGAGATTGACTTGATTAACGTTCCCGGTTGGCCATGGCAGTGCCAGGCACAGATGTTTTAATGAGAAAGTTGCAGGCGTAAGACTACAGGCTGTCTGATGTCATTTCTCCAAAGGAAATCCCCCACAGAATACAGCTGTCTTCTCTCGTCTGGCAAACTTTCTCTGAGACCTGGTCGTTTTCTCGGTGGGAGAGCCAGAGAGGAGCTTTCCCTCTAGTGTAGTCTTTCATGCCAGAATCCTCAGACAGAAGAAGGGAAGAGAAAGAGAGGGGTCCCAGTCCTGTGGCAGGCAAGCAGTTTCGCCAACTTGATCTTCGAAGCTCTTCTTTTCAAAGGGAAAAGGATCTGGAAAAAGTTCTAGCTGAGCCGACGCCGAGGCAGCGGGGAAGTACAGCGAGTGCTCCCTCAAGGCTCTCGGTTTCCATTGTTAATTGTAGCTTGAGAACAACAGTGTCGCTGGTTGGTACCAGGTGGCTGCTGAGCCCAGGCCCCAGGCAATGTTGCTATCTCACATGGGCCAGGTTTTACTATCAGCCTCATGACTTGCCAGGCTGGCTCCAGGTGCCTGGGAGTTTCAGTACAAGAAAAGGAAAGGAAAGGAAAGGAGAGGAAAAGTAACTTTCCCAGAGGTTCCTTCAGTATTACCCACGAGGAGAAATCAAGGACACGTGGGTCCTCCGGCTTCCTGGCCTTGTCCATGAGAGGTTCTGATCAGATGAATGGTTCTTCCCAAACAGCCCTTGGCAGGGGTGGGGTCCCTAGAACGGGGCAGGTGAGGGTCTGAGGGTGTGGGGTTGCCTTTTTTCACAGCTCAGTCCTGCAGGCACTTGAGAGGGTTCAACTTTATTTTTGGAACACAGCCTCCGACTATGGCATGAAGCTGCCGATCTTGCGATCCAACCCAGAAGACCAGATCCTCTACCAGACTGAACGCTACAACGAGGAGACCTTTGGCTACGAGGTCCCCATCAAGGAGGAGGGGGACTACGTACTTGTGCTGAAGTTTGCTGAGGTCTATTTTGCACAGTCTCAGCAGAAGGTAAGTGGTACGTGTTGTCAAATCCCGTTCTGTGGGATCCACATCTGGGTTGGGACGGCATAGGGCAGGGGTGGGGAACCTTCAGCCCTCTTGAAGTTTGGGACCACAACTCCCACAGCCCTTTGTCATTGGCAGTATAGGCTCAGAATTCTGGGAGTTGTAGTCCAAAACATCTGGAGAGCATAATTGGCTTCTGTGCCTGTGTCTGTGCTGCCTTTTTTGGGCAAAAGCAGCTTTTGGAGAGGTATGGGAAGCCTACAGATACTGGCATAAACATCAGCTGACCTTAAGCATGCGTTCTGCAGAAGAGGTATATCTTCTTCTCACTGAGTCTTAAGAGGCAGCAGAACCCTAGGTTTAAAAGATGTGAGCATGTAGCCGAAGACTTTGGGAATGCGATTTGGGGTGAGGGATCCAGTCCTTTCCCTGCCTTTCGCCTGTTGTAGACACTCTAACTGTCCAAGGTAGATTGCCATTTATTGTCCAAAAATAACAATACCTATTCTACATGCAGAAATGATGGTTACTGGTCTTGCTTCCTGTTGGCAATGCTATCTTCAGAAGATGAGTTACAAAATCCGCAACAGGCTGTCTCGCTTAGGTCAAAGTCTGTGGGAGGAAAAGTACGCCATGTTTTAAGTTACATGGAATCCCCATTAAGTGGCATGAAAGGCCAGTGGCTCACTTTCCTCCAGTGGAGTTCTGTGTAACTGGGAAGTGTGGACTGCTGCAGGGTCAGTTGCCCTGCCCGCCTGAACCCCAGGAGAGGGACCCTCTTTCCGAGTTTGTGATCTACCACTAGTTGGCCACGCTTATCCACCTGCCACTCCACAGCGTCTCCTTGGTCTTCCTTCCCCTCATAGGTGTTTGATGTACGCGTGAACGGCCACGTCGTGGTGAAAGACTTGGACATCTTTGACAGAGTTGGCCACAGCACAGCACACGATGAGATCATTCCAATCAGCATCAAGAAGGGGAAGCTGAGCGTCCAAGGAGAAGTTTCAACCTTCACGGGAAAACTTAACATTGAGTTTGTCAAGGTAGTGGCGGGAGATGTCCAACAGATTTCACCTCTTTTCTGTGAGCTGCCGTCTGTTCATGTTGGGAAATGTGAACTGTTGGACCCTGGGGGTTCAGATGCAGAGAGATCAAACCATGCCCTTCTGACGAGACACGGACACAAGAACGGTTGCAAGCCTTACCTTGAGAGAACAGGGCATCAACCCCATCATGGGAGTGGAGATGAAGAGCAGTCAGGATGACAGCAGGCAGCATCAGCATAATGTATACATTGGTTTAGGGAATGCATGGAAACGTCCTTCCAGGCACTGTTTTTCATTGTTTCAAATCAGTACTGCATTTTTTGCTCCATGAGACGCACCTAGTTTTAGAGGTCTGTATGTGTGAAAAAATATTCACACATACATACTGCGGTCCTGGGACATCTCCAGCCCAGTTTACTCTCTAGCCATGCTGCTCCTGGGAGGCCCAGAGCGGCATGGATGAAGAGTAAAATGCCAATACAAGCCACCGCCCCCTGCCTGGGTCTCCATGCTGGGAAGCTTCCGGCCCTTGCACAGGCCTCCGGACCCATTGCAGGTCCCATCCCCAGCTGCAACCCAGTGGAGACTTCCTGACCCAGCTATTTAAAAAAATTACCTTGCATGATTGATTTGTTCCATAGAATAGAAGAGGGAGAGCAAACATCCCTACCGGAGACCATAGAGATGAGAAACTGGCTAAAGAGTAACCATCCACCATGATGACCATAGAGATACTCTTTAAGATAGGCTGAATGGGAGAGCTCCCTCCCCTGGATTCACATTCTGCTTGTCTTGAAGAGTGGCTCTATGGTCATCTTGGTGGGTGGTTACTCTCTAGCCCATTTCTCATCTCTATGGTCTCTGGTCAGGCTATTTACTCTCCCTCTTCTATGGAACAAATCAATCATGTTAAGGCAGGCATGTCCAAACTTCGGACCTCCTGATGTTTTGGACCACAACCCCCAGAATTCCAAGCCTGTATTTCCAATGGCAAAGGACTGTGGGAGTTGCGGTCCAAAACAGCTGGAGGGCCGAAGCTTGGACATGCCTGATGTAAGGTAATGTTTTAAAAACGGGTTGGGAAGCCTCCCCTGGGGCTGGGACCTGCAGTGGGTCTGGGGGCCTCTGCAGCAGCCGCTCTGGAGGCTCCTGTCATGTGTGTGTGCTCGCCCTATAAGACGTGCAGACATTTCTCCTTACGGGGTGGGTAGGGAGGGAGTGCATTTTATAGAGAGAAAAATACGGTATTTTAAATCGCCTTGATGCAAAACAGTTCCCCTTTGCTCCCTCCGGGGAAATTCTACAGTGGTATTCTCAGATTTGGAAGAAAGGCAGCTTCCGTTCTCATCTACATTACAGTAGATCAGTGCAGTGATCAGAGGCTAGTCTTTCTGTCCTTAAATCCACAATCAATAAAGATCCATTTAACAACAACAACAATAATAATAATAATAATAATAATGAAGCACATTCCCAGTCAAGGGTGTGTACAGTTTTGCTTCAAATACCACGAGGTAAGCGCAGCCAAAGTTTTAACTTATTATTGAAAGCTTTCTATGTCCCTAAATGGTAGGCCATAAGGGATAAATTGATGGCAACGGATGGTCCTAACCTGTGTTGCTTTTGTTTCCCCTGCAGGGGTACTATGATAACCCCAAGATCTGTGCACTCTATGTTCTTGCAGGCACAGTGGACGGTGAGTGTTTCCATCCTCCCTCCCGTTTCCACCTTGTCTGTCTCCTGGCCAGTCACCGTGTACACTTCCCCAGGTGACCGCGGTGGGGTGTTGGTGGTGTTGGTCTGAATGGCTGCTCACAAGGAGCAACGGGGTCAGTGTCGAAGGCCCCGTTCTATGTAAAGTAGGCACCTTCCCAGTCAAATGAGACCTCCTTTGTTTGATGTGCCAACCCTGGTGTGATTTCCCTGCTGTCATTCCCACAGATGTTCCGAAGCTGCAGCCCCACCCGGGACTGGAAAAAAAGGAGGAGGAGGAAGAGGAAGAGGAGGATGAAGAGGGCTCCAGCACGAAGAAGCAGACCAATAAGAACCGGGTCCAATCTGGGCCTCGCACGCCTAACCCCTATGCCTCAGACAACAGCAGCCTCATGTTCCCCATCTTAGTGGCCTTTGGGGTCTTCATTCCCACACTCTTCTGCCTGTGCCGGTTGTGAGAGACAAGGTGGCGCTTGGGCACGGCGGACCCCCCCCCCAGGCCGGAGAGGAGGAGCCATGCCAAGCATGGCAGCTGCTTTGGCTTCTCCGTGTCCCTCCTAATGTCAGGAAAATAAAAAGTTTGCTCAGAAGCAGCCACGGCCACAACAGCCGGTACAAGAAGGGAGACTTTGGGCCACTCTCTTTGGGGAAGAACTTTCTTCCTGCCCACGTCAGCATCTTCCTCCACAGCATTGTGCCCCCCCCCTTTCCATCTGGGCCATGAGCTTCTGCCTGCCCTGCTCAGAGAGCCTGGAAGCAAAACACGCCACCCTTCTGGCCGTCAAGAGGCCAATGAACTGTAATCCTAGCCAAAAGCAAGACGGAGGCAGATGCGGGGGCGGGGTGGGGGGATGATCGAGGGAGGGTACACCTCTGGAGTCTGGCTGGAACAAGAGGATTTGGCTGGGGAGCATCTTTGGCTGGCCTGGATTCACGTAAGTGCTGGACCTGCTGGGAGGAGATTGGGCTTCTCTTTGACCTCTTCTAGAAAATGCCTCACTCCGCTCATGGTACTTGCTTTCTGTTCTGGAAAGGGGTGGCCCAGCCCTTTCTGTTAGCTCTGTGGATACTGGAGCCTTGGATGATGGGAGCAGGAGGAACAGGTTGTCCTTGTCTCCCCCCCCCCCACACACACACACATACATCTGGGAGAGAGATTGTTCCCCTGGTCCCTGGAACCTCTGACCTTTTGCCCCAGAAAGGGTTTGACTTCAGACCATTGTTCTCATGCTGAATCTCACCCCAAAGCCTTTGGTTGTCCTGGTGGAGTTTCCTTCCCTCACATCCTCCGCTCCTTTTACGTTCCTTTTGAGGGGCCTTGGATTCTTTCCCCGATTCAGGTCGGTTTCACTATTAGGAAGCCCGCTTTCCCCCCATGCCTTGGCACCCTGATGGGAATGTGGCGTGCTTTTAAGGCCAAAGCTCCCAGGCCCATCTAGATTTATTGACTTATCTCCCCACTCCCTTGGTGGCCTTTTAAGTTTGCAATCAGAAGATGTGCCACTTTCTGAGCTGAAGTCCACATCCTTTCTTGTTGCCAAACCAGCTCTTCCGCAAGGAAACCTTAAGTCTCCTTTTCCTGCCAGCCGTTGGTGGTGGTGGGGAGGTGTGGGGGGTTGGGGGTTGTTGTTTCCCCCCCCCCCCAGGTTGACTTGAAAGCCAAGTTGTAGGAATCTTTTTGATTTGTTTTGTTTTGGAAAGGCAAGAATTCATGTCGGTTCCATTGGCTCGGCTCCTCCCCAGTTTCCAGCTGGGTTTTTGTTTGATACCCTGAGAGCCATGTTGAGAGAGGCACTGCCATGGCCTCCAAGGGAGCAACTCTCCCTAGAAAGACAAATTTTAAATTTCCACTTGCTGGGCTACCAAAATATTTAGCGGGTGATGAAAGAGAAGACAGAATCCAGTGGGCGTGTTGACAAAGGGTTTGTGTGTGGCCAGGAGGGACGCTGCATTATTGCTTTTATAAGGCAGGAGTTGTTGTGAGTGGGTGCCCGAGAGCTTCTTCCAGAGGCACCGGCTTGCCAGAGCCTTCCTGGTGTTCTTCCCTGATGAAAACCCTAATTCCATCCTCTCTTGGCCATGTGCTTTGGTGCCTTTCTGGTTTTGTACTGTTGGTGTAGGAGGGAGAAGGGTTCTCCTCACTTGTGCAGGGACCATGGAGAACACAGCCTAGTTTAAAGCTGCTGACTGGTCTCTTGGAGGGGTGTCTCCCTGTGTCTAATGGACAAAACCAGGTGGCCCCCTTGGCACGTTAGTTGTGGGGAACGACCTGTCCTTGGGGGCTGCAGCCCCCACCCTGTGATCCTTTTTTCTGCAGGAACTATTCTTCTCTCAGGCCTGGCCCATCCCCTTGGGGTAGGGGGAGATCCTTTCCAGATCATCCAGGTCCGTTGGTCCACGTTGTCGTCCTCCCCTCTTTGACCTGGATCCTGTTTGTTCAGCTGCCCGACACTTTCCCGTCATGCTGCCGTGCAGCTAAAAAGAGCCGCTTGAGGGTTCTTCTACAGTAGCCGGGAGAGTGTTTTCTTTCCCATTTCACTACCATGCATACAAGGGGCCCAGGCCTGGAGTGTCCTCAGCCTTGACCTCCCCCCCCCCTCCCCTGGGAATCCCAAAATATTTGGAATTTGTTCCTATACTTGTGCTTTGGTACTTGCCTCTGAGCCTTGCTCCCAGTGTCCGGGGACATTCCCCAAGAGGAGAATAACGTCCCCCAAGGGGGGTGTGACCATGTGGGCAAGCAAAGCTTGAAACTCCAGCCGTCCATTCCATCCGGTACTGAGTCTTGTGATTGAAAGACACTTCCTAGATGAGCTTCCCAGGTACTGGGTCTTCAAAGTGAGCTGCATTCTTTAAAATGGAAACAAAGGAGAGGGACCCCCACCCTCTTCCTCTTCTGTTTCTGTTTTCCTCAGTGACTGAATCTTGTCAAGCACCTTGCACGTGCCAGCAGGAATTTGGTACATCCCTTACTTAGTTGTCATTTCAACATCTGTTTTTTTGCCTGCTGACTCTAGGCAGGGCTTGGCGGGGATGGGAAGGAAGCATGGGATTTCTCCAAACCCAAATCTCTGCAACACTTGCTTTGAAAGCCATTGAGCTGTTCTCGCTGGCTTTGCCTCCTCTTGACGCCAGGTGCCAGGTCCACGGCAGGCAGTGGAGGAGGATGGCTTTTCCTTGATTCTGTACATGTGGTCACGTCTTCAAACAGTTGCCGTTTTGTCGCCGCCGTCTAGGGGGCCGTTCTGGGTTAAGAAATAAAGCGGAATAATAGTTATATGCCAAGGGTGGCCTGGTTTTTGCCTGTAATGCTGTGGCCGTCCAACCCAGGCAGATTGCCTTATTCCCTCTGTGAGGGCAGAAGTACAGTGAAGATGGACTGGCATTGCCCTTCCTTGGAGGAGGCTGTAGCACCACCTTTGTGCATCTGAGAGAGAGGTTCCACGTTGGTCTCTCCCTCTCTCCCCTCCCACCTTACTTCCCTACTTTGAAGAGCTGGGGTGTGCAGTTCCCTCCAAATGATGACCGGTTGCCTTCTGTATCTCTCTGAAGATTTGCTCATCCTTGAAAGAGAAGAGACCATTTGCTGTGAGGCCTGCTTTCACCCTGGGAAATGTGGTTAGGCAGGAGAGAGCAGGCACCGGCCTCTGACTTGCAAGAGAGTTCTGCTCTGTCAAGAACTGCTCTGAGCTTGGGGCTTCCCTGCATTCATTCATAAAGCCTGCAGAAGCCTGAAGAGCCTTAATGCAACTGGCGGGTGTGAAATGCTCTCTGGACCTAAATCATACACAAGAGGGGCTTGGTTTCTTCATCCCTGACTCTTGCACCTGATGCATAGAGGGGGACAAGTGGGAATCTCTCCCTCTCGGTATGCACCCATCCCTGTACAGAGAAAGTCCAAGTCCTTCCCTGGCCAATGAGAGAGAGAGAGAGAGAGGCCCTTCGTTTTAGCACACAGGGAGGAGTGACGGCGTTGGCCCTTCCTGAATTCGGTCCCACTGGCTGTAGGAAATCCTGGCAGTTTTGTTTGCCAGTGTCTGGATGCAGGAGGCCGGTGGGAGGTGTCTCGATTTGAAGAGAAGGCAGGTAGGAAATGGGAGGTATGCCAAAGTTAAACCGCTCTGTATGTGTGTGTGCGTGCGTGCGTGCGTGCATGCGTGCGCCTTTTAAGCAACCTTTCATGTAGCAAAGGGAGGATTCTTTGCTTGTAAGGAAGCTTCTGTTTTAAGGAACTTCTGTTTCCTCTTTTTACAAAATATATACAGAGCAATATATACAGTACAGGGATGGTGAGAGAAGCCATTCCCCTTGAGCTAGAGCACTTATCCATCCACAGAAGATTGGAAAGCTGAGGGTTTGTGACTCACGTGCCATCACAACTCTCAAGGCAAGGCGGCCTCCGTTTCTGCCTAGTTGGGAGAAGAAACTAGATGAGCTGCCAGCGGTTTGTGGCATGCCGCTCTCGGCAAACTCCCACCTCTGTTTGGAATGATGATGGAAGAGAAACACTCTCCCATTCCCACCCTGCCCCTCTCTCAGCAGAACCCCAGGGTCATTTGGGAGAGAAGTTTAAGTGCCCCCTACAACACGTGGAGCCTTTTAGGAGATGTGAAGGGACATGAGCCCAGAAGAGCATTGCTTCGGTGTGCCGGGACAGGCCAGCTCAACGCTGTGGGCTGTCGTGGCTTCCAGCATCCCTGTCAGCCAGCTAGGGAGCTTCCTCCCGCTTCCATCCACCTGGCAGAACGAAGCCTCATCATCGTGTTGAGAGCCCGGAGCCTTTCTGTTCCTGCCAGATGGCTGATGGCTCGCCTCAGGTACTTCTGCAAGGCACTGAAGGGTTGCTACTGCTCTCCCAGGCTGCGACAGACACCGCCCCCCGCCCCCCAGATCAAGCCTGGGATCTCACGGCTTGATGTCCTAGCAGAGACATGGGAAGTCAAGTTGCCTCCTGTGATTATGCAGCTAGGATACAGCTGACAAAGCACCAATATCAGGTGATTTTTCCCCCCTGGGGGTGATTTTGCCCAGTTCTTCCCATGCTGACAGGCCATGTGGTCGAAGGTCACTGGGTTGAGGAAGACCCCTCTTGACGTGCACCTTCTTTCATGTTTGGCCTCTTCAAGCAGCCTGCCTGCAAGCTGACAAGACCAAGGGGATTCTGCCTCTGAAGGAGGCTTCCCTCCTTCTCTGGCCAGAAAGCACAGGAGTTTTCTGCTGGACGTGCCCAAAGGAGATAAGCGTTAGGGAGCGGTTGTTCATCCATGGCCCAGCAATTTGCACCGCCTGAAGTCTTTCTTTGGCAAAGGGAGGTTGTAGGACCAAAATAGTATTGGAGCCTGCAGTGTTTATCCTTTTCCCTGGCAGCAGGAGAGGAAGCCTTGAGTAAATAGACTATTGTGTTAAGTCTTCCAGCTTCCTGGAATTGGAGGGTGCTTCATACTGGAATGTAGGACCATTGAGCCAGATTGCATGTCCCTTAGCCCATGTGCCCAGATTCAGCTGATGGGTGGGATTGATGCAGAGAGAACAGCAAGATCTCTGGGCCCTCTCAAGCTCAGCTGGATTACATGTGGGTTGTTTTGATAGGCATTTGCCCCCTGTAGGAACCAGGGGATGCTGCCCGGCCCCATCCACGGACGATCATCATCTGGGCTCCTCCCAGGCCTTCCCAACCCCACTTGCCCAAGAAGGTATGAGTGATGATTACAGGAGGCAGAACCTTTGACAAAGTCTTCTTCCTCTGTGCAATTCTGCTGGGCCCATCTGGGGTCTGTGAACCCCTTAGGTCACACCTAGGTCTGCAACAATGGAGACGCACAGCTCCAGAACTCGAGAAGGGGGGTAGTTCAAGAGCTGTTGACAAGCCTTTTGTTGTGCTCCTGGTGCTATTCTATCGAACGTAGCAGCCACTTATTGGGCTGCCCTGAATTGTGAGAAGGGATTCTTTGGGTGTCTTGTCTTTCTGAGAGAGAGTGGTTTGCTGTTCCAGAGAAAAGGCATGGATTTAAATTCAAAACTTCACCTCAGCAGGGTCACATGTAGACCTTTTCCATCATGTCTGAAAGCTTCAGAGGTGAAAGAACATCTTGGAACGGTTGAAAGCCCCAGTTCCCAGACAGACCACCCCATCTTCAGCTCAGCAAGTGGTGCGCACAGGACCTGGCTCATTCCTTTTTCTGAATATGCGCCCGTGCTCGCTAGTGATGCCCCAACATGCTTTTTTCAAAGAGATGGTGTGACCTTAAAACATGGCCATAAGCCTCAGCTAGGTGGGATCCATTTCCTTAATCATCCTTTTTCACCTGTACCTTTGAAGTTAATTGACAGTTTCTGAGGATGCTGTCCTTGGCATTGTGTTTTTAATCATTTGCAGTAATTCTTTTTCTTAGTGTGTATGTGTATATATTTAAAAACCAAGCATGGGCCAAGGGTAAAAAGCACAGATTCCAATGTCTGATTGCATTGCCTGGGCAAAAAGATTCTTTTCATGGAGACATAGACTGGGTATGAATGAGATGTTTCCAGTCGGTTTCTCTAGTCCTTGCCTCCCCTCCTCTCCCCACCACTTTTTTTTCCTTTTAAAGTACATTTAGCTTGTTTTGTTTTCTTAAATTTTGTTCTCTCTCTCTCTCCCTTTCTCTTTTTTTCTCCCAGGATGTTTGGTTGAGGGAAGTATTCTGAAGTATACTGCCTGGCAGTTTTAACCAGCAATGCGTTAAAATAAATAAAATATAATTATATTGTCACATGAATTGGTGCTTTCTTTTTTAAAAAAAAAACAGTGGGGGGTTCCATGTTTATGTCGGGAGAGGTTGTAATAGCTTTCAGTTGTTGTATGCAGCTGAAAGTTGAAACAGCAACCCCCTTAATCTAACTCCTATTCCCAGATTAAGAACTCTGCATCCACATAACAATGTGGGTTTTTTTGGGGTGGGGTGGGGGGAGGAGGGTTGATTGTTGCCATTCATCCTTACAAGTACCAGAGAGGTTTTTAAATCCTGTGCTGTGGTCCAACAGCTGATCAATTGGGAGAAGCAAGATGGAAACAATGAAAAGACAGCAGCAGTTGACATCATTAAAATAAAATATTTAAAGCCAAGAACAATAAGTAAAAAGGCACCTTATGCAATCAAAAATGGAAAGCACAAGTACTAAAAATCCTGTCCAAGCAGTGTGGGATGTTCCTGCCTTAACCCAATCCCTGGTAGCACCAAAGTTTTCTTGTAGACTTCATTCTTTTACACTTGAAGGTGTCACAAAGCTAAAAGGGGGTAAAAGGGTGTTTGGGTTTGTTTTTTAAGTCAACAAAAATTAGAGATTGTTACAGCCGAGAAATGTTGGGAAAACATTTGAGACGTCCGGTGATTTTATACTGCTTATTTTTCCCCATGGTGGGCGAGCTGTTGTTCTGTCCAGGTGCAGCCACCCACCGCAGGAGTGGCCTTGAGTATCTAATCAGCATATTTAATTTTGGATTAGTGGATTATGAAAAACATTCAAACAAGGACAGCTTTTGTTTGCAAGCTTTCGTGTTCTGGTGAGGACATCCTCCATGCCCAGATTTTGAAAGTGTTAGTTTGGAAGCTGTGGCCTCCTGAGCCTGTGGCAATGGGGGTGGGAGCCTCACATCCCCATTGGGCGCTCCATGGACCCTTGGCCTGGCCTCCTTTTTCAATTGGAGGGTGACCCCATCCAGTAGAGGTCGCATCCCTCTCCCTTGTTCTCCCTTGGCAATTTTATGCAGGTAGGTTCTATCAGGCATCTTCTTCCAGAACAGCTCTGTTTCATCACAGTTGAACACTTGCTTTGGATACTATTGTCTCCCTAACGAGCCTATTCAGGCCATTGTTCATCTTATGAGCCTAATTCAGACCAGGGTGACAAGAGGTTAAAGCTGACTGACTATAAGATGGAGGGCTTGCGCTAGCTGTATTCAGACTGAGGAAGCTGTTTGGATGAGCAGCAAAACGTTTCTATCTCTCAAAAAAGAAGTCCAGTAGCCATGACTTAACTTCCAGACTTGCTTTGGATGGGATATTTTCCCATTTAGATTCATTTTGTTCATCCTCATCCAGTTCATTACTGTAGCTAAACACTCGTGTAAAGTTGAGATAGTAGCTCCCTTAGAATCCGGAGGTGTCAAGAGGTAGAGCTGGGTGTAATCGACACAGTGGTGGCACTTAACCCCCAAGTCCTGATAAGCTGCACCAGTGGTTTCATGTAGATGTTAAATAACATAGGAGACAGAACAGAAACCCTGGGGGGACTCCACAGGTCAGCGGCCGTGGTGTGGAACATGAGTCACCTAACCACTTTCTGCATTCTTTCCTGCAGGGAGGACTGGAGCCACTTTAATGCAGTGCTCCCAATTCCCAAGTTAGAGAGATGAGTCAGGAGGATGCCACGATCTATAGCAGTGATGGCGAACCTTTTAGAGACCGAGTGCCCAAGCTGCGATTCAAGACCCACTAATTTTTTTTTGTTTTTTGTAAAGTGCCAATACAGCCATTTAACCTGAACACAGGTGGTTGTGACAGGGCGATGTCGGGTGCCCACAGAAAAGGGCTCCGAGTGTCACCTTTGGCACCCACGCCATAGGTTCGCCAAGATATGTCTATGGTGTCAAAAGCAGCTGAGAGGTCTAGCAAAACCAAAAGGGACACCGATCCCCGATCCATCTCCTTGCCCAAGGCATCTGCCAATGCAACCAGTATCCCATAGCAGCCAGGCCCGAAGTATCCCGATTGAAAGGGATCCAGGTAGGGTAAGTTGATCTCACCCAGACACCCCTGGAGCTGCGAGGCCCCAACCCGCTCTAGGACTTTCCCCAAGAATGGGGTATTTGACCCGGGACGGTAATTGTTCAGCATCCTTAGACCTAAGGAGGGCTTGTTAAAGAGCCGGGTTCCTATTGCTGCCGCCCCCCCCCCCAGGAGGGAGGGAGGGCCTCTCCGGAGGGAGGGGCCTGCCGTCGTGCCCCTCCTCCCACGCCGCCGTGCGCGCTGACGTCGAGCCGCGCGGCCCCGCCCCCTCAGCTCCCATAGTTACCGGGCCCGGGCGAGAGGCCTTTCCTCCTCCTCCTCCTCCTCCTCCTCCTCCGGCGGCGGCGGCGGCGGCCATCTTGTCCTGCGGGGCGGGCGAGGGGGGAGGTTCGGAGGGGGGGGCGGCCCCGGCGATGAGCGGCTCGAAACCGCGGGTGGCTCCGTCGGGGGCGGGCGGCCCAGGGGCGCTGGGGCGGCTTCGCGGGCGGAGGGGCTCCGGGGACGCCTCGCGGAGGGCCGTGGTGCCGCCGCCGCCGCCGCGGGCCGAGGCGGAGCTGCTGCGGGGCCTCGAGGCGGTCCGGCCCGAGCAC
>JAHTLZ010000200.1:1153412-1166427 GCA_023846285.1 Phrynocephalus versicolor | reverse complement strand
CCCCCCCACTGCCAGGCCCTGGGGTCACAAGGGTTTCCCATTTCCAACCTGCACCCAGTCTCTGCCTCCTGACCCTGCAAAGCATCCAGAGATTTAGTTGCCAGGACTCAGCTTCCAGATAAACTCACCTGGATGACTGAGAATCTTCACAGACACACCCCAAGTTTTAGTTTCTCCACTGAGCTCTGGAGGGAAAGGGTGCATCGGCTTGCTTCCCAACATCCTCCCTGGGCTCCGGAGATGGCCTTCTCTCCACCTTTTAGGGCTCAGGCAGCCATTCCTTTTGAGCAGCCATGCAAGAGGAGCCCGTCTTGAAAGGGGATGGGGATGAAGCACTCTGGTGGACCCGCAAAGTGGGACCCCACCCCCACCCCCGAGGGCCCTCTCTTTCCCCTGCTCTGAAGAGTTCCTGGGTGGCCAGACTCTTTGGGTCAACTTGGGAGTGTTGAATAATTGTGCAATAGGTGCAGAATGGGAACCCCTGACCCCTCCTGCTTTGGGCACTGAGCAACCACACAAGTGGTTCAAGGAACTGAGACGCACACTCTCACACACACCACCAGCACATGTGGCACAGTCTGCCCTGGCCCAGAGAAGCCCCTTGAGCTGCAGCGGATGAGGAGGGCTTTTGAAGTCCAGGAGAACTTCACCCACATGATGCTTGTTAATCTCAAAGGTGCCACAGCACCCTAGAACCCCATGGGAGAAATCCCGTTGCATGCCCCAGCTAGAGGCGATCCAGCCAACCAAGAGCACTTGCATCAGTGGTTGGCTTTGAAAGGTCCCATGGCCGGCACTCTCACAATCTCATTTTTGTTTTCCCTAGATTATCTGTGCCGCCTAGAGGATAACATCTACAACATTGACTTCACCAAGTTCAAGATTCGGGACCTGGAGACTGGAACAGTGCTATTCGAAATCGCCAAACCTTCAGCTTTAGGTGAGTGGGTGATTGAAAACTTTTTAAAGGAACATCTTTTGTCACTCGCTTTTTTCAGTCAGCAGCTGATAAGTTACATTTACTATGATCCTTTCTGCAAAAAGCAACTCATTACAGGTGTGTTAATGTGACCACTCCCCTCGCATCCAGAAGCTTTTTATTTAACAAAGAAAAGATCTCTACAAAGCAAAAACAAAGTGCTCTGCTGACATACTGCCCCATAGCACTTCAAGCACTCTCTGGGTGGTTTACAATTTAATTATGCGGGCTACACATTGCACCCCCACCCCCAGGAAGCTGGGTACTCAATTTACCAGCCTGGGAAGGATGGAAGGCTGAGTCAACCATGAGCCGGCTACCTGGGATTCAACCCCAGGTGGTGAGCACAGTTTTAGCTGCAGGGCAGGCTTTTAACCACTGCACCACAAGACTCCACAAAGAAAAGCTCTCTGCTCACCAAGGGTCTCCACCAATGGAACCCAAAGGTTGCTGTTTGGTGAAAGCCAAGTGGCTTCCCCTGCCCTCTTTGGTTTAAACTCTCCCCCAAGGTGTCCAGTTGCCTCAACAGGATAAAATCTGTTGGGGGGTGGGATACTGTGGACTTTGGGCTGACTCACTGGTATCCTCAAGTGACCCTTGATTGGTGTCTTTGGCCAGTGCAGAGGTAGAGGCATCTTAGGGCAAGAACAGGGGCCCATGCTGGAAACTCATTTCCTCCTCTGCCTGGGCCTCATGTCTTCCTAGCCCATCCATCCTTCCTGCTTTCAGTAAATCTTCCCAGCTGAGTCGGTGTTGCTGGGGGAGTGGTGGGGCTTGGTTTTCAGATGAAAGGAAAGAGGAAGAAAACTAAGAAGAAAGAACAAGGGCATGGCTGCAGGGAGGCCTAAAGCGAATAATGAGAAACTCAGCCAGAGAAAGGAATCTCTCCTTTGTATTCTTGGAGGCTTTCACGACTGGGATCTGATAGTTGTTGTGAGTTTTTCGGGCTGTGTGGCCATGTTCTGGAAGTTTTTCTTCCTGATGTTTCACCAGACTCTGTGGCCGGCCTCTTCAGAGGGCAAGGGGCTCAGAGAATCTCTCCTTTCTTGGTGTCCTTTGAAGATGGTGGTTCACCCAAGTGGTCAGCCCTGGCCACGCCGTGGCTTCTCGCAGCTCCTGCAGGCAGTGCAATTGTGTTGGTGGGCAGGTGGGCCTAAGGGAGCCACAATAGCCTGAGACGAAGGCAATGGCACATTTGCAGGCGCATTGCTGCATTGATTCTGTAAAGATCCTTTCTCACAGACCAAGAGGAGGATGAGAATGATGCTGGAGAGGTGGATGCCGGCGCCGGGCGCTTTGTTCGCTACCAGTTCACCCCTGCCTTCCTGCGCCTCCGGACTGTCGGTGCAACGTAAGTACATTCCTTATGGAATAGGGTGGGGCATGGCGGTTTCCCACAAAGCCAAAGCTGGTTGGCCTGCCTTTTGGTAGAGGGAAAATGAGAAGCCAGCAATGGCAGCCTTAACGCTGAGCTAAGGAAGTTCAGCGGTTTGTGGAGGCCTTAAGCTGTTGTGTTCAGGCCTCCAAGCACACTCTCCTCGTTAGATTATGAGGCATCTGCACAGCCTGTGTGAATTAAACAGAACATGCCTGACCTTTCCTGTCTGGCACAAGAATTCCTTCTGCTAGTTGGGAGGGGTCTGCCAGGCAGGAGGGCCCCAACACGACAGACCCTCTCCTCAGTTTTCCCCACTCCCTTCTAAGCCCTTGGAGGGGGATGCCCATCTCTAATTTTTATTATTGTAATGTGGCATAAGCGCTTAAAGGACTTTTTAACATTCATAAGTGAGGTTCAATGTCATTTTTTAGTTGGAAGGATTAGAAGGGAGCCCATGTTTCCATGGCACACCTTTCTCTTCACCGGGAAGAGTTGTGTTGCCTGTTTTGTTTTGTTGCCTTGGGATCCCCTCTCCTGTTTTACCTTCCGTAAGACCTCAGCTTCTCTTCTCCTCTGCAGTGTGGAGTTCACCGTGGGAGACAAGCCCGTGTCCAACTTCCGCATGATCGAGAGGCACTACTTCCGGGACCGGCTTCTCAAGAATTTCGACTTTGACTTTGGCTTCTGCATCCCCAACAGCAGGAACACCTGTGAGCACATCTACGAGTTTCCCCAGCTCTCGGAAGACCTCAGTAAGTGCCTGTGGGAAGAGTGGCAGGGAGGGGCGGGGGGGCTGGCTCAAGGCAGAGGCTGGTGGTCCCTTAATTTTAAAAATAGTTTTTGGCTTAGTGATCAGAATCCAGCCGAGAGCCATGCATTGTGAGGATACTGATGCCCAGAGCTGATTGGAAAATCAAGCCTTTATCCTCACCAATTACAAGCTCTTTCTCAAGTTCCTCTTCCTTAGTAACCAGTATGTCTATCAATATCTTTGTGACCACCAGGGACTTGGCAGGCCTTTGTTAAGGTACTAAGTAGAAGGACCTTGAAGTTGTTGCCGTGCCATGCAGTGACAGCTGCTGGCTGAGAGCAGGTCCTTTGGTTGCTAGCGGACAGGCAGAAGCACTCGGGCTCTTAACAGCTCTTGAGAGCCTCTCACTGCAGGCCTGGGCAGTCTCTTGGCCGGTCACTGCTGGCTGTAAGGAGAGGACTCCCAGTGCAAGGAACTTAGCCTCTCCGTCTTTTGCTCATAATCACTCAGTTGTAAGCAAGAAGCGCATGTATTTCCGCCACTTTCCAGTGCATTAAGAGTAATTCCCCAGCATTTCCCTTCATTGCTTTCTTCCTTAACATCATGCATCCACTTCCCTGTTGACAGTCTGACTAGCATCCTCTCTCTCTCTCTCTCTCTCTCTCTCTCTCTCTCTCATTTTTAAAACAATTACTGTATTTTTTCAATCTATAAGATACCCCCATGTATAAGACAACCCCCATTTTCCAGCATTAAATAATGGCAGTGGAATATGCTGCCATGGAGGGTGGTGGAGTCTCCTTTGTTGGAAGTTTTTAAGCAGAGGCTGGATGGCCATCTGTCGGGAGCCCTACTGTGATGGGGGTTCTTGGATGGCAGGGGGTCAGACTGGATGGCCCTCCTTGAGGTCTCTTCCAACTCTAGGATTCTATGAACAGTTTCTCTACTGTGTAGTTCTCACATTGGCTTACTTCCATGTATAAGATGACCCTAAAATTTTTAGTCTTAACAGTTTTAGGGGGGGAAATACAGTCTTACACATGGAAAAATGCAGAATTTTTAACAAGTAGAATTTTTTTTTGCTACTCTCCCCTTTTGGCCAGGCTGAAAAAAATGTCTCAGAAGTTTTTCTGAATTTCCTTGCCTGAACTGGAGGTCCCCTCTTCTATATTGAAAAGGATACAATAGGGCTTCTGTATTTGCGGGATTAGGACGTGCTGATTTGCTTCCCCGTAGTCTGAAAATATTAAAAGAAAGATTCTTGAAAGTATGCATTTCTAATGATGAAGTTAACAGGAAGCGCTGAGCCCTACAGGGAGTTGGGGTAGGGTGGGGGCGAGCATTGGTTCATCCACCTTTTTTTCAGCATAGGTGGGAGGGCTTGGAACTTGTGGATACAGGGGGTGGGGTGGTGGGGGGAGAGTCAGGTCCTTCTGTACATCCGAGGCCAACAGAGTCTTTTCTCTCCCCTCCTCTCTTCCCCACAGTCCGGCTGATGATTGACAACCCCTACGAGACCCGCTCAGACAGCTTCTACTTTGTGGACAACAAGCTGATCATGCACAACAAGGCCGACTACGCCTACAACGGAGGCCAGTAGTCTTGGTCGTGGCTTCCTCGGGACATGGCGCCAAACCGGGTTGTCCTGGGTGCGCGGGAGAAGAGCCACAGGGGCGTCCGCTGCTCGGAGGCCTCCTTGGGAGCACCCTGCACGGTCGGCCCACGGCGGGATGCTGGAGGTCGCTGGCGTGGGAACGCCCGGGACCTTTTAAACAAACAAGAGCGCTTCTGGCAGCCCTGCTCTTCCCGGCATTCTTCCTTCCGGTGCTTCTGCTCGGTTTCCACTCGTATCCTGGTCAGTTCACCGGTCGGGCTGACGATAAACTATCCCTGGAAGTAGCCATTCTTGTAGCTGGGTAGCCTCAACCGCTTGCCATGCTCACCCACTGGCTCATTTCTAAGTATGTTCAGTAGTGTGGGACCATTGCCAGGGACGTGGGAGGTTGTCCCATTGCCCTAGCAGCCCCTTTGGAACAGCCGTGTGCCTCATAGCATTCTGACCTTCCCCGCTAGTCTTTCCCTCCCTGCCTCACAGACCCTGCCAGTAAGGGTGGGCCTTTAAAATAAGGGGGTTCTCTGGTCTGGCAGCTGGTCATCTGTGCGTCTCAAGCCCCTGGCCTCGTGTGTCCGGAGGAGGCCATTGAGAGGGGGAACGCCTGCTCCTCCTCCTCCTTCAGGGCCCCTCTCCCCGCGGTGGCCTTCTGCTCTTTCTTGGGGAGATGTGGGGAGTAGCCAGGAGGAGATCTGTTGGGAGGAGGGAATGGCTGAAAGACCTTGGTCCTCTAGAAGAGCTGCTCCTCTCCAGTTGCCTTACACGTGTGTTAAAAACGTAAGAAAGCCTGAAAGGGATTAAGAATGGGTAGTGTGATCCTGCTGGTTGTTGCCTGGATTGCTGCCTCTGCCTGTCCCAGGATTAGATGGGCTCCTGGGTCACACCAGGGCATTTGAAGGGTTCCCTTTCTTTTGGCTGCCAGGGGAAAGCAAGGAGACAAGGGCTTGGTGATTAAGAGAACTGAACTCCTCCTGTTTCACTGGCTCTGTGGTTTAAACATGCAGTCAAGAGAAGCCGCTAGCGTTTGTTGTTGAAAAAGAGCCACTCATGTCGCTGTGGCCCATGGAGACCTGGAGAAGGGGCAGGTTGACCAGCACCTGTGTCATTTAGGCAGGAACCCTGCCCTGAAGCTTCTCTTGTCCACCAGCTGGCAGGGGCCTCCTGATCTCCCCGGTCTCACAATCCTCTGGGCTGAGCTTCGGCGTTAAGGGGCCCTCGGCTATGTCAGAAGAGAAGTCACAGCCTGAGACACTCCAGCTTTTGGCCTTCTGATTGGCCGCCTGTTGTTCTGTCTGGTGATGAGCGACTGAAGTAAAACCAGGCTATCCAAAAGGACAACCCCAGCCTCCGGTTAAGCTTTTGAGACAAGTCCTAGCCTGGGCGGGGAGAGGTGCCAATTCCACCAGCAGCTTTGGAGGGCAGGGCATGTCAGGAGGGGTCTGAGAAAGACAGCCTCTCCAGAGTGAGGTCTGGCAGTATTTTGGCTTGAAGGCAGGATGGCATCACTGTTCCATAATATTTTAAGAGGAAAGCAGCAGAGTCGTGTGTGAGAGAGAGAGAGAGGGAGAGGGAGGCTGCTGTTGGAAGGAACGGGATGGCTCTCAATCCTTCTTCCACTCAAACCCTGTTGGGAGTGGACGTTGGAGCATTCTATGGGTTCCTTGCCGCTCCTGGCCCTGATTGGGGACCCTGCTGCTTTGGCTTTTCCTCCACAGGGAAGGGCCTCGTCTCCTTTTATCTGTGGCTGCCTAAACGGAACAGTGAAGGAAGCAGCCCTGACATCTTCCATGGGGGCTTTCTGGCCCCGTGCAGTGACACACCAGGTGCCTTTCCCATGGCCTTCCACCTCTGCTTTGCCACCAGGCAGTTTGAAGCGGTCCCAGAGGTTGAGCAGGCTCTCTCTCTGGTGATCTGCCCTTGGGCCTTTTCTACAACTTTTGTGCCCACCCACCCCCACCCCTCACTCTTGCATCCTGAGGGCACAAACATTGCCCACATAGATCTGGCCGCCTGCGCCCCCTTGGTAGCCAGCGGCCTCTGCAATAAGAAGCGCAGGCGGAGGTAGAGATGGACCTGCTGGCCCTCCTAGAGCCACGCCGGCAGTGGCCCTGGCGTGACAGTTCCTCAGCCAGGGAGGGGTTTCTCTCCTGCTGGCTGCCTCCATGCTTTGCATGCTGGAGACGTGGCCAGAGGAGGGTGTTGCCCTCCTCCTGACCAAAGAGTTAGCTCAGGGGAAGCAGGTTCAAGAGAGGTCTCCATCCAAAGACAAAAGGGCTTCTCGAGCTAAAATGGGCCACTTTTCCAGGGCAGCCTCTCGGGATTTTTGTCTTTCCTTCCGGCCCAGCGATCCTTTGGGTGGCTGACGACCTTCAGCCCACCAGGTGGATCTGGACCCAAGTGTCTGTCTCTTGGGACACTGGTGTTTGTTTTTCGTGTGTGTGTTACCATCGTGTCCCTGCTCGAGCCAGGGGAAAACAGGGCCCGTTGGGGGTTTTGGTGTCCTCCTGCAGTCTCTCATGGGCTGGGAGTCTTCGTTGGCTCCCCTATTGTCGATGGAGGTGCAACAACACAAGAGGACACGTGAAAGCAAGGTGTTATCAGCACAGAAGGGAACCAGTTTCTGGTTTGGATCCGTATTTGCCTTAGGATTGTGTGCTGCCCCTGCAGCATTGTTTTTCCAGACCTCCGGCTTGACTTTTCCACCCCATCACACCTGTCAAAGTGTCCTAATCCAGGCAGTGGAGACGTCTTGCAGTAGCAGTTACTGTCGGTTCACGTCTCCGGCATCAGCATGCACGGGGGACCCCTCTGTAGCTTTGTCTTGGGTTAGGTGGGTCTTCCAACCCTGTTGAGCTGAAGCAGGGCAGGAGTCAATGTGTGTAGCTGGGGGTTACCCTTCACAAGAGTAACAAAGGGGGGGGGTCCCTGCCTCCGCTCGATTCATCCGCAGCAGAAAGGGAGCAAACCGGCTTCGTGGCTCCAAATGAGTTCCTTCCTCATTTCTTTTTCAAATGGGCTTTTTCACCTCCATAGTGGTCTTCATTGCTTGGGACCCTTGAAATGGCCAGTTGTCCTTTTAAAAGAAACTTTGTAACTTCTAGAAAAGATCTCACGGTTTTATATTTTTCTGTGAAGATATATTGTCCCTAAATACAGAGAGACATTTTCAAGAGGCCGGCAAGAGTCCTCTGAACCACCCAACTGGGTGTTCCCCCTTGTGCAGTGTAATGACTTGTGTTTCTTGTAGCTCTACCGTCAACTAGCTGACTTGTTTGTATAAAATGTTATTTTGTCACAAGCAATAGTATTAAAACAAAAACAAAGCTGTAGGCTGTTTTCTTGCTTGGTTCCTGTCACGGTTTTAAAAGGCAGGGTTGGGGCCCCATAACGAGGGCACCAGCGGGTAACTCCTGTGCAGTAGGGCCAGAGGCTTCATCTGAAAACCAATCCAACCCCTCTCCATTTTCCTAGGATGGCACCCTATCCACTGCACGATGCTGCCTCTCACATTTGGGTTGAGTCTGTTGCCAGAAATGGGCCAGAAGATTATGTAGGTCCAGCACAATTTTAACGAAAAAGAAGAAAGCAAATGATTGGCAGGGCAGCCAAGTATGCAGGACGTTCCTCTCGTGGTGGCAGGGGAACTCCCTGCTACTGCAATCACAAGAAGTGGAACTCTCCAGACTGCGAAGGAGAAAAGAGATGCCCTAAGCAAGTCCGACCTTGCCTGATTTTGGGAGCTAAGCAGGGTCAGGGTCGGCCCTGGTTAGTACTTGGATGGGAGACCGCTAGGGAATACCAGGTGCTGTAGGTGCCTGGAGTTGGAACTGGCAAACCACTCCAGGATTCCTGCCAAGAAAACTCCAGGGACATGGGGTCAGGAAGAGTCAGTCACGACGCAACACACACATCCTATTGGAGAAGAAGGGGGTGCAGAATCCACTAAGGGGAAGCCAAAGCACTGGTATGGGCAGAAAGAGAGGCGAGAGGCCTTCTTGGCTCATCCAACGCTGTGCACCGACTCAGGTGTAAAACGTGCCTTGTGTTAAGATCGCAGGGGCCGTGTTGGCACAATAAGCAGATGGCCAGTGGCTCTTGGATTGGCAAGCAGAGTCTTGAAATGCCTTTATTAGGGGAAGCTGGTTTTTAAAAATAATGATCACTGCAAAAAGACCAGCTGTGCCACAAAGAAGGGCAGTGGTGTATCCCACTGGCTTTTAGGTGCCGGGTAGAAGCCCACTCGGAAGAGCAGCCCGCAAAGGACCAGGGAGGAGGCCCCTCTGCACACTGCCGGTTCGAGTCCCCTCCAACCCCAACCCCAACCGCACGCCCGTGTTTGTGATTGCAACATAAACGCAGAACCACCCCAGAGCCCTGTTGCAAAACCTTTGCACCGGTTTCAAAACAAAAAAGCGAGCCTGCGGACCGTGATGGGGGGTGGACGTGGGGGGCTCGAGGGGGCTCGGGAAACTCCCCTGTTGGAATACAGGTCCCAGAATTCCCCCGCTGCCCGGGGATTCTGGGAGTTGTAGTTCCCATTCCCCTTTCTTTAAAAACACATTTAAGAAAGGGCGTGCTTCCGACTCCCGGGGAGGAGACGCCGGAATATCCAGCCTGTTAAGGAGGAGGCGGGGAGAGTCCGGGACTCTCCGTCCTTGGCCCCGGGAGAGGAAAAGGAGGAGGAGGACGACGACGATGATGGCGGCGGCGGCGGCGGCGGGGCTCCTTCTTTCCGCCCGGCGCGGCGGATCCGCGGCTCGCGGTAAAGGGCAAAATGGCGGGCGGGGATCGGCACCCTCCCCTCTTCCCCCCCCCGCCAGGCCCTCCCATTTGGTACGCGCCGGGAGCCGCACGGCTGCTGCGGAGGCAGCGCTGGCACGTACCAAGAAGGGAAGGGGGAGAGGATAACTCAGGAAAGGGTGTGTGTGGGGTGGTGGTGGAAAAAGTGCCGTTTCAGGCTGTGGGGTGTTAGGCAAGAGGTGGAAGAGGGGGGGAGTTCTATGGGAAAAAATAGGGGGTCAAGGGAGACCCCCTCCTCTTCCTCCACTCATGGGGCACTGGGGTATTTGGAGAGAACCCTCTCTCCCAGCCCAAGGGAAAGGTCCTCTGAGCTGGTGCAGAGTGCCCCCCTCCGCTAAACTCACACCTGGAGGCGCAGTTTGGAGGGCAGCAGCAGCAGCAGCAACTCACCCAGGGCCACCCCGAGAGGGGAAATTGGGTGCAACAAACATCGCCGCACCCCCTTCCCAAGGGGACCCTTGCACCCTCTTTCTTGCATAGGACTTGCGGGGGCGGGGGGGGGCGGGGAAGTCCTGCTCACAGCCAGGGAGCGCCCAACCAGGGCTGGACCCACTAGGGACACTGGCCCTGGCCAACCCTTGTTGGGACACAAGTCACCAGGGTCAACTCATGCAATGGCCTTGCCCTGGGTCTTCCTGTCCTGCTGCCCCACAACCGGAGGCAGGGGTTGCATGGAAAGAGTTCCCCCGGCAGGAGGTCATAGAAGAGTTGGAAGAGACCTCAAGGGCTATCCAGTCCAAAACCCCTGTCATGCAAGAACCACCAACATTATCCACCAAAGCTCCACAAACCTGCCGGTCCTTTCTGGCCGCTGGTCATCTCTCCCGGGAGAAGGCTGCCCCCAATGCTCATATAACCCTATTGCTAGGACAGTTGCCTATGCACAGGGCGCCTCATTAAGCCGATGGAGTCGTTAATTGGGTTGTGTGCTGGGCTTTCAGAAAGAGGTGGTGTCATGATGCCGTCAGCAAAAGCCCCTCAGCCAGGCCAGCTGGGGGTCTTTTTGGAAGGGTGCAAGACCCCCACCCCACCCTCAAACCAGGAACTTTCACCTGCATCGAAGGTAGCAAACTGTGCAGGGAGGCCAGGAACCCTGGACCAAGGCATAGACTTGGCCAGGGAAAGGTTTTTGCCAAGCTGCCTTCACCTTTCTGCTCACTTGGCCTTCAGCCTGGGCAGCAGGAGGCCTTTCCTTCTTCCTCTGTTGCAGAGAGAAAAGCCCCAGCCTCTTTCCACTTTTACCATCTGGGTGGCTTTATAGGGAGCTCCGTGTTTGCCTCCACTGTAAAATGAAAGGGTAATAATAACCGCTGTCTCCAGTCAAGTGCGGCGAGGCCAGGCCCTAGGGCAAGGTCTGAGGGTGTGTCTTGAGGGGCCCAGGAGCTTCTGGGTGAGAGGATAGCTTTAAAGCCAAGTGAGCAGCAAATGGCACTCACCGTCCCACGATGTGGGGTACCGCAAATTATTCCAGGATTTCCTCTTCTTGGCAATTTTCTTAACCTCGCCATCCTTATATTCTCCCCCCCACACACACAAAAACTGACCCTGATCTCATTATCACATTTTTAAAAGAAAAGTGTATCTTCTTCTGCAATTGCTCCGCACAAGAAACTGAAAAACTATTTGTGGCATAATGCACTTTCTGGTGAAACCTCTGCAGCAAGGTGCTGTTCCGCACAGGGACTGTAATCATATTGTGTGCAGGGTGGCCTTTCTTCCGGGCACCAATCATCACAACACTTTCCAGAGACTGGGTGAGATTTCCCAGAAGATTTTTAAACTGGGGTAGGTGGGGAGAATCTCCTCTAGAGATGTCTCACAGGAAGGGGTGGTGGAAAGAGGTGGTACCCGCCCACCCAGACAGACAGCTTGTTCTCCAAGAGGGAAAAGCTGTGAAATTTACATCTTTCTCAGGACTACAGTTCCCATCATCTATAACTGCTTGAAGCTGATGAGAGTTTCTGCTTAAGAACATTCAGTTTAGGGCCCTCTTTGGTAGCAGGTGCCCCCCCCCCGTTGGCGGGCACCCGCACTTCCTTTTAACTCTGATTATCCTTGCTAGGAAGACTGGCCAGGTAGTCCCATGGCCTCCTTCACCCACCTGCCCAAAGGCCTGGCAGAGCTCAAAAGCTCCCCTTGCCCTCAGGCGGAGGCTTTGGTCTCTGTCTCACTAAATGCTCTCCAGCTCTCCCAGGCCGATTTCACGGCTGTCCCCTCACACGTGCCTCCCTCTTGCAGCTTGGGCTTTCCAAGGTGTCCGGCCACTGCACACCGTGTACCAGGCCGTGGAGCTGCCGGAGACGCACCAGATGCTTCGCCAAACCTGTCGGGACTTTGCCGAGAAGGAGCTGGCCCCCGTCGCTGCCCAGTTGGATAAAGAACATCGCTTTCCCGCAGAGCAGGTGAAGTTGCTTGCGAGGAGTGGGATCAGGAGACAGAGATCTAGTCTCATGCGCTCCCAAATGCATCTGGTGGGGCCGCTGTGAGATCCAGGAAGCTGGACTAGATGGGCCCTTCTTGGCCTGATCCAGCAGGAGGGCCCTTCTTATGTTCTTATGTTCTTATGTCTTGGAACGGCAGAGCAGGAAGGTGGCCCATATGGACCATGGAGTCTAGCCTCTGCCAAGGAGGTCCAGGGGCAGGGTGGGGGTGGGGGGGATCAAAAACTCCCAACCTCCAGCCCTACAGCCAGAGACTTCCACCACTGAACTATCCAGCACCCCTGTGTGATTTCCAGCAGGTGGTAACTGCAGTCCCATGATTCCTGGAGAACCATGAAGCTCTTGGCCCACAAATTGTTACGGTTCTCAACAGCTAATGGGATCCTGCCCTTAAGCGCCGGCATCCAGAAAAGCTGAATTCTGCCACCTGTCCAAACCCCAGCTAGAGGTGCCCTGATTCCTCTCCACTCTGCGCTCGTGACCTGGCCATTTCTGCCTCGCTTTCCCCTTGGCTGCTTATTCAGTGACCCTCCTCCTTGTAAGACTCTCGTCTCCTCTATATGCTTTCTGGTATTTTCTCACAACCGTGAGGACTAGGAGCTTGGTTTTTAAATTTGAAGACAAAAGGAAGATGGGGGTTAACTGGAAGTTGTCATCTGTGTTTCACTTTCTCCACCTTGCTGCATAGCCCAAGAAATAATAATACTAATAACTTTATTTTTATGCCGCCTTTCTCCCCAACACGATCCTTGGTTGCATCAACAGAAGCATAGTGTCTAGAGAAAGGGAAGTGATAGTACCACTCTATTGTGCTCTGGTCAGACCCCACCTGGAGTACTGTGTCCAGTTCTGTGCGCCTCAATTAAAAAAATGTTGACAATCTTGAATGGATCCAGAGGAGGGTGACCAAGATGGTTGAGGGTGTGGAAGAAATGTCTTATTAGTAGCGGCTTAGGGAGCTGGGAATGTTTAGCCTTTCAAAAAGAAGGCCAAGAGGGGATATGATAGCTGTGTTTAAATATTTGAAAGGATGTCATATTGAAGAGGGAGCTGG
>JAHTLZ010000200.1:1097372-1153372 GCA_023846285.1 Phrynocephalus versicolor | reverse complement strand
GTTTGGGGCTGGGTTCTCCTGTAGGGGCAAGAAGGCTGCTTCGTGCGTGATGGCCTTTGATTGAGCCCATTCAGGATGTGGGCCTCTGAGGATGGACTGCAGCAGCAGCAGCCGCGGAGGCACCAGCGGTAGCCTGGCAGTTGTGGATCCACCGGGAGCCTCTCTTGCCTTTGGGTTCCGGAAGGTCTTGCTTGTGTCTTATGTGCCCGCCTGACACCCCCGCCCCCCAGGAAATGGCAGCGATGCAGGAGCCGCTTCGACAGTTGCCAAGCTGGCGGGTGACCACTGGATCCTGAATGGCACCAAAGCCTGGATCACCAACGCCTGGGAGGCTGCGGCCACGGTCGTGTTCGCTACCACGGACAAGTCCCTCAAGCACAAGGTGGGCCGGCTGCGTCCCTGGTGGATCCCTTGCTTAGGGGACCTTAATGGAAGAGGGACCCTTGTCCGCGGTTCCCAGGGTGTGTAGAAGGATGGGCCAAGGCTCTGGAGAAGAGCCTCAGTGGGGTCGTGGGACTGGGAAAACCACTCACATACCTCAAAAGCCTGAATAGGGCCAATCTACATCAGTCCTGACTTGACAGCACCGAACACACAGTCGCCAAGGTCTTGTTCGTGTTCAATGCCATCAGGTTGCTTGTGACGTCTGTCTGTCCCTAATAGATATGCGATAAGTTCAAGGGCTTAATTTATAAGTTTTGTCTTGTATTTTAAGAGTTAAAATTGAGGAAAAGCCTATGATTTTGATGCTCATGTTGTTTTTTTGGTGTCCATTTGTAATTGTCAACAATTGTTTTATTGCCTTTCTCCAGCCCTTTATTTTACATTCTTAGACTATGTTCTTTATGTTATATTTAGCGTTATTGTTTTTGTAGTCTGTTCCCCAGAGTCCCAATCCAGTATTCTGCCCATAGCACTGTGTGAGCTTCTTCCCAGAGTCCCCATGGCGTTCTTTAGGTGCATTGGGCCAGGTTGCATCTGTAGTGATTTATCTAATGGCTTGTAAGCCAGGGCAGTGAAGGTCTCTGGTGCAGAAAGATCCAGAGAGCTGAGTGTGTTTGACCTAGGGAAGTTTAAAGGGTGGCATTCTGTTTCTCAAATATCTGAAGGACTGCTGTGTGGGAGATGGAACATACAGTATGTGTTCTCAGTTACCCAGAGGGCAGGAAGGGTGGCTGTGGGTAGAAATGGCAGGTGGTTCTGTGGTATAAAAGATCCACCACTAGAGAGAATCAGGAAGCCATTGAAGCAGAGCCTACACATTTCCCTGTCCAAGGCATGGCGGTGGCATCCTGTGTTGCAGATCCTGCATGGACCAGGAGGTCACACTAGACAACCTTGGAGGTCTCTTCTGTGCCCAACTGCTTGCTTCCGTGGCTCCCGTTCTCAGAGCCTCTGGCAGAGAACAAGTAGCCAGGTCGCTGGGCCACTGGCCACACATCATATGTGCAAACCCATTTGTGCGAACAGTTACCAACATTCTCTCTTTCCTTCTGTAGGGTATAAGTGCCTTTCTTGTTCCCATGCCAACTCCTGGCCTGTCTTTGGGGAAGAAAGAAGACAAGCTGGGGATCAGAGCCTCTTCCACTGCCAACCTGATCTTTGAGGACTGTGCCATCCCCAAAGCCAATCTCTTGGGTGAGCCAGGAATGGGCTTCAAAATTGCAATGGTAAGTGCATTTCACCTGTATATGCAGAGGGGCGGGGGCGCGGGCGGGGGCTGTGACCTGATGGCACCATCCTGCACAGGTTCTGAGCAAAGCAGGGGCCAGGGGAAGGTGATCTCTCCATGTCTTCTGTTTCTGGAATTCTGCTTATCATGGACAGCACATTCCTTACAACTCGAGGAAGGGGTTAGCCCAGAATGACCCAAGGCTCCTCCAACGAAAAAACCATGAAAATATGATTAGTCCTTTTTGGTAATCAGATCAATTTGTGAAGATGATTCTAGGGCAAAAAGTCACATATAAACAAGAACAGTGATAACATTGACATTAGGTATTAGACCATACAGCTCCCTTTCCTGTATTGTCCATATGTGTCAGGGATGTAACATGTGACCCTGTCATTTGCATGTTTAGCATATTCATTCTGTCACAAGAAGAAGAGCCCTGCTGGATCAGGCCACGAAGAGCCCATCTAGTCCAGCTTCCTGTATCTCACAGTGGCCCCGCCAGATGCCTCTGGGAGTGCAGGAGACTAGATATCTGTCTCCTGAAACTACTCCCTTGTCCTGCCTCTTCTCTGCTGCTGTCTTCTTTAAGTGAACATAAGAACAGCCTTGCCGGAACAGGCCACAGCTCATCCACTTCAGCGTTCTGTCTCACACAGTCGCTCACCATTTGCTTCAGGGTATTCCCAAGCAAATGTCTTCACCTGCTTATGATTCCCTGCAAATGGCATTGAGAGATATCCTGCCTATCTCTCCAACCCGGAGGTTGTCCTTAGGCATCCATAATGATAGCCATTGATAGCCTTGTTCTCCAAGAACTTGTCCAATCCTTTCTTAAAGCTGTCCAGGCTGACGGCTGTCACCACTTCTAGCAGAGAGTTCCACAGACCAAGGATCGTCTGGGTGAAAAAGTACTTTCTCTTATTTGTTTGAGATCTAGCACCCAAAAGTTTCATGGAGTGCCCCCTAGTTCTAGTGTTATGTGATAGGGAAGTCAGTTTTTCCTTATCTACTTTGTCCACACCGTGTATGATTTAATAAATTTCAATCGGGTCACCTCTTTGACACATGCTGACTTATTTTCTATAACCTTCCCAATGATCCCTAGCATTGAGTTTGCTTTTTTCACTGCTGCCATACACTGGGTTGACACCTTCATTGAGCTGTCTACCAAGGTCCCTTTCCTGGTTTGTTGCAGAAAGTTCTGACCCCATCAGTTTATAAATGTAATTCGGTTTTTTGTCCCTACATGCATCACTCTCCACTTACTAATGTTGAAACTCATTTGCCACTGGTTTGCCCACTCCCCCAGTGTCAAGAGATTCCTCTGGAGCTCCTCACAAACTCTGTTTTTACTACCCTGTATAATTTACTGTCGTCGGCAAATGTGGCTACTTTGCTATTTACTCCTACTTCTAGATCTTTTATATGAAGAGGTTGAAAAGCAGGGTCCCAGTTCTGAACCTTGCGGGGGGCACTCTTTATCTCCCTCCACTTGGGGAAGTGTCCATTTAGTGCTACCCTCCGTTTCATATCCCTTAGCCAGTTGCTGATCCAGGACAAGAGTTGTCTCTTTATTCCATCACCAAGTTTATTCAAGAGCCTTTGGTGTGGGACCTTGTCAAAAGCCTTCTGAAAGTCCATATAAACAATGTCAACTGGATCTCCCTTATCCACATGCTTGTTGACACTCACAAAAAATCCAACAGATACTGAAGCAAAGAATTCATTGAGTCTGCAATCCCTGTTTCCTCTTTAATAATCCCTTGTCTTCCTTTATCATCTAATGGTCCAATGACCTTCCTAGTTGGGTTCTTACTTCTAATGTATGTAAAGACTTCCTTGTTATTTCTTTGAGTGTTATTAGCTATACACTCCTCAAAGTCTGGCTTTGCTTTCCTGATTGTTGCCTTGCATTTTCTGCCAGAATTTTTGTCTTTGCCTGTTGTCCTTGTTTTGACAAGCTTTCCATCTTCTAAATGAGCTTTTCTTGGTTTTGATCACTTCCAGAACAGCTCCTGTAAGGCACATTGGAGTCCTCTTGGACCTGGCAGTACCTTTTTTCCTTTTGGGTGTGCTTTCCAATTGGGCTTCTGTTGTTGTTTTTGTGAACAGCCTCCATGCCTCTTGGAGTGTTCGAACTCTCTCAGTTCTCCCTTTCGGCTTCTTTTTTACAAGTTTCCTCATCTTTGGGAAAATTCCTTTTTGAAAATTTAATATCTCTGTGTTAGATTTATCAGTGATTGGCAGTCTATGATTAAATTAAAAGTAATTGTAGTAAATCCCTATTGGATCAGTCATATTAACATTTTGCACCAAATACTGTGTAATACTCAGGATAGAGTCAAGGATTCTCATACCTCTAGTTGGGTCTTCAACCATCTGTTCCAAGGAACAATCTTTTAGGATATCTAGAAATGTTTTCTCTTTATCATGTGCTGAACAACAGTTCACCCAGTTTGTGAGGGTAATTTAAGTGCCCCATCATAACCAGGCTTCCCTTCTTTGATGCCTCCTTTACAACGTTCTCTAACTGCCATTCTCCCTCAGGGCCATGATGGGTCGGAGGCCGATAGCATATGCCTACTGTTAGACCATCCTTGTGGCCTGATACCCTTACCCACAGACTTTCTAATGGTGACTCCAAATCACCTGGATATTCCAATTTGTTTTATCACTTTGACATACAAGGCCACACCACCTCCTGTTTGCCTCTTCCTGTCCTTCCTGTATAGTTTATAGCCTTGGATAACTGTATCCCATTGGTTATCATCCGTCCACCAGGTTTCAGTGATGCCAATAATATCAATATTTGTATCCATTGCTAAGTATTCCAGCTTCCCTGTTTTGTTACGGAGGCTTCTGGGGTTTGCATACAAGCATTTATAGATGTTTTTCTGATGCAGTCTTTGGAGTCCAGTTGCATCATTAGACTGCCTCTTGCATCCTTCTGCTGGAGTACTGGTGACTAGCTCCTCACTCTGCTCAGAAATTATTGCATCCTTCTCACTGCTCAAGTAGATACTTTCCTGACCTGGATACTGCCCAACTCCTGTCGGCTTTCCCCCAGTGATCAGTTTAAAATCTGGTCTCATCATGGCTCAAGTGCAACCTGTCCCTCCTGAACAGGTTTGGCTTGTCCCAAAATGTTCTCCAGTTCCTGACAAATCTGAAGCCCTCCTCTCGTCACCATCCACACATTGAGGCTTCTGAGTTCTGCCTGCCTGGCGGGTCCTGCACGAGGAACAGGTAGCACTTCTGAAAATGCTACCTTGGAAGTCTGGGACTTCAGTCTTCTTCCTAACAATCTGAATTTGGCTTCCAGGACTGACTGCTTTGCCTTCCCAACATCATTGGTACCAACGTGTACCATGATTACTGGCTCCTTCCCAGTTCTCTCTAACAAACTATCTAAATTTCTCGTGATGTCTGCAACTTTTGCACCTGGCAGGTAAGTCACCATATGGTTATCATGCGCATCCCAAATCCATCTCTCTCTAGTTCTAATAATTGAATCACCTAATACAAGGAGCCTCTCTCCTGCAGCCTGTTCATCTACATGCATCTCATCAACTAGATTAAGGGAGGGGTCTTCGTTTTGTTCGTTGTTTGTCTTCTTGTATCTCATCAACAGGTGGAACCAGTTGTTACTCTGTGCATTCCTCATGAGGTGTGATGAGGTAAAGTCACATTCCTCCACACATCTACCTCCTGAGTTAATGAAGTGACTTCTTCCTCAGAAATGTGCCCTGTCTTTTTGTCCAGGATAGTCTGCTCTGCTCAATCCAAGAACAGCTCAAACTCCTTAATTTGTTGCTAGTTAGATATGCGGGCTTCCAGCTGATGGACCTTCTCTTCTAGTAGTGCAATCAACTTGCACTTGCTGCATGTGTAGTTCTCCATGTGCTTTGGCTATATGCCATCACCCTGCCACAGGACGTGGTGATGGCATATGGCCTGGATACCTTCAAAAGGGGATTGGACAGATTCCTGGATTATAAATTACAAACCATGATGGATATGTGTAATCTCCAGGTTTATAACCAGGGTACTTCAAGGACCAGATGCAGGGGAGTGGTAGGAAGAGACAGATATCTAGTCTCATGCGCTCCCAGGGGCATCTGGTGGGGCCACTGTGAGATACAGGGAGCTGGACTAGATGGGCCTTTGGCCTGATCCAGCAGGGCTCTTCTTATGTTCTTATGGGACAAGTGTTGCAGGTAATTACAGCTGCTCCCTCCAACTCCATTTTAACAAGTGCAGTATTCTGGGCCTCAAAAATTTACACTTTTAATACTTTTCTATCTAGTAATATTTCCTTCCTTTGTTGTTCATATGAAATCTCGGTGCATGGCCCTCTAAAGCAGCCCTAGTCCAACTGCTAGCACCCCAGAAACTTACCAGCACTCACTTCTTTCTTTCTGTTTGTTTGTTTCTCTCAGTAGCAGCTCTGCTTGGGAGCACACCCAGGCTCAAAATGGCTGAGGCTTTGCTCCGGGGAAAAAAGTAAAGCCAGGTCTCTTATCTTTTCGTGGTTTCCCATTGCCAGGAAAGTTCTGGGTGTTTTCTGTGAAAATCACATTGGTAGGGATTCCCTTGTTGCGCCAATTCAGAGCAGAGCAGAGCAGAAGAGATAGTAAATAAACAACAAAAGCTCTGGAACCGTATGACGAGACCTTGCAGATCTCTCTATTTCTCTTTATCTCTCGCAAATTCTTTTTGTTTACTATTTGAGCTGGGGGAAGAGATCCACTTTCTCGACCTGATTTCATATTTTAAATTGACATGAATGATTTCAGGCCTTAAGTGTGAGCCTCTGGTTCTGTGTGTTCCAATGCTGAGATCGGCAAATCACTTCTGCTCCTTTCATAGTCTTGGGGGTGGGGGGGGCAGCGAAAGGAGGGAAGGACAGCAAGAGAGGAAACAGTGATGCTTTCTCTTCCTGTGATGGCCTGGTGCTGGGCACATGGGTGTCCTGCCACCTCTCCAACTTTCTTTCAGCAAACCCTGGACTCTGGCAGGATCGGGATCGCCTCTCAGGCATTAGGGATAGCCCAGGCGGCTCTCGACTGTGCTGTGGATTATGCGGAGAAGAGGATGGCCTTTGGTGCGCCCATCACAAAACTGCAGGCCATTCAGGTACAAGCAGCCTGTTCCCTGAAGTGCAGAAAGCCCTTCCAGGCGTGTGAGAGAGCTTTGTGCTGCAATGGTTAAACTGTACTACTGCAATCAAGCATCTGCTTCTGACCACAGTTTGATCCTGACAAGCTCAGGTTGACTCACCCTTCCATCCTTCTGAGGTTATTAATCTGAGTACCTAGCTTGCTGCGGGGTGGTGGGGGAGGGGAGAAGGCTATTTAATTATATAGCCTGCATAATTAAATTGCAAACTGCCCAGAGAGAGCTTTAAGTACTATATAGTAAGCAGTAAACTTGGCTTTTTTTGCTGTGTTTTTTAAGACATATCAACGCAAAACCTGGGGCATGTAGAGAGTGGATCTGGAATATATTGTGCGCCAGCTGTGTGAACCAGTTAAATGTGCCATGGGTGGGTCACTACCCTAACTAGAGCTGGCCTCCTCTCACGAGGGTTGGTGCCGGCCTGAGTTCCTTCTCGTGCCAGAGGCAGCCCCCTCCACTCCTCCCTTCCCACCAATTCACAGGAGAAACCATCTCGTGGGAAGTTCTCTTTTTTGCACAAGCCCAGGTGCCGTCCCCAAAAGGGACATGGAGGAAAAATACGGGCGTCTATTTCAGTGGGGTTTGCACAGGGCGCTGTTGCCACTCAGGCAGACATGTCTCCCATCCAGCTCTCTCCGACATGACAGATTTATGAGTTAGGACATCTGGCTTCTCTTTTAAAGTGGCAGGGCATTGTGGTTAAATCTCCAAGTCATGTAGGAATTTTGCCTCATGCTGCTGTGGTTCAACTGCAGCACCACAGTGAAGACTCTGCTCATGATGTGAATTCAGTCCCAAAAGGGTCACGTAGCCAGCTCAAAGGTGGACTCCGCCTTCCATCCTTCCAAGGTCAGTTAGCTGAGTGCCCAGCTTGCTGGCAGAAGGACAGTTTGTCACCTGTTTTAATTATACTGTCAGCCACCCCAGGAGTGCTTTAAGCACTCCAGAAAAGCTGCTTTGCTTTTTATTTCTGCTCAGTTGTTTCATTGGACTAGATGGGATTGGGATGGCGGGCGAGGAGGAGACATTATCTGGGGTGTGTGTGTGTTAAATCAGCCATGGCGATTGTCCTGTGTCTCTAGTTCAAGCTGTCTGACATGGCCGTGGCCCTGGAGAGCGCTCGCCTGCTGACCTGGAGAGCAGCCATGTTGAAGGACAACGGAAAGCCGTACACCAAGGTACTCCTTTGCTTCTCGTTGCTTAACTCCTGGTAGGCAAAGCCTTCTTCTCCCCCTCCGAAAAAAATCTTGCAAGGCAATTGAGGGGGGCAAGGAGTGGGTGCTGATAGCAGCCGTTGGGGGGGGGCAGTACAGGGGCGTCGCTTATTTGGCCACATCTGCCATGCCCTCCTTGCTTCCCACCAGGAAGCTGCCATGGCCAAGCTGGCGGCATCGGAGGCGGCAACGCTCATCTCCCACCAGGTAAGCAAGCCTCGCTGCCCTTGCCCAGCCTTCCCATCGGTTCATGGGCTACGGAATCCCTCCTGCCATTCTCTCGGCTTCCTTTGCGGCTGTCACGGGAAACAAAAGGGCCCCCCTGGTTCAGAGGTCACCTGGGGTTTCCTCCCCCCCCCCGGCCTTGCAGACGCAGCTTCACGGGAAGGGCCTCCTCTCTTCCAGGCGATCCAGATCCTGGGCGGGATGGGCTACGTGGCCGAGATGCCGGCCGAGCGCCACTACCGCGATGCCCGTATCACCGAGATCTACGAGGGCACCAGCGAGATACAGAGGCTGGTGGTTGCAGGACAGCTGCTGAAAGCCTACAGAGGCTGAAGGGCCGTGGGCGTATGCGTGGATGGTGGTGCCTTCTCCTCATGGCACGAAAGCGCTGGGGTCCTCGTCACCAGGCCCCACACGGTGCTCACAGGCTGCTGGCTGGCTGGACTCAGTCAGCCAAAAAACAACTCTCTGGCATTTTTTGGGAGGAAGCTGCCAGAGTGGGTGACCCTGGCTGGTTCTTCTTTCCAAGAAAGAAGTCTTGGAGCACGAGCCACCATTTCCACAGGGAGACAATCAGACCTGGACCTGGCTGTGGGGTGGGGCGGGGTGGGGCGAGTCAGATTCATAGCAGAAACGGAGCATATCGGGAGCAAGGGGCTTGATCGGGAACTGCCTCTTCCCTGGAGTCGTGTTGTGCCTTATACACAGCCAAGTAATAATTGGACTCGAGAAGTTTGATTCTTCCTTCCCTGCCCACAGCAATGCTCTGTGGCTTCTGGATGCTGATTAATGAATTTTCAAATGCTGGAAACTCTGTGTGGAATATTAACTTGGAACTATTTCCCGTGAATGGGGAAGGAGGTCAGAAGTGTGTGGACAAAAGAATGGGGGGAAAGGGGCTTTTGCTCCCCAGGGTTGCCAGCAGGAAGGAACATCAAATCAGATCCACGTGTTCACACCCACACCCCAACGGCTGCCTGCCTGCCTGCCTGCCTGCCTGCCTGCTGAAGGGACCCCTCCCGCCCCACTGGCCAAGAGCAGAGCCTTCCTCACAAGTGCCATTTTCTGCTGGAGGATTTTAGCCTTGCCAAGTTCAGCAGCGCAGGTGAAGCAGCTCATGCCAGGTGACGGCCGGAGGAGGAAAGCCACCCCCCCTCCCGGGTCTCCTTTTTCCCTGCTTCCTGCTGCTTTTTCTCAGCCATCGGGGGGGGGGGGGAGCACACAGGACTTCCTCCTGCACTGCTGTGCCAACTGCCCCCTGGTCCCTTGTTGCTCATTTGGTCCCTGCCTTTCTCTGCCGCTCACCCATCCTCACACCAGGCAGCTGAGCCCTGCTGGAGCGGAACCCTCCTGCCATGTCCACCCTTGTCCCGTTGTTAAGACTCTACCATTTGGGGCCAATGACTCCGAGCATCTTTTCCCTAAGGAATCCCCTAAAAAGCACCTAAGCAGAGTGTAGACCTCTGAGGCCCACTGGCTGTTGATTCTCGGTCCGAACCAGCCCTCATAAAAAGGACAGGTGCCCGGGCACTGGCCATGTATCTGAGGCTGCAGGTTCTGGGCAGTGCTGTGGCCCGCGGTGGCTCTTTCCTGAGTCGCCCCATGGGCCAAGGGGGAGAGGGAAGCCAGGAGGAATTGGAGCTAGAGGAAGAGGGATCTCATGGGGAACACCAGGTGCTGCTGCTGCTGGCCTTGCTCACCAGTGGATGTGGCCAACTGGGGTGACGCATGGACCTGCCTAGGGAAACCATTTATCCGGCCGGCCGTGAAGGCAAACCTGCCTCACTTGGAGTCTCCACACTGTTCCTCCAGCAAGAACAAGACAACAGCAATTTTCCTGGCAGGAGAGAGAGAGAGTGAGTGAGAAGGGAAACAGCCCTCAGCATGCCTGAGTGGCAGCACCAGCGCGCCTCGGTCTCCCTGCACCCATTCGCTCAGTTCAGCAGGGGGTGAGTTTCATGCACCATTCAGTTCCGTTTCTTCAGCGTCACACAGAACATCAACCAACAAAGTGTTTCCCCTCAAAAGCACAAGTACCATCCTAAGAAGGTGGCAAGGGCTATAATTTTAGACATCAATGCAGCCTGGGGAGACTTTGCCAGTGTAGTGTTCGGACTCTCCTGGGTTTTGAAGGGCATTTCAAAGGGGCCGAGGTGTGAGTGGAAGGTAAAGGAGAGCACCACCATCCACGCTGGAGAGGTTCACCTGTCCTTCCTTTGCGATCTATTCAAGCAGCATTTCTCCCTCCTCGGCATGCCTTGAAAACGGGAAGGGCATCCAGAAGGTGAACGGCCAAAAGGCAGTGTGTAAAGCAGGATGCAACCCTCCGTGACTCTAGCTCATTAAGTATAAAATGTTACACAGAGAAATCCATATGCACAAAGCCATTTAAGCTACCTATTGAAGACCTGGTCACATTTTTGGCCGCAAGTTCGGAGGGATTAATTTTAAAGCTCCCATCTTGTTTTCTCAGTGAGAATAGAAAATGGTAAGGGCTGACATTTCAGCTTCTTCTGGAGAAGGGCATGTTTGCGATGAAGGCGTTGGGTACGGCTCCCTGGCTAAAGCCAAGCAGGTCTGAGATGGGCCAGTGCCATGAGAGAAGACCGGCAGGAAAACGGCTTTTAGCCACCACCTTCAGGGCCACGGGCCGAAGAAGAAATAGGAGACAAGTGCATAAAACAAAAGGTGTGCTATCCATGTACAGTATTTTACTTCCCATTCCCTGGCCCGGTGTTTCCCACAAAAGGCGCTGCCCAGCGAGGTCAAGGGCATCCGACCTTCTTGTGTGTGAAGTGGCCAGGCGGGTGGTGCCTCTACAAAGGCTGGAAGCAAAGGAAGTCAAAGCCGGAAGGTGAGAAAAAGAGACCGGTTAGATGTAGGGAGACTCCTCTCAGGAGAGGGTTTGCCTGTCACACCATCTCGGCCTTCTCCCCAAACAGGGCTAGTGGAAAGGCAGCCCTGCGGCACTTCACAGGGTGCCAACCAAGGGTTCACAAAAAAGCAAACCGTGTTTGGACAGAAAAGAGGATCCCGAGAAGCTGAGAAAGTGCTGACTTTTCAGTGTTAAAATAACATAACCAGAGCAAAGGGTTTAGAAAAGTCCATGTTTTTAAGAGACTCCTGGGTACAAAGCAGTTCATCACAAACTTTGACCAATCACAACAGCAGAGGAGAGGGTTCTCGCTTGCTCTTTCCTTCTTTCTCTTTCTTTGTTTTATACATCGGGGAACGGGGCGGTGGGGGCGGGGAATACAGCACACTAATGAAACAATGCAAAAAAATAATAATACAAAAAAATAGAAAATAGAAAAAATGTATTTACAAGTCATACATTACTATGATCCGAACACACAAAGACAACGGCTGCTATAATACATGCACAGGACCAAGAAAGGAGCTACTAAAAACCTGTAGTGGAGAAGTTGTGGAAAAGAAAAAGGACCCACAAACAAAGAGGAGGAACGAGATCAAGGGCTTCAGCAGTCTCCCTTCCCCGGTGTTTGCTACATTGATTGAAAGGGAAAAAAATAAACCAAATAATCCCCTAAAATCCAGGAGTACACTCAGTACAAAATACTACACTTTTTTGTTTTGTTTTAAACTGAAGCTTCACTCACGGGGCAAGAGGGAGGGAGGGAGGGAGGGAGCAGCGCATTTTTGTAGATCCATATACAAGAAAGCCATAGTAAACTGCTCTACATGCTAAGTACAGCAAGCCCCTGTCAGCTACAAAGCATGATCCTAGCAGGTGTTTTTCCTCCGCAATCCTTGACACACACACACACACACACGTGTGTGTGTTTGATTAAACACTTCTCTAGATGTGCATGTGTGAGCGCATGTGCGTGTGGGTGGGTGTAGAAACGTCGTGCCCTTCTTCACCTGCAACATGACATCTGCGTGGAAATGTAACTTGTTACAACAAAGTCTTTCATATTGTGTACTGCGAGAAGTTACTCCATGTCTGTGGATTTAATAAGTCACCTCACACCACAGAAAATATTTAATAAATTCAAAAGGGAAAAAAAGATTATAGTGACAGAAGAACTTCTGTCTTGGTTCTCTCTGAAATCAGAGTCCAGCGGGTTGAAAAAAAGAACCTGGGTTCCAAAGTCCGTGCGGGCTGGTCCCGAGAACCTCCGAGCGCAGTGGGCCTTCGCGTGGGTCGGGTTCAACAACAGTTCCTTGTTCCTCCCTCAAGTCTGTCTCCTCCTCTCGTCAGAAACACCCGGAGGTCTGGCAATTGTCCGTAAACAGCCAGAGGAGGAGGAGGAGGAGGAGGAGGAGGAGGAGGAGGAGGGGAAGATGAGTTGCTCTTGCAAACCTGTCCCCAGTTCCAAAGCAAGGAGGGGAGGGAGGGAGGGAGGGAAGGAGGGGAAAAGCCCTCCCCAACCCCAACCCTCAGTTCCCTCCTTTGCTCTTTCCTCCTCATGATGCAGACAATCCACGTGTAACGTTTTTCACCGCCTGGAAATTCTCCGAGCACCAGCCCAGCAGCACCTCAGGGACGGACACCCAAGCTGCGAGCCAGAAGAAGGACCAGGGAGAGCTCCTGGTCCCTTTCCCCTTGGTTCCATCATACCTCTAGGAAACGCGAGCTGCTGGGCTTGGAGTGGAATGGTTCCGACCACATGCGACGCAGATCGCCCTATGCGAACAAGCACCACAGGGAGAGAGAAAGAGCCGAGTCACACCCCGTGCAGGTGGCACACACACCCCTCCTCACTCACGACCAGCACGAGTCAGAAGGCCAGGACCAGACCCCCAAAGAGCAAGAGGGAAACCCACCACCATCACCGGTCGGTGGCTCAGGTTGGTCTTCCCCACCCAAGGCAAAGCAGGAGATGGTGGCAAGGGGTCTCCCCACAGCGCACTGCTGCGCCTGGCCACCCGGCTCGGGGCCTGTTCGCATCCGGGTGGCCCAAATTTCCCCCCCAGAGGGGATGCTCCTTAAGCTTACCTTTAAATAGGCCATGGTGAGGAGGGGCAGCAAGGTGAAGGGAACCAGGTAGAGCAATGCCGGCTGGGCTGCCCGGTGGATGCGAGAAGCAACCGTCGCTGTCAAGAGCCCTGGGAGGGAGGGAGAGGAGAGGAGAGGGAAAACAACCCCGTGAGGCCCACTGGCGGTCCAGAGGCGGGCGGCTGCCTCTCGGGCACAGGGGCAGGGCTGCATCAGTGGCACCTCTCTGTGCAAGGAAGGGGCCCCAGTGCGTGGGGGGGGAGGGGGGCAGGGAGAGGAGGGCTTCCTCTTCCTTCTGCTCCTCTGAAATCCAGAACATATTTCAGAGCACAAGGCTGGGATCTCCGGCAGGCCTTCCCAGGCACAGGACCAACGGAGGTCTCCCAGCCCCTGCCATCTTCCTCAACCCCTTTTGTTTCTGCTTCTCCAAATGATTTTCTTTGGGGAAAAAACCCTGGATCCTTTGAATACTGCACTGCAATCTGGAACCAGCAACTGCATCAAAACTAGTCTGTCGTTCTCAAGGCTGGGAAGGCTCCTTCACTCATTTTGTTTTATGGGCTGCATGTCAAGGCTGCCTTTCTCCTGGTCAGGGGAGCTTTTTGGCTCCCAGTTTGTGCCCTCGGCCACCCCCCCCGGGACGCCACTCTTACCTACAAAGTAGCCGATGAGTGTGCAGTGGAAATAGGAGACCTTCTGCATGCGCCCAGAGATGTTGCCTGGCCCCGGCGCCCCACAGGCATCGCTGCTGGCCTGCTTCTTGTAGTTGTCGTAACGCAGGACGAAGCACAGCAGGAGGCCCGGCATCACAATGTCTCCAATTCCCAGCATGGAGAAGTGGCTGCCGGTGGAGCTGCACAAGGAGGGACGGTGGGTGGGTGGGTGGGTGGGTTGGGTCCTCCTCTGCTCGTGCCTCCCTCCCTGCCACTCCTCCCTTTTGCTCCCCAGAGGGCCAGGAGAGCAGGTGCCCCCCCTCCCCAGTGGAGACCCCACGGCTTCCCGGGCTCTCGTGTTAAAGTGGCCCACCAAGGTCACCCGCCGCTCTTGGGATCGCCAGGCCAGGGAGCCTCCCAGGAAGAGAGAAACGGGATCCTACCTGGGAAAGACCAGTTTGCCAGGCAAGGACAGGCGGGGGACGTCCCTGCCGACATTTGGTCCAAGGTGAAGCTTCCGGGAGAGGACGTCGAGGGGGTTGTCGGCGGGCTGCGTGGCCACTTTCACCATGACGTTGCTATTGAAGATGTAGGCAGAGAAGAACACCTGGGAGAGGCAAAGCCGGGGCCGAAGGGGCAGGTCAAAGGGTGCCTGCCTCCCCTCCTTAGCTGGCCTGCCATCTCTGCGGCAGGCCCAGGGGAGGAGATATGGGGGCCACAAAGACCCAGAAAGCTGGCGGCTGCTGTGCCACATGGATAATGCACAGTGTCCCCTCCCCCCAAAAAAACACTCAGAAGCAAATCCCTTTGATGCGGCAAGGGGGATGCAGGCATGAATGCCACGTCCCCGAAAAGACCAACCAGCCACCCGCTGTGCCCAGGAATGTGTAATCCTCAGCTGCAGATGGCCTTGCATTCCCTGTCGCCCCCACCAGAAGGCAGGAATGGACAGCTCTAAATACAGCCCCACAGGTGAGACCTACAGAGAGGCCTCAAGGAGAGGGAGAGGGGCCAGGTAATTTGCCACAACACCCCGCAGAGACCGAGGAGCCCCCTGACCTTCATGCTTGGACCCTAACAAGCTTCCCTCCTGCCAGCTAGACCCTGGAGGCAATAGAAGGAGGCACAGGCCTGCTTCGTTACAAGGAGGCAAAGGCTTCCAAGCCAGCTCAAGCCGCTGCCCGTGAAGGCATATCAAGGCCATTTCTCGGGCCCCAGTACCCAGAATGGGGTGGAGTACGGGTGAGGGTCTTGAAGAAGTGCACTTAGGAAGGTCACCATGGAAATGGGGCGGGCAACTCCACAGAAAGGTGAACCGTAGGGCACCAAGTGGTGATAGGTCAAGGGGCCCAGGCCAGGCCATCCCACGGCAGGGACAACCGTTTGCACCTGCTGCTGTGAGGGGGGGGGGCGATGGACAGAAGTGCCAAACTCACCCAGAAGACGTCATAAATTAACAGCCCCGACAGCAGCAGGCAGGAGACCTTCAGGCTCGGCAACCGCACAAAGGCAATCATGGCCACGCAGAGGCCCATGGCCAAGGCTACGGAAAAGGAGGGCAGGGAGAGAGCCCCGTCACTGCACAAAGCCCCGCTTGCCCGGCGGCTCCAGGCAGAAGAGGGTGGCGGCGGGACGTCTCAGGAGTCGGTGGGACAGCTAAGTAGAGGCCACTGTAAAGGCAGAGGCTGCAGGAGAGGAGCTGCTCCCGGGATCTGCCAGGGCCGCCTCTCCTGGGGAAGGTGAACCTCCACACAACTGCAGCCGACGGCAGCCTTTGCAAGCGCGATCAACCGGGGCCGCCTGGGATGGCACTTCTCTGTCCAAAGGACAGCTTTTGGGCAACAGGAAATGTTCTTTCTTTGGAACATGACAAGCAGAAATGTGCTGCACCCCCACCCGGAAACCAGACACCCAGTCGGATGAGAAGGACATTTAAGAGCAAGGAGGGTCTGCGCTGGGTTCAAGGGGCTCCTTGGTGGCACTGCCCCTCTTGTGGAAGCAGGCCCCCACGGGAGCCCCCGGCTGGGCAACAGCCTCCAGAAGCTTTCAGCAAGAGGGCCAAACACTACCCTCTTCCTGTGGGTGGTGTATTGTTTTCATTGCAAACAGTGGATGCTTAGGACCCCCCCCCCCGAAACCAGGGAGCCCCACAAGCCTGCCAGAGGAAAGGCTGCTGAGCCCGGCAGACGGATGGGCTGAGCTGGGGTCAGTCAGCCTTCTATGTGGCCAGCCTGTTTATTTTTAGCTGGCTTTACAGTTTACCTGCCTGGCTAAGCTGCTTGGAGATGTGGCTGCTCTAAAGGCAGGCTAGAATTGATTTCAATCAATTGCTTTTATAACTATTAGTGTCCAGAGAGGCTTCCTGCCAGAGAAATAATGGCTAAAAGATGCAGGTTTCTCCCTGATGCCCCTGGTGTGTGTGTGTGTGTGTGTGTGTGTGTGTGTGTGTGTGAGAGAGAGAGAGAGAGAGAGAGAGAGAGAGAGAGAGACTGACTCTGATCCCATTTCCTCTGATAAGAGCTGTCATTCTGCTTCTCTGTCTGCTTCAGCCAAAGGGAGGAGGCCCATGAATGAAGCCTTCCTTTCCCTCTGGCATGGTGAGCTACTTAACCTTGCCTAGTTTCTAAGACTACCAAGTTTTACACACCCAATGGCATATGTCACAACTTAAATACTGAGATCAGCAAATCAACTCATTCTAAACTTGTCGGTGCCTCAAGTGTGACTCTTGAGGCTCCCACCACCTGGTGCTGAAAACAGCCACACCAAAAGCTGCACCCTCAGTCTTTAGTCCTACAAACCTCAGGCCCCTTTCAATGGGGCAGAATAGCAGATGAGAAAATCCTGACTTTTCTAGAGCCTAAGTTTAGGTCTTTGCTGATAATCCCAAACCAGGGTTTCTAGTTCTCTGAAGAGTTTAGGGGAAATCCCCTTATTCATTTAAGTTTCAAAGATTAAGCCCCATTTCACAAAACAACGCTGGTCTCCCTTGGGGAAACTAAGGCAGCTAGTTGTTATTGTCCTTTTAAACATCCTCAGATATTTTAATTAAGAATCAAATGTGTCATAATCCTCTCAGAGGGGAAAAAATAAGTCTGCTTCAAAATTAACCCCCTTTCACTGCCAGTAGCACATTCTTGACAACAGTCTGCTTCTCCAGTAAGCCACATTTTGCTTCTTGAAAAACAAAGAATTTTTAATAGCAATCCATGCAAACACTGGCCAGCTGATACCCTATCAGCAGGTGCTAAGAAAGCCAAAGGACAGAATGGCTGGCTTCCTCGTGGGACCGTGTCTGATTCACAAAGTCCAGAATGACCGCAATGCCATGGAGGATAAGAGCAGTTCGACAGGGACTGTCGGGAAGGTGGTGGTGGTGGTGGAAGACCCCCAGCCACAAAGCTCCCTCACACTGAGGGAAAGGATCTCCTGTCAAGCTGCTCTGACCTGCTCTGGAAAAAAAAACAGATGATAAAAAGCAGTGAGGTGACTGACTCAACCAGAGAGGCAGCAGGCAGCCTCCTCTCTGGCTGGTGACTTCAGCCCACAGGAACTTTCCTGTAAGTAATACATTTAGCACCACAGCATACCACTGAGGGCTCCTTCCTGCCTGAAGACAACCCTCTCACACACTGCCAGAAGAATCCTGGAAGTGTTCCCACCAGTCATTTATCTTCCCTTCCCTTCCCTGGCCTGGAAAGGCCACCAGTCCCCGGAGGCTGGCCCACACTTACCGTCCATGAGCAGCCAATGCCCTGTTAAGACCCAGATCAAGACCAGCATGACAGACAGAGAGAAGGAGAGGAGCTCAGCGGCGGTGAAACGCCCACAGCAGCCGAAAGAAATCCTGGAAAACACGGCCCACATGTAAGCCTCGCTCTTCCATAGGCTAAGGTGGAAAATGTATACAGGCTGGGTTCAGCGGCTCCAGAGGAGGAGGGGAAAGGCCGAACCTACAAAGGTTATGCCCCACGGCAGGCAAAAAAAGGCAACGGCTCATGGCACCCTCCAACCTGACTGGCTGGCCAAGATCCTAACACATCGTGGAAGAGGGATTTCAAAGGGAGCAACTCTGGGCTTTCTCCTGCTGGGGGTCCCACCAGCTTGTGCCAACGTAGGGCACAATTTTATGGTGTGGTCTCTAGGAAGCTGGCGACTTAATTCGGGGGGAGGGGAGCATTCGATCCAGTTAAACATTACACACTGGGCTTAGCCCTCTCTGTTCCCTTGATACCCCCCCCTTCCTCACCTCACACCAGAAAGCACTGCCGGTGACCTCCTGGCCCACCATTTTGTGATGTTCATTAGAGAGAGGCCCAGCCTACCTGCCGGAGGGAGACCCGGGTCCCCCTGGACCCACTCCATGCCCGAGCCAGGCGGGGCGGTGAGCATAGTGCCCCCATTTCTTGGGAGGTGACCTGGGTGCTAAACAGGGCATTATAATCCATCTCCTGGTGTTGGGGCTAGGTAAAAAACAGACAAACCTTCTGCCTGCCATCAATGAGTGGTTTGGCCTTAACGGTATGCAGAGGAGAAAAACAAGAGCACGCGTGGGTCTCATTTTCTGCCTGCTTCTCCATCGCTGGCAGATGGGAATGGATGGGGCCAGTTTCAGCCCTGTGTCTCACCTGCTCCTTGACTACCAATGGCCCCAGAATCCTGTCAGTGACCTTGGACTCCTTCCCAACGTGCCTCTGGCCTGCCCTGTCAGTACTGGATTGTGATCTTATCCTGCAGCATAATGACCTCGCTCCTTTACTGGATTCTAGGCCCACCAACTAGACCCTTACCCATGCTCTGTCCAACTTTGTGGGAAAGCAGGGCAGGGGGTGGGGGTGGAGGGCAAAACACCAACAGATGCTTTGAGAGCGTGCAGGTCCAGGAAACCCTCAGCACAACAAGCATAAGGCGCCCTCCCCCTGCCAACAGTTCTGTCTGCTCCTGCGGAATAAACGACAAGTTTGTTGCCCAAGCCAGAAGGGAGGCAAGTGCCTTTGTCTCCTTACTTGTTTTGAGGCGAACAGGGGCGTGTTAAATACTGGCACATCGGGAGCAAGAGAAAAGCAAAGGCTATTGTAGCGAGGACTAGAAAAAGGGAGGGAGAGAGAAAGAAAGAAAGAAAGGTCAATGTTAGCACAGTCCTCCCCTTTCAAAGCCCCTCCCCCCAAAATTATACATCATCATGTACAGTAGAAGCCCCATATCCACTGGGGATTGAGAATAAACTACATCAAGCAGGTAATCTACGAACAGAAGTCCATTTTAGTAACAATCCTAGTGGTTGTGTTAAGAAAGAGAGAGAAGATCAGCATGGAGGTAAAAGTTACCTGCTGTGCATATTGTGAAGACCACCTGAACGGAGTCAAAGAAGAAGAACATGACTAACAGAGACACAGAAGCACCAATGGGAAGGAACAGCGCCTGGGTCGAGTCAATCGTCTGGATACCTGTTGGGTTTTCCAACAAGGAAAGGTCAGGTTTATTATACGGCACAAGACAGCTTTCACTTACATTTTTTCCTTCATATCTTTCTTTGCTCATAAGGCAAACATCCATTCCAGAGAAACGCACATCCCTGACCTCACAGCAGAGGAGGGAGGATTAAAACTGCAGGACCCCCCCTCCTTCCCACCAGCCTCCCTACCCCCAGGGCACTGGCCTCTCTCTGTGGTGTAGAAGTCAGGACGATCCCTCAGAAAGCCCAGAGCATGGGTTCTCCAAAACATACGTCCAGCCCTTCACAGATATTTCTGTGTGGTCTGGCTGCAATCCTTAACACAAAGGAAGAAGCCCCACTGATGGTGGGCCTTAGCTTGAGGTAAAGCTGCACAGGACTGCTTTGGCAGTTGGTGTTTGGCCAAGAAAAGCCACCGGGAGTAGAAGCAGTAGCCCACAAGGGTAGGCCATGGGGCCGAGGGGGAGACAGAGTCACATGGGATACTGGAGGGGCAGGCCCCCTGGCCTTCGGAGTTTGCCATTTGATCGATGGAGCAGAAGGAAATGGAAGAAATCGTGTTTTTAAAAGAGGTTAATCTGACTCAGAGCAAACAGGAGACGGGCTCCTTCTGTTTTCGACATCTGCCAGGTTTGGAATATCCACATCACACTAAATTCTGAAGTCAGGCATCATTGGTCATCCTGCGGTCTTAATCAATGGTGATGTTAGATTTTTAATGATGTGTTCATTTTTGTCTATATGGCCTTTTGTTTGGTTTAAGGTTGATAATTTGTGATATATACAGTATGTATTTATATGCTGTTTGCTCTTTTCTTGCATTACTTTTGTGTTCTGAATGTTGTTAGCTACTCAGAGTAACTGTGAGTGTCTGTCTGTGTGTGTGTGTGTGTCACAGCCTGATCAAGCAAGTGAGACACAGCGGCAAGAGTGTTAAACGAGGGCTCTGGAGATCTGGGTTCACATCTGCAGGGCAGCCACAAATTGCACCCAGTGGCCCTGGGCCGCCACACCTTCTCCCAGCCTGCCTCTCTTTGCAGAGCTGATGGGAGGGGGGAGGAGGGAGGAGGGAGGAGGAGGAGGAAGAGGGTGGCCTTGCGCCATTCCCCTTGGTGTTTAATGGTGGAAAGGTGAGATATGAAGGCATCACAGCATGGTGCCTCACGGTCCTTAACCTCAGATCTGCACCTGTAATTTCATATCCAGAAAAGGAAGTCTCTAGAACTGGAGTGAAAGAAAAGACCACCGACTGCAGAGAAGCAGACTGCCCCTCCCCTTTGTTCCAAGGGGTGGGGGGGAGGGAGAAAAAGAGAGAGAGAGAGAAGGGAAGCAATCAGAAGCCTGCCAGGGAGCCCTGCAAAGCCCAGGCCTGGCCTCCTCCTTACACGATCACAGTGTCCTTACTGTTGTTTGTGCTGTTGCCGTTGAATGGCCCAGCTGAGCTGCTGGGGTCCTTTTCTTTGTCCTGATTCTCAAAGTCCATATTAAGAGACCTGCAGGAGGGAAGAAGGAAAGTGAAGCATCCACTTCATGTTTCATCACAACTTTGATGTCCGTTAGTGTAACATTTACAAAGGGCAACTAACAGGATGTTTTATTCCAACTATTTACTTTTTAAAACAACATCCAAAGTGGGAATGGAAAAAATGAAACAGATTTAATAAAAGCAACAGCAATGCAAAAAGTAGCAAAAAAGTGTCAACAAAACATACAAGCACGTATCGTAAGAGACCCAGGTGCATCAGCCACACACACACAAAATCTCAAAATGAAACAAACATTGGCTTAAATCCTGTTGCTTTTCTGAGGAGGAAAACCAAAGGTCAGATTTCTAGCAGCATTTAAGTTATCTGTGCTGGGATTCTTAAGTGTGTTCCAAAAGAGATGGCTGTGTGCACTTCTCCCAAGAGTTGCTGTTGGGAGTTTTTAAGAGTGGGGTAGAAATACGGGAAAGTTACATCTTCTGCATTCTGCCTGGGAAACAACACCACATGATTTCACCCACTGAAAAGTTAATGAAATTAAGCCTTTATCAAATACGTAATGAAAACATCCTGGCAGTTGTTGAGGCTGAGGTGGCAAGCCAAAGGCAAAGGACCTTACCTGAAGCTGCCATAGACTATGAGTAGAATGGAGATTAGAAACGTAGATACTTGACTAGAATCCACAAGGGAATAAGCCCTGGAATGGAAGAGAAAGAAGGAACATTCAACTCCATGGACATGGGATCACGATGGTCACATAGAACCACCATCACCAACATGAATCGTCATCATCATATGCCTTCAAGTCAATTCTGACATTTGGCGATTCTTTTCAGCATTTTCTAGATCAAGAATATGTTGGCCCTTCCCTTCTTTGGGGGGTGTGCTTTTCTGGGACTGTGCAGCTTGGCCAAGGCCACCCAGGCTGGCTCTTCTCCCTGGAGTCACTGTGGGGGAATTAATCTCATGACCTCTGACTCCACAGCTAGAGACCTAAACCACCATATTACAGCCCAGGAACGGTTCCTATCAAACCCGCTGGAGAATTTTAAAACTGGGCAATGTTTACAAAGGACCCCAGTAAGACACTGAAACACACGTGCAAATCCAAGGATGAAGACAGGCACCCTACACTCTATGCCTGTTTCCTCAATGTCTACCTGTTAGTTATTGCCAAAGACAAACAACCCAGAGGCTCTTCCCACATAAATCAGGGTGCATTTCTTCCAAAGAAGCATTTTTAAAACACAAGTTTGGTCATAAAATCCATGATTAATACAAGTGGAAGCAGCCAAGCAAAACTAAGGCCTTTGGGAGTATCCTTTCTCTTCTGGAAGAAATGGACGCTCTACCCTCCAGGCCACCAGGGGGGCCTCTCTTGTGCAGAAGGGTGCACTGGTGAGCGGTGGCAGCCACCAGTGAATTTTGGCAGTGGAGCCGCAGCTCTAGCGTGCTTCCCGTCTGCTCACCCTCCTATCCAACCATCTCTGCTATGGCAGAACACTAACTGGGGCTTCCTAGGCATTATTCCTAGCTCCTCAACCATCTAATGTGGGATCTGAGCCCTGGGACAGGTGAGCCACTTCCCCATCCCAAAAGGTTGGCCCCAGCTTCAAAATACTGGCCAGCTTGTGAGGCAGGAAGATTTCCCAAACACCATTAGAAAACCTCTGGCATGGCCCACACAGTGCTGCTGAACAGAATGGTGGAACCCTGCTAGGATCCAGCAAGACTGCTCTCCCATCAGCTGGGGGATGGCCATTTTCTCAAAACAGAGGCCCATAAATCGCCACCCACTCCAGTCCTGCGTCTTGACAGCCAGAGGATGTTTGGAACATGCAGTGGGACCTCCTGAGCCTACTGGGCCGGTTCAGGGAGGGGCCCTGTCAAACTCCAAAGCCTGGGGAAGAGAGGAGGGGGCTTCAGAATCATGCCAGCCACTGGAATGCTATCCCAACCTTGACGCCACAAATTCCAGTTTGTGCATGAATGGCCAGAATGACACGCACACGCGCGCACACACAAACACATTTGTCAATTTGGATGCACCACAAAAGTATCCAGGGGGCTTTGGAAGAGGGCTATTGGCTGTGAGGGGCCAAGTGAACCTGCCAGGGGCAACTGGAGAAGAAGGCCGGAGGCACACACTCTTGCAGCCTCACCAGGCACACAGCTACGCGCCCAATTCTCACAGAAAATAGGTACGGGTTTTAAAGCATGTCTGTGACCAAAATGGGTTCTGAAGATAAGCAAGCAAAAAACGAGACACCAAGTAATGCAGCCAAGGCTTAATAATTCAGGAAACTCGTGGCAATTTCAGGTGGACAACCAGAATGTCTTTTACACCATATTTCATAGTGGATCCGACCAAGCCCTGGATCACCAATAATCCCCAATGGATCCAATCAGAGAATCCTAAAGTTGGAAGAGACCTCCAGGGTCATCCAGTTCAATCCCCTGCCATGCAGGAACCCCCATCAAAGTACTCAGAGAGAGATCCAGCCTCTGCTTAAAAACCTCCAAAGAAGGAGACTCCACCAGCCTCCTTTGGGGCAGCATCTTCCACTGCCGAATAGCTCTAACTGTCATGAAGTTCTTCCTAATGTTCAAATGGAATCTTTTCCTGTAGTTTGAAGCCACTGCCCTGAGGCCTAGTCTCTGAAGCCACAGAAAACAAGCCAACCCCCTCTTCAATATGACATCCTTTCACAAAAACATAGCTATCATAACCCCTCTCAGCCTTCTTTTTGTAAGGATAAACATTCCCAGCTCCCTAAGCTGCTCCTCGTAAGACATTTCTTCCAGACTTTTAACCATCCTGGCTGCCCTCCTCTGGACCCATTTAAGGTTGTCAACATCAATTTTAAATTGAGGTGCGCAGAACTAGACACAGGACTCCAGGTGGGGTCTGACCAGAGCAGAATAAAGTGGTGCTATCACCTCCCTTGGTCTAGATTAGACACTATGCTTCTGTTGATGCAACCAAGAATCGCATTGGCTTTCTTTTCCTTTCTTGGCCGCTGCGTCACACTGCTGACTCATGTTCAATTTGTGGTCCACCCAGACTCCTAGATCCCTTTCATATGTGCTATTCTCCAGCCAGGTGTCTCCCATCCTATACCTGTGCAATTCATTTTTTTTAACCTAGAAGATGCAGCATCCTACATTTCTCTCTGTTGAAACCTATTCCATTAGCTTTGGCCCAGCACTCTAATCTGTCGAGCTCGTTTCGGATTTTCATCCTATCCTCTTAATATCTCACTTTTAAGAATTCCCATCCATCTTAGCCTCCCTTCTCTTTCAGTGTTTCGATCCATGGAATCACGACCAATAATTTCCTAAGTTTACAAAAATTGGCTTTCTTAAAGTCCAGGATGCTAGTCCAGCTATGCTTAGCTTCCCCTCCCCACTGTATAACAAATTTCTAAAGAGCATGGTCACTTCTACCTAAAGAGCCCATCACTTCGTCCCTGTTTACAAGGTTCTCCCTACTGGTTAAGATCAGATCTAAAATAGCTGTTTTTCTAGTTGCCTCCTCCACCTTCTGGATCATGAAACTGTCTGCAAGGGCAGTAAGAAATTTGTTAGACCTTGCATTCTTAGCTGAGCTGGACTGCCAACATATATCGGGATAGTTAAAATTTCCCATTAGTACTACATCTCTCCCTTTTTACTGTGTGGCCCTCTGCTCACAGAAGGTATCATCCCATTTCCCCAAGTGGCTTGGGCGTCTATAATATACCTCCACAGTGACATCCCTCCCATTTTTCTCACCCTTATATCTCACTCAGATACTCTCAACCTGCTTTCCCTGTTGTATATCTTGTATTTCTTCAGCAGTATAAACGTCCTTAACATATAAAGCTACACCTCCTTCTTTCTTACTAGGTCTGTTCCTTTGAAACAGGTTATACCCTCCAACAACTATATTCCAATCTTAAGTCTCACCCCACCAGATTTCAGTGATGCCAATTACATCATATTTATTTTGCTGTATTAGGAGTTCCAGCTCCACTTGTTTATTTCCCATGCTCTATGCACTGTAGAGACATTTGTGGCTATGTGTGCTTCTTACAAGCCCTTTGCTTAACCTGGTTTTCCTTGCACTGATGGTCTGTAATACTCCTTGTCCTGTTCCTACTGCAACATTTGGACTATTCCACATAACCCCTTCTGGATCTCTACTTTTAAGAAAAATTTCTCCCTCCCCCTGTGAACTCAGTTTCCAGCCAGAAACAGATACTCCATGATGAGTGCACACTCACTTTTAAGGCCCAGCAAATGCATGCCAAGTGATCTGTTAATGCAAGCATAAATCAGTAAAATACAACCACGATCCCAGTCGGTTTGGGTTTTGCTTGCTTGCTCGCTTCTTGAAAAAGCAAGGAGTGAGAAAGAGAGGAAAAGTTTAAGCAAGGTCCAAGTCAGCCCACCTCCCGTGTTCCGGCTGAGCCTTTTAACTGGCCAAAGCTCTTTGTGTGACCTTCTCAGGACTAGAATGCATCTCTCTCTTCCCACTCGCCCATAGCAAGAGCCACCAAGGGCAGTTCAGGCACAGCAAGGCTCCGCAATCTTCCTGAGTCAACAACGAGGGGCTCTATTCCTGTGTGAGTGGCTGTCTGCAAATGACAACGAGGGAGGGAGGGTGAATCAGATGCGCGCGCCCCCACAAGGCACACCCAGGCACACACAACAGGCCCTGTTTCTACCCCTGCTCTGGGGGTCAACCGCCCATCTTTTTTCACAATGCCTGCATTCTTGTCGGCTGCAAGCTCCCTGGCCTGTCACTGACAGCTCCGCTGCCGACCTTCGTGTCCAGGGCAATTTCCCGAGCCCTACTTCTCCCTTTATCCTGCTTGGCCACATGGTCCAAAACTGGCGTGCAGAGAATATGCCCTTCCCAGTATGTCATATCCACCTTGCTGGCTCTTCTCTACCAAACCAGACGAGCTCTCTGCCCCTGGGAGCCAGAAGGAGGAGGGCTGCTAAGATCAGGAACCAGCCAGAGCAGAAATCAGCACACACACACACATACACACATTCTTAGCCCCATAGGCCACACCTGTCAACTATTTTGAGCCACACCAATGTCCTGAAACACAGGCAACCTAGCACTCTTGCCACATACCAGCCCTTCCCTGCCTATTGGCTCGGAGGGAACTCTTAGCTGCATGCAGGAAGCTGTCACCTCAACTCATGGCAACCTGACTGAGGAAAGAGCTCTTTGCATGCAATGCTGCTTTCACAGCTTCTTTTAAAGATTGCTTTCGGTACCACACAGGGCGCATGGAGAGCTCCTGCTTAAGAAGCACCACTTTGGGGTCTTCCAACACAGAATTAACAGGACAGTTTTTTAGCAACGCCTTGCCCTTGATGGGCAAAAGAAATCCAAGCCCTCAAAAAGGCACTGGCGGGAAAGTCTGGATCCTTTCGGGACATGGCCGTTAGTTTTCTTCATGGAACTGATGAAGACATGGCTTCCATCTACGTTGAGGTTTCGCCTCCACCCTTTATCTAAAGGCCACTTCAAGAATCACTCTGAATTCTTGGGCTGGAAACAAAGAAGGTTTCAGTGACTGACTGGAGGAATGTATTTTCAGGTTTCATTTCTTTCTTTAGATTGTTTTATTTCCTATCGTTCTATCTGTATTTTGTGTCACTCTGTCTGTATTCCTCTCTTACATGGAAGAACACAAAGTTTTCCCTCAAGTTACCATGCTCAACCCACCAAATGTCTCTCCAACCGTGGGTTGCAAAAACCACCCAAGTTTTCAATGGTAGCAGAAACAAAGGCAGAAAGGTGGCCCATTGGTGATTCTGTGCTGAAATGAGAGGTATAATCCGATCCCTCTGTTTTAGTATACTGTAGTTAAGCCTTCTCTGAAGAAACATCCTAGCTAAAATCTGATGGATAGCAAGGAGGAGAAATTATAAATAAATGTAGAAGCCATCACACTTGGGGTCTATCTAGAACCCTAGCACCAATGCAACATAGAAGCGCATATGATGTGCCCAAGAATGCCTTGCTTTCACCCACTGGGCGGCCCAAGAAAAGGTCCTCCGTGCTGCTGCTGCAGCATGAGATCATTCTTTTCCCAGCAAGGAAAGAGCGGAGGTGCCTATAGAACCTATTTTCATCTCCTGCCTTTTCACAGTCTAGCACAGCAGTTCAATAATCTCGTTCAGGAATAGCATCCCTATAGCAGCTTCATTTTGGCGTTAATTTGTGCAAAAGGCAGTCCTGCTGTCCTATGCCTTCAGTTATTCTCCATGTTTCTATGCTCCTCGCTTTCGTCAGCATCACCTTTTTCATGCTATTACTATGTCCACTGTGCCCAAAGCTGTTCCCACCTTTCCTTAATATTTCACCTTTATCCTGAGTTTTCGGGTCTCTTCAATTCTTGTCTCGCTCTTTTCCTCTCCATTCTCTTCAGACCTCATTTCCTCTGCCAACATTCCAAAATTAAGGAGCCTTGTCATGTGTATGCTTCTGTATGAGGGTTAATCGGGAGCAATTTACTCTTGCGCTAATTGTCACTCTAAAGGGAAATGCCTGACAATATTGGATACCTGCTACTCTGAGCCGTCAGGTGAGGCAGCAAACAATTTGTTATTGCAACAGCTCAATCTTCCCTGTCTCAGAAGAGCATGATATGACATTCTTCTACAGAATCATCTTGTCTCTTTTCCTTGGCTTTTTGTTCATCCTGCTTCTAGGCCTCCTGCCCACTCGCAACCCAGAAGTGATTTGTATGCACTTGTATGCACTTTTGTATGCACTTTTCATCATCATCTCCACTTTCTCCTTCTGAGAAACCTTCATGGCTCTTGAAGTTCTTCTTTGACACTGTGCACTCCCCTTATAACAGCAGGAATCAATCAATTTATAAACTGAAATTTCAAGTAAGAATCTCACAGACTTGTGTCTCCTGAGGGATTCTTCACACCTCTGAAAAGGTATCATTGCCTAGGGTCGGAACCAAAGTTTTGTTCTCTGGATAGGCATAATTTGAGTTTACCTTCAGTTAAAAAACTAATTTTGCAAATAGAGTTACCTGAAGACTCCCATACCTGTTCCTTCCAACAAGGAACAGATGCCCTCCTTACCATGTTTTCCCAACTGTAGAAGACACTAACTGCCCTTTCCAGGTTAGGTACTCCTAGTCTGCCCAAGAAAATTATTCTTCGCAGGCTTTCTCCTCAAAATACCCAACTAGGGTCAGTCCCATGGAACAGCTGATTGCATTCTGAATCATGGTCCAGCTGTTTGGGGTTGCAGGATGTGGCCTACAGTTCAAACCAACCTAGGTTGGCTATCTGGTCTTCCAGAGAACAGGAAGGTGGTCGTTCCTCAATGCTGACATGGGGAGGAACTAGTAGAAAGAAAGCACCCCATAATCCTAGCCTGGCAACAGTAGAAAAGATAAAGATCCCCCCCACCACACACACACACACACTTGCATGCTAGTCATGCCCGACTTTAAGGGTGGCTCTCATCTCCGTTTTCAAGCCCAAGAGCCAGTGTTGTGCAAGTCCAAGGCCATGTGGCCGGCATAGCTGAACACATTTCTACACATGGAGCACTTTTTACCTTGCCGCTTTTTGTGGCGGTACCTATTTATCCACTTGCATTTACATGCTTTCCAACTGCTGGGTTGGCAGGAGCTGGGGGCTAACAACGTGAGCTCACTCCACTGTGTGGCACCCGGGATTTGAACTGCCGAGCTGCAGTATCATATTATTCTAATTTCTGTGCACAGAGGACAGGCAAGAGCTACATTACAAATTGAACTCTCCAGTGCAAGAACAAGACGCATTTCTTCCTGGAGGTGCTGCTATTGTCATGAGAAAAAGAAAAAGGTTTTACTTTTGTTTTTGCACATGGGTGGGAGTGTTTGGTTCTGTTCTGTTCTGTCCTCTTCACTAGGCCTCAAAGCACTGGAAGAAAATACAGAGCAACAAAAATGACTCTGATTACAGAACCATTACCTTGTAGCTTTAATGTAATGTTGTCTATTAATGCTGTAAGATGTCCCTCAACTTCTTGTTCTCAAAACTTGAGCATGTCTTAATTGTATTGGACTGTATATTATCCTGTCTTAATTGTTATTGGATTGCATATTATCCCTCATTACTGTAAGCCGCCTTGGGTCCTTTTCCAAGGAGAAAGGTGGGGTAAAAATACTCTAAAATAAATAAATTAAATATTTCATGCCCATTCATTGAAACTTTGTCCCACTCCCTTTTATACATCCCCCCTTCAATTATTTTTACGAGAATGAGGTTTTTATTAGATTTTTATTTAACACTATGGAGAGGAAATATAACTTGTTAATTCTGGATTTTTAAACATTGTTTTGTAGCAGGGGGGGGGTTGTTCCACATAAACTAGTAAACAGTTCAGGAGATTGTTACTCCATTTGTTACATAAAATTACAAATACATATTATTTTAAAAAGTAAATTCTGTTCATAATAATTGTTTGGATAAACTATATTTTAATGTTAGTTGTGACAATTTTATGCCAAGTCAAATTGTCCATAGTCATATTTTATGTTCCTAAAGTAACAGAATGACTTTCAACCTGTAAAGGGGGATGGGGAATGATAATGTAGCATTTGGGGGGGGGGGACAGAAAAAATGTGTCCCCCCCACAAGCTTCAAAATTACCGGAAATTTTACACCTCTAAGCAGGATGCTGACAAACTGGAGCATGTTCAGAGGAGGGCAACAAGGATAATCAAGGGACTGGATACCAAGCCCTGTAAATAAAGAATGATATAACTGGGCATGTTTAGCCTTGAGAAAAGGAGACAGAGGGGAGATAGGAGACCACTCTTCAAACACTTGGAGGTCATATAAAGAATGGGCAGGCTCTGTTCTCAGTCATCTCAGAGAGCAGTAGAGGATCATGGGATCCAGCTGCAGAAAGTCAGGCTTGGGCTGAATGTAAAAAAAAAAAAACTTATGACAATAGAATCCATGAGTTGGGATTAGAGATGGGCACGAAACGAAAATATAGCATTTTGCTTCTCCTTTAGTTTTATTTTGTTTTGGAATAAAACAAAATGATTCATTATTCTATATCAGGGCTGTCCAACTTTGAACAGGCCGAGGTCTACTTTTTCCGGCCTAATGTGCCTGAGGGCTACTACGCTAATATTTATTTATTTATTTATTTATTTATTTATTTATTTATTTATTTATTAGATTTATACCCCGCCCATCTTCCCTAAGGAACTCTGGGCGGCTTACAAAGCTGATCAAATCAGCAAATATACATAATACGAATACAAGACATAAACAACAATGAGTTAAAACAAATGCATCCTGATCAAAACTAGTTATAAGTCAGTAAAAGTCATACAGGTTGAGCTAACCAAAGAGCAGATGGCGTTGGAAAAAAAATTAAACTTGGTCTCCAAAGGCCTCGCGGAACAGGAGGGTTTTCAAGGCTCTGCGAAAGGCCAGCAGGGACTCTGCAGAGCGCACTTCGCTGGAGAGGCTGTTCCATATTGAGGGGGCAGCCACTGAGAAGGCCCGATTACGGGCTGAAGTTCTTCGGGCCGAAGTGAGTACGCTCGTGACTGCTGAACTGGTCGGGCCGAAGTTGATCTCTGGGCAATCCGCTTTGCCAGGTAGTCCAGTCCCAAGCCATGGAGGGTTTTATAAACTAAAACCAAGACCTTGAATCTGATCCGGGACGCAACGGGCCTCTACTTATGAATTTTATCCATTCCGAGCACAAGCTCATGGCCCTTGAACTGCCCGCTCAGCTAAGACAGTGGGCTGGCAGACCCAGACCTTTGCTGGGGCAGTAGTGATCCTTGGGATGGGGGAGGGAGGGGTGGAGAACTTATCCCCTCACATTTTTTATTGATGCTTGGCGGGCTACTTTTGAACCCTGCACAGTCTACCAGTAGCCTGCGGTCTACCTGTTGGACAGCCCTGTTCTATATCATGGCTCCCATGGGTCCTAGAGACACAAAATTGGGAGGGTAGCTTCTTTGGACTCTTCACTTTAAGCCCACCCAATTTGGAGATGTTTGGGGTTCAGGGGCATGTGTTAGGGGACTCACTTTTAAGTTTAATAACTCAGTGCCCTGAACCCCAGACCTGTCCAAATTTGGGGGGCCTAAAGGAAAGAGTCCCCTCCAAATTTGATGCCTCTAGGATGAATCATTTTGTTTCTAGAGGAAAAAATGGTGTTCCATTTCATTTTGTAATGAAACAATATGTTGTGTAATGAAATGACAAAACAGAGTTTGGTTTTTCATTTTGTGCCCCTCTCTAATTGGGAGGTGGTGCGCACTCCAGCGCTGGAGGTATTCAAGGGAAAACTGGACAACCACCTGTAATCAGATCTGCTTCAGTTTGGATTTTCTACATTGATTAAGGGGTTGAATTCGAAGCCTTTCCAACTCCAGTATTCTGTTATTCTAAGAAGGTAGCTGAAAATACAGCCTATAAAATGAAAGCACACATTGCTAAGACATGAAGCTAAAAGATTTCCATCATTCTAGCATAGTGGAAAGGTGCAGTAGTTTGGTTTTCGTGCAAGGTAAATTCCCCTCTATAATGGCATGTCAATAAAAGTACTGCCATAAATGTTAGTAATAATAACACTAATATAGACATTTAATGGTCTCAAGCCATTACTTTGATTTTCCATTGCAATTATTTTTGGCACCCTTGGATCAAAGAGGCTGCAGGGTCCTTATATGGTGGTATCCAGTCAAAAACTTTGGTAACCTCTGATTTCTGACACAGTCCAAAATGAAGCAGGTTAGGGTGTTTACTGGTGCAATGGCTTCAGAGACTAGGACTCGGGGCAATGGTTTCAAACTACAGGAAAAGAGATTCCATTTGAACATTCGGAAGAACTTCATGACAGTTAGAGCTATTCGGCAGTGGAATATGCTGCCACAGAGGGTGGTAGAGTCTCCTTCTTTGACGGTATTTAAGCAGAGGCTGGATGGCCATCTGTCGGAAATATTGTGAAGGGGTTCCTGCTTGGCAGGGGGTTGGACTCGATGGCCCATGAGGTCTCTTCCAACTCTATAATTCTATGATTCTATGATTCTAAGCCAAGTTCTGCTGCTGTGGAAATCCCCAAGGATAATAAAATGCTTTTTCAAATGTTTTAACGTATTTGAGCCTGCATGGCTTGGTTAAAGATGAAAGTGTTTTGTTCAAGTTGATCTTCATAAATAGCTCTGTTAGATTTTTGTTAAAGATAAACTGCTGTATGGGCCATGCCTTAGTCACTCAAAACAATGAAAGACAGGAAGATTTCAAAACCAACTGCTTTGAAGATCTATACCATAACCCTCAGATTCAAGGGGGGTGGGGTGTTAAGGGGGGGGGAATCGCCCGATAACCTTTTTGAAAATATACAGGAGTCTTCAAATACTATTACTTAACTAACCTCTGACATTGCTCTCTCCCTTCAATAGGAAACATTGTTGCTACAGTGAATGGGTATTGATTGAGAAATTAAGCTCTTGTCCTTCATTAAGTTTATAAAACAAACCTCTGCTGAGAGAGGCTCATGTTCCACAAACTCAATTTTCTACGTTGGTTTTACATTATATTGTATTATTTTTCACACACCAGGAATCTGTCTAAGAACTGCCTAAAAGTAATAAAAGACTGTATATCTGAATGTGACTCTGTCTGCCACAGGCTGAATAATGTGAAATTTAGGCACCTGATACTTGGCATAGATATGACGATAAACCTAGATATATCTTGCCATTGTTGGAGGTTGTCCTGAGGCATCCATCCTGATAGCCATTGATACCCTTGTTCTCCATGAACTTGTCCAATCCTTTCTTAAAGCTGTCCAGGCTGACAGCTGCCACCACTTCTTCTGGCAGGGAGTTCCACAGACCAGGGATCGTCTGGGTAAAAAAGTACTTTCCCTTATTTGTTTGAGATCTAGCACCCAAAAGTTTCATGGAGTACCCCCTAGTTCTACTGTTGTGCGATAGGGAAAATAGCTTTTCCTTATCTACTTTGTCCACAGGGTATGCTTTTATAAACTACATTCAGGTCAACTCTTAGGCACCGTCATTCAAGAGTGAAGAGGCCCAGCCGTTGCAGCCTCAGATGGTGGCCTTATTCTCTTTTGGATGCCAAGCCACTTGGGGGAACATGTTCCACCACTGGGTCACCACCACCCAGGGTGGCCTCATCTCCAGGAATTCACATTTTAAAGGTCTAATCCAGCTGGTTCCCCCCCCCCTCAAAAAAAAAAAACAGCAGGCACAAGAAGATAAAAACACATGGCCTCAGTTAACAACTTGCCAGCTATGCTAAGGACAAAGGCAGCCTCCCAAGTGCCTCATCGGGGCAATCTGTCTTGGAAGTTGTCAGAGCATGGAAATCTCACAGCAGGTTCTTTCTAATCAGACCAGGTGAATGCATCCTGCACTTCCCATGACACCACTGCTCAGCATGTGAGCTTCCCACTGAGACAGATTCAAGTCTCGTTATTTCAAAATGCTACTGTAAATATTCACATCTTTCACCTTCACAAGTGTTTGCTTGTAGACATGTATGTCTTAACCGGCAAACATGCATGAAGCTCAAAATTGTGAGTATTTATAGAAACATTTTGAGAAAAACTTCCATGGAACACAAGCTGTTTCACACAACTAAGAAGGTGTACAAAATATCTTGAAGCAACTGTGGGTGTAAGTACTGTACTCGCAGCCAAACTGGGCAGAGAACTTTTATGCAACTTGCCTTAAAGGTGAATGTGGACTGAACTGCTCCCTAAAAAATATACGAAAGAAACTCTAACACAGAACTTGTATTCAAAAGACAATGGGAGCATAAGCCCCTTAAATATACTGATTTACAAGTACTCCTCAGAAACAATCCACAAACAAGCTCTCATCCACATACTCGTTGACTCGGTCAGAAAAATGCAATAAAAATTCTACCAGGATAATATTATGACTGGGCCAACACAGTGGCATTATTAATTCCCAGTTCTTATGGTCTCCACAGACATTTTTATTTTTTTATTATTTTTGTCAAGTGGCTGAATACATTGGTGTTACTACAGAAGTCAGACATTACACCTCATGCAACAGAACTCCAGCCGTGAAGGACCAACCAATACAATGCATGCTAAGATGCAGACCAGCAATTACAGTACTGTATTGTAGAGATGGGCACAAAATGAAAAACTGTTTCATTTCAGTGGGTAACAAATTACACAGTATTTTTCCTCTAGAAGGAAATTATTCTTTTTCTCCATCCTGCCACCTTCACATGTATGTCTCATGGGAACCCATGAAAGGGCTGCGGCGCCCAGACTCTGGAACTCCCTCCCAGTAGGAGCGAGGACTGTCCCATCTCTGAGGTCTTTCTGGAAACAGGCAAAGACCTTTCTCTTCAGGCAAGCTTTCCCTGAATGATAGACTACCTATTATGTATACGAACCTATAGGTTCACATAGACGTTGTGTTTATAACTACTTATAACCTTGTAACTTTAATGTAATGTTGTTTATTAATTATGTAAAATGTCCCTCAATTCCTTGTTCTCAATACTTGAACATGTCTTATTTGTATTGGAGTATATATTATCCCTAATTACTGTAATCTGCCTTGGGTCCTTTTCCAAGGAGAAATACTCTAAAATGAATAAAATAAATAAACTTCAAGCTCTTCCCTGTAAGCCCCCTAAATTTAGAAAGGTTTGGGGTTTAGGGGACTGAGTTATGAAAGCTCCAAAGGGGGTGCCCCTAGGAAAACATCTTTCTAATGAGAATCAGAAGCCAAGCTCACCTGCGAATTGGCTTCCAATTCCATTTAGAAATATTTCTTTCCTGGGGGCACCCCCTTTGGAGCTTCGTAACTCTGCACCCTGAACCCCAAACCTTTCCAAATTTCAGGGGGTTACCTAGAATCACATGAGGAAGCTCCCCTGCCATTTTGGTCATTTAGGACCCAGGGGAGCATAGTGTTTCATTTATTTTTGTTTTGTTTCATAACGGAACTACTTTAAAATTCATTACAAACGAAATGAAACTACTACAGAAACAAAATGAAACACATTTTTTTCATTTCATGCCCATCTCTACTGTATTCAAGATGTTGTCTTGGTTATTCTTCACCAACTACCATATTACATGTTGCAGTCCATATGCAGGAGGCTGTGTGAAAACCTTCTGTATAAAACCAATCCTTCTCACATCCAGGGATGGCAATCCAAATGGCAAATGAACATGCACTAACATCTTAAGTTTTCAGACTAATCACTGTTCCTCTAGAAAGGATTGTCTACAATTTCTTCAATTTTGTCTATATTTGGACCATCTGCAAAATCAAAGGAAGGCCAAATACACACTAATAAGATTCCAAAAAAAAAAAAGCACAACGGTTCCCAGGAATGGGCACTGAAACTTCTGTGGTATTAACTAAGTAAATGGCCAACACCTACTCATGGACCTACCTACTGCTTTTACAAACAGAATCCTCTGTGAGTTGTAAAGAAGCCTGGTGAGTGATATTCGCTTTAACCGAGGCACCCAGGTGAGGCAAAAGACATACTATTTGCAAGCCAGATAAGCCCTGCACCCACGCATTACGAGCCCCTAGTCACCTGCACCAACCACCTGGGGAGCCTGCCCTATTCAACAGTCACCTATTTTCCAGCCTTGTGCCCTCTCAATATGTGGGCGGACAGCTTGCCGGATTCCTGACCACTTGCTCCTACAGGCTAGGACTACTGGTGAAAGGAAACGTTTAAAATATATGGAGGTCACTAGGATAAAGTAGGCTGCTGCTGCTCAACAGAGCTGCCAATTCATCATCCACACATTTCTATTTTTTTTGGGGGGGGGGAGAGGACAGCAGCAGCAGCAGCTTCAACATTTTTGCCCACTTCTAGGGTGCTGATCTTGAAAGAAGTCTAAATCCAAGACCAACCTCTCCGTCCATCATTCCTTCAACTGCAGGAAAGCTCAGTGCTTTAGGCTGCAGAGTTAACGGTGGGCAGCTGGATTCTCCCACCATGCCTCCATGACAGGAGGAGCTGGGCTTGGATGATCCATGGGGTTCCTTCCAGCCCTGCAGTTATAAGATTATTATTCCTTGTCCATTAAAATAGAATCAAACTGGATGCCATTTTTACTGTCAGAATACCATTTATTTAGTTAAACATGTTTTTAAAATGTTAAATGTTTTAGTCATTCAATGCCTTTTAATCAGATTTAAATTAAATTGTGATTTAAACTGGATTTTCCCCAAATGATTTTTTTAAACATTTATGTAACCTGTGGTTTAAATCAATTTGATTTTTTAAAAAGTTGTTGATTGTTACCCGCCCTGGTATTGGATAGTATTCTTCATCCTTTAGAAATCCCACTAAGGATACTAACATGTTTCTCGAGATAAAGTTCTAGAATTGTTCTCCTAAACAGATGCACATTCTGTAATATGCAAGGCATGTGGATTGCAACACTTGAGGTATATACGGGACTATGAGTTGCTGAGTCTACAACAGCTCCGTTTTGTTGGAGCGAGATTACTACCAGGGATTTTAAAAAGTACCATCATATCACTCCTGTTCTGACTGTTCTGCACTGACTTCCGATAAGCTACTGCATTGACTTCAAGGTTTTAATGCTAACATACATAGCCCTAGAACAGTCTGTCACCTCGGTATCTGTAAGAGTAGCTCCTCCCAAGAAGAACTGCCTGGATCACCCGCTTGACTCTGAGGGAAGGCCTGGAAGGTGGTAATAAGCAGCCGGGTCTTCTCAGTGGTGGCACCTCCTCTATGGATCCATCTCCCTAAGGAAACACATCTGGATACCTTGCTTCAAATTTTTAAGTGACAATTTAAAACCTGGTTATTTAGGCTGGCCTTCCCCAATTTCTTCACTACTTGGAAAACTTCTTTCTGATTCCTCTTTTGATCTCTTCTTATGCTTATTACTTTATTTTGATAATCTTTGTTGATTTAGTTTATTTTCATTTTTAAAAGTCTGTACAGTTTATATTGTATTTATTACATGCTTTATCCTTGTCTTGATATATTTTTGGTTTACCAGAATGTTTATATTTGTGTATTATGCTATGTTGCGCAAACCCCAGAATAGAAACCATAATGTGAACAAGGAAAATCTATTTAAATCAACACCTCACAACACTGTTTTGCTTTATCATTTAAACTATGGTTTAAAGATAAACACAATCTATGGTGTGCTCTGAAATCTGGAAATTCTGCTATAGGTAGTCATAAAAAAATGTTCCCAATTGATTGCCACTCAAAGAATGAAATACTTTTACTAGGCCAATCATTGTTCAAACAGTGATAGTCAGCTTTCAGGTGGCACCAGTGTTTTTTCCTAAAGGGCAGGGCAGGGTGAGAAAACTATCTTGAAAAAGAATGAAAGTTTCAGAGAGGTTTGGAATCCTGGGAAATGTACATATGTTAAGTGGCTTCCAGCAAAAGTCCCTAATTTATCCAACCCTGGATTTGCATAGGGTAAATACTATTTCCCTACTTTCACCGATATAGGTGTTACCTTATAGCAGGGGTGCCCAAACTTTTTGTAAGGAGGGCCAGATTTGGTGGCTGAGAATGTGTCAGGGGCCGGTTGCTCCCCAACCCTGCCACCCCACTGCAAGCCCCACCCACTGACCCCTTGCAACCCCACCTGCAGGAAGGAAGGCGGGGACCAAGGGAGGGAGGGAGGGAGGTGGAAACCAAGAGAGGAAGGAAGGAAGGAAGGTGGGGACCAAGGGAGGGAGGAAAGAAGGAAGGTGGGGACCAAAGGAAGCACAGGCAGCTGTGGCCACAGGTCGCCCCTTAGAAGAGGTGATCTGTGCGAACTTGCACCCCTCCAAGCTCCCCAGTGGTGGTGACAGCTCGCCCACCAGCCAACCCCAAAGCTCCTTGGCGGTGGCAGAGGCCTGCTGGCCTGCCCATCCCACACTTTCCCCTGCAGTGGAGGTGTCAGTGTTGGCAGATTTTTTTTAAAAAAAAAAACATGGGGCGAAGGAGGGGGAGGGAGGGGCAGGCCAGCCAGCCGCGGGCCACTCAGAATAGCCTGACGGGCCGGATTTGGCCCCCCGGGCTGGACTTTGGGCAGGCCTGCCTTATAGTAATGCTTCAAACATCTGGTTTCATTTGGTGCCAGAACTGTCTTACTGTGATGCCAGGCTTAGGTTAGTGATCCAGTCCACAAACCTTCACATGGGAGTATACCACTGAGCCACCTTTGAAGGCAAATTAAGGTGTGGTGCCAGATTCAGGGATAAAAGAACAACTTCATTAAGTGTAGGGCACCCCTGCATTTCACAAAACACTTCTTCAGACACAGTCCACAGTAAATATCATTTATTTACACTGCTGTTATTAACAAGGACAAAGCATGTAATAAAAGAGAGATCTCCAGGTTATCCTGTCCTCAACAGCCAAGCTCAGCTCTTGCAAACTCAAGTCCACGGCTTCCATTAGAGCAGGCATGTCCAAATTTCGCCCCTCCAGATGTTTTGTACCACAACTCCCACAGTCCTCTGTCATTGGCAATCTAAGCTTAGAATTCTGGAAGTTGTGGTCCAAAACATCAGGAGGGCCGAAGTTTGGACATGCCTGCATTAGCGAGTCAAAACTAGACTATGGGTGATACCTTTTTTTTATTTAGTCTAGTTTTGATTTTGTTTGTTTTAATGGCTGCATGGCTCCAAACCTCTTTTTACTGCAATTAGAGAGTCAGTCCATCTCCTTCTTGGTCTTCCACTTTTCCTGCCTTCCATCTTTTTGAAGCCTTATTTCATTTTCTGGAGACTTCTGCCTCCTCGTGATGTGCTCGAAGGAGGTCAGCCTCCAGATATAGTTAAGGTTTAATTTGCTCTGGGACCCACTTGCTTATCTTTCCGGCAGCCCAGAGTATTTGCAAAGATCTCTTCCAGCACTATATTTGAAATGAATCAAGTTTTTTCCTATCATCTTTTTTTACTGTCCAACTTTCACACCCATCCATGGTGAACGATAGGACAATGGTGTGGATCCAGGTTTCCTTTAAGGGGAGCATGCCTCCATCTCCCTCCATGTGAAGCCCCATGCAGCCACTGTGACAATTGTTCTTATGGGCACGACAGGACTGGCATGGGGAGGATTTTTGCATGCCTGCGCGAAAAGGAATACCACATAGCAGGGACAAAAATTAGAAGGCACCTTGGTGTGGATGACCTTGGTCTAGGTTTCCACTGCTCTATCCTTACACTTGGTGATCTTCACCAGTTCCTTCTCTGCCTCAGTCTTCCTCTGGATTAATGACTGAACCAAGATAGAAACCATCTTTCTCTATATCAGTTTCTTCTGTAATACTGTAAGCCACCCTGAGTGTCCTTATCAGGAGAAAGGCAACCTATGAGACTGATGGACAGACAGATAAAATTGTGTTATTCTTCTGTAATCATGATTTTGGCTTTATTTAATGCTCAACTACACTTCTGCTTTGGTACTTTCTACTTTCACTAAAAATCATTTTAAGATATTGCTCCTTTCTGCCAGTAAGATATCACCTGCATGAATTAAATTATTGATGTTTTCCTTTAATCCTAATCAGTTTGGGACCTCAATGTTTGTCAGAACAGTTACCTCCAAACAGAACTTCCCAGACCACTCGTTCATCCAGAGGCTGGATGGCCATCTGTCAGAAATATTGTAATGGGGTTCCTGTGTATATAGCAAGGGGTTGGACTGGATGGCCCTTGAGGTCTCTTCCAACTCTATGATTCTATCTCAAGTGGGACATTTGAGGATGCCAATACCGAGAGAGGCCCAAAAACCATGAACAGTAATTGCCCCTATCTATGGAATAAACTGCCCCCATTCCCCCCTCCCGATTTATGCTTGGCTCCCACAGATCTTCAAAAGCCAGTTAAGAACTTGGCTCTTTAGGATAGCTTTCCTGGAACCATAATCTTTATTCTTCTAATGCCCCCAAAAAATCTTTTCTCCACCTCTTGCTATGTATCATTTGGTTTCATCTTATTTTCACAGTATAATCTTATTTTGTCACCTGAAATGGATTATAGGTATTTTGTTTTTAAGGTTGTATGTTTAATTTAAAGTTGTCTGACACCTTTGTTTATAGGAAACCAATGTGTCTCTTCATATTCAATCCTAACAGTGGTCTGTTACCCACAATACAATGTACACATCACACAATATGAGTTATGCATCCCAACAATCAAGTGGTGAGGCACACTTACTTCTTGAGAAGAACCAAGTTTTGCATGATCTACTCATGAAAGTAGATTGATCTTCTGAAATTCATACTCCAGTAGCCAGGAGATATATGCAATATGATTGGGAGTACCTCTTATTTACATTACCCAGAAATATTTAAAACATATGGCCAATTAAAACACTAAGGCAGCGCACACACTAAAATTGACCAGATGAATATTTTTACACTGTGACTAAATCAGCAAGAAATGCAACTGTTCCAAGTTAGTCAGCATTTTAAAAAGATGCTTGAAAAAAGGAGCAACGCTGATCTAATTCAGGACTCAAGCTTTTTGCTACAGATTTCCAGGCAGAAGGAAGGAAAGGGTTATGTTTTCCTCTGATGACCCCCATATAATCAACATGTGTACTCTCACCTTGAACCTCTAGCTCCTCACTAAGCACCCTGCATACTCAGCTACTTAGAAGTCTCTGACCATAAGGCATTCCTCTACAGAGCTCAGGCTTCTGCAGAGCTGTTATTTATATACCAGTGACTACCAAGGGTTCATGCCAAGACTGCCATTCTAGGCGGGTTATCAGGAACTCTTTTAGCTGGCCTTCAGAGGTCCTGATTGACATACATCCTGCACTGAAGGATAAGTAAAGATGATGATGAGAAGGGTCAGAGCCCTTTTGTGGTGAAACAGCTGCAACTCATTCCCCTTTGGGGGGAATCCTTATGATCCATCTCTGCGAATGTTGAAGTGAGAAATGTATTTCCACTTACTGCTTCACTGTTGTTGGTAAGTTGTTTTTCCATTTTTATCATCGCTACTCGGCTTCTCCATTTCCTGCTTCCCCGCAATGTTCCCAGTCTGAGAAGCAAGGGCATCAAAGCCACAGAGCCTTCAGGATTTCCACTTTCCACTACAACATCAATAAGAGATGTGCAGTGGAGGAAAGGCTTCAAGTAGTCCCTTAAGAGCCTGCATCGGCAAATGCTGGCTAGTGACCCTTCTTGAGGATCACTATCCCAGTGACCATCAAGAAGAATTATTTCCTTCTTCTTAGAATCATCCACAAGTATTTTAACAGCTGGGGTCCCCAACCGCTGAAAGATCTCTAAATTGGCCAGGAAGGAAGTAACCCTTCTGTTGTATCACCATTCTGCTTAAGTTCTCCCTTCAAACTGCAAAGGAAACCAGGTGCATCAGGGTCCATGGCAGATCTTAGGAGGCCTCCTCTCAGCAGCAGGAAGGATCCTAGTATTCCTTACTTCAGGCTGCTGGCCTTCACCATGACAACAGATCTGATGATGCCACTGCTGGCTTCCAGGGTCAGGTGGGCAGCACTGAGGGCCAGGTGGGTCTCTCTGTGTATGAGCTCTCTGCCTTCCACCTGAAACACTGGGCAACACGAAATGCAGCAATAAGCCACAGACCCCTCTGCCCTAACCTTCCTAAAGTCCAGAATAAGGAAGTGTGGTTAGAGATGTGAAGGCCGGGGGTGGCGGGTGGCGGGTTCCCCCCCCTCAAAATTGGAAATGATTATGAAATACTGTATTTTATTTTATCATGATGAAAAAAATATTTTAAGCAAATATTTTAAGCAATTATACTGAGCATAATTTAAGATTTCTTCCCCATTTTATCTTTTCAGTTTTTTAAATAATGCTACTCTACCTTCCTACCACACTAAAACAGTCCAAGCCAGGCAAAACAGAAGACTTTTTTAAAAAAAAGTCTGAACAAAGGAAATATACAAAAAAGGATTGCTTTGTCTATGATTTAGATGTACAGTGTTTTGAAGGTACTCAAGAAAAATGTGAGTAGTTGAGCATGCTGGCATCTCCTTGAATGGATCACCAACTATATTTTCGGCACATTAAGTGAGCAGATTAAATGTTTTTTTTTTCCTGGATGACATGAATAGGGTGGTTTAGGTCTTTATGGCCAGACAATGGATTGAGGCACACTGGGATTTCCTGTTACATCAATCAGCCTCCACATGTTTGCGTCTTGCCAGTTCTCAGGCAAACCAGGATCAGAACATGGTTTCCCATTCCTAGCTTATTAGAGAGTGACAAAACAGATGTAGTTTTGGATATGCCATAGGAAGTGTTTGCCTCCTTAATTTAACCTCCCTGCTGGTGGAAAGACAGAATAGGGTGATCTAGCATCATAAAGTACATTGTTCCTGAACAACATGCAGGTTTTTAAGCAATCTTGACTTTATTTTGCTCAGTTATGGTCCAAACACAGCTGGTGAATAAGCTATCAACTTGGCTTTAAGAAAACACACCATCAGTTTGAGCAGTCCCTGGTGACACTGAATAGCAATTTATATCTATCAGGACATTTCAGAAAAAAAGAATGCCTACTAGAACATAAGAACATAAGAAGAGCCATGCTGGATCAGGCCAAAGGCCCATCTAGTCCAACTTCCTGTATCTCACAGTGGTCCCACCAGATGCGTTTGGGAGCGCATGAGACTAGATATCTGTCTCCTGATATCACTCCCCTGCATCTGGCTCCTAGCCCAACATGCACTTTCACCCCTAACTCAAGGTAGAAGCTTATCCTATACAGTACTAGAATTAAACTTCATGAGAGTCATTCACTTGATGACAGAAGATATTCAGTACAAGAAGTAGAAAGCAAATTAACAGCCCATTCTCAAACTGCCTCACTGGGAAGAAGGAGCTTCCATGAAGTTTCTCTCTCCAATTTCATCCAAACTGACCGCCGCCAGTAACCAAGTGGCCCCCAGGATAGATGGGTGGCATATAACTTGACTAAATATAAACAAATAATTTTACGCAAGGTGGCACAAAGCAAAACTAAGCAAAAGTGCAGGTGAAACAGAAGTACAGGTTCTTCTAAGGCATGTTTGGATCAGCACAAAAATAATTTAAGCCCTAGTCACCTACTGAATATTTAAAAGCAATACAAATCCTAGCTAACACTTATCTTCAACTCCTTCAGTGTGCATATAGTTACAGAAGAATTAATCTGGCACAGATTAAAAAATATCCAGACTACATTTTATATCAAAAGCAGAAGTCAACACACTCTTATAACTTAAAAAGAAAAGAAAAAGTTTGAGGCATCCAATGAAAAAGAAAATAAGTGATATCCAATTCTATGAAGAAATGGGTTCAATGAAATTAACCTCAACAGTTGTAGTTGACAGGACTGGCTAATTATGTATCAACACTGACTGGGGTGAGAAAATCTCAAAGTAGGAACCACACTGGAGGACCCTGAAATAAGAAACATTTGTCCCCACCATTCAGCTACATTTTTTATTTTCTTTACAGTAACAAAAAAATTAGGAAAAAAGTTCTACCTCCAAGATCCACACAAACATAGATGCTTCCTTGCATATGGGGAAGTGAATTATAATCCATGCAAATCCATGTGAAAACAAATGTCTTGGCCACAAGTCTCTATTATTTTGCAGGAATATAGTAACATGTTTCTCTCACACACATACACACAGAGAAAACTTTGTGATATATTCCATCAGGACTATGTCCTTCTTTCTTGACCCTCGTTCATAACCACAGGATGCCACTAGATTTTTAAAAAGGTAAAGGTGTCCCCCACACACACACACACACTCGTGCTGGTCATGCCCGACTCCGTTTTCAAGCCAAAGAGCCAGTGTTGTGCATACTAGTCCTTAAATTTCCCTGCCAAAAAACACATGTTCATCTTACATGCAGTACACAATGCTTTTCCCCATGTATAGACTAACACTATTAATCTCCTAAACACAGACTGTTGCGACATCCCAATGGGAGAAACAGAGGATCGCACAAGCCATATCTCCTGCTCCTATGACAAACTGAAGATCATAAGAATTTATCTAGGCAGGGAAAAGGGGGGGCAATCCTAGCTATATGTCCAGCACTTTATGCACTATGAAATTCTGAAGAGCTTTTACACATCTAAAAGCATCAGGGAAGAAATCAGGGGGGAAATACAAAATGCTTCCCAGGAAAGGGAGAGGCTGCCATTACGCTTCACCGCAATTTTCCCATTTAAAAAAAAAATTGCACCGTTTCACAAAACACATTAATATAATGAACCTTTTAAAAATACAAATTGAGAAAACGAAATGCATACAATATGACTATTTGCATTTTTAGCTTTATATTATGTTCCCTGCTGTATTTTATATTGTAACATTTTGTTTTATTTTGTGAACCGCCCAGAGTGTCCTTTGGCTAGATGGGCGGTATATAAATCAAATAAATAAATAAGACAATCCTGCTCTAAGTTTAAGTGTGCTCATCAATATTTTTCAAGTAACTATCTCTAGGAAGCATATATTTACACAGTCTTAACAACATCCAAATTTCACTGTGTTCATTTTTGCACTCTTAATGTTTAAATGACATAAGAGAAGAATGTGTTATTAATTTATTTTACTAAAAATAATTTCTGAGTAAAGTTGTGATGAGTCTGACTATATTTAAACCAACCAAGTAATACAATCCTATTTACTCAGGAATAAGTCACCAGGATAGTCAGCAAAACTGCACAGGTAACAACTGTCCAGAGAACTACAGCTTGAGTTCTCCAATAATTCAGTTGACCTGTGTGTGGTGACAAAATGTCTCTCACATATTCATGCAGGATTTACAATTCACACTTTCTTTTTTCAGCTTTGTGTACAAATAAATATTGTTAAACTGGACTCCATCAAATGAGGACACCAAAAATATTTCTGGAAAATGTTTCAGAAAATTCCCCAACTCATTTTTTTCACAATGCACACATCAGTGGTCATTTCCAAACCTTCAGGAAGTCTGTTTTCCCATGTTTCAATCAGAAAAAGACTGTTGGGTGCACATGATGTCTATCCAGACCTGGTACTGAGCTTCTCCCAGCCCTGTTAATTATCCTCACATGGTTACCTGAAAAGTGCCATGGTTGCCACTGAAAGTAGGAAGGAAGCCACAGTTTGACAGTAGTTTTCTGTTCTGACCACAAAATAATAGACATTGACTTAGGATGACTACAGTTTGCCCAACTGAGATATCACAGTTATTGCAAAGTGCAAAGGGAGGGAGGGAGGGACAAAGAGGGAGAAGGACACCTAGAGTGGCCCAAAAGCACAAGCCTAAAGACCAAAGCATTGTTGGTGGCTATGTGGCCCAAGACCACCAAGTCCAATGAACAAATTATGTCTACCAACCTCTTCCACAACCAAGTCATCACGGGGAATTGTTTTTAAATGGCTTTCTTTCCCACACCCCGCCCTTTGGACTAGTAACGCCACCTCAGAACCGAGACAACTATTCTACAACTCCTGACCAGAACACAGAAGAAGAGATTTCTTCAGTAACTACATTGTAAGATGCTGTTATACAACTTAATATAATGGAAATCCAATCTGGAGTGACTAGATCATAACACTTCAGTACAGTTCAGTTTTCGACCCCTTTCAGATGTACTTTTAACTCTGGTCACTTGTAAACCTAAATAGGGTTGATAAAACGGGTCCATGCCACATCCCTACTGCGGTTGATTGCAATAAAATTACAAATTAATAAAAAGTCATGTACTTGTAGGCACCAAATGCTAGTAGAAGGTTTAGCAGAGGCTTAAAACAGGAGGCAGGATTTGCTTTGGCTTTTAATGTTCATCTGCCAAATTAAAATTTCATTCACAAAGCACTACTTTTTATCTACAGTGATTGATCAAAAGCCTTTGGTGATCCTGAGGTCGCTCAATTTTAACTATACGCAAAACAGAAGCAAATGGCACAAGAGACCTTCAAAAAGAGCACAGGCAGCGTAAGTGCCAAATCGAAAGGCTGGTACCCACTTCCAAATTACGTACATGAAAGAAAGAAAGAAAGGGAACAGGCAGCACCACTCTGCAAAACTAGTTCAAATCTTGCCTCTGCCATAACTTATTCCATACATCTTACTCAACTACTAGCCTCACTTTCAACACTCTGATAATGATGGGGGAGGAATATGAAAGAGCCCAATTTAATGCCACCCCTGGAATTCTGCTGATGATGAGACTTTCAGACACCTCTCATGTATCAACCTTAATTCACAGGGTTTATTGTGAGAGTTAACAAAAACTAATTTATAGAAGAGCAGTAAGTAAATGCTAATTCATTCTCCCAGAGAAAGTTATGGTATGGCACCTTTAGCCATCTTCCGTGACTTCAGCCACAGTGTTACACAAATATATTTTGAAACTGCACTGAAGCCTTCTCATCTAAATAGGCTTAGAAACAGGACTGCAACCCTATGTGGAGCTGCTCAGAAGCACCAATGCACTCCCAATTGAACTTCCTCCTGAACAAATTTACCATGGATGGGGCTGCTCCCCCCACCCCAGGGAGGCACTATTTCTGCCCAAAACTTGTCCAGCAGACGTCAAAATAACAAGATTGGTGAAACAGAGATTGTTTCACCAAAGGTCCCCTTCATTCAAAAACAGTTTGTTGCAGTGACAGGATCTGTTTGCAGTGAGAGCAAACCTACCACCTGGTTAGATGCAGGAACAGGGGGACGGTTGTATAGAATGCCTTGCAAATCCTGTCAGGATAATGCTGTTTTGCAAGGTGGGTGGAGTGTGACCACACATGAAACACACGCACCTTCATTACTCAACCCAATCGCAAGCCTTTTGCCTAACCAAATCCTCTTCATAGCACCTTTCTGTTCTCTCTGGAGAAAGGGGGGGGGACACCCTGCCCAAATACAACCAGGCTGCAAGAGTCAGGAAGGATGGGAGAGAAGTGGCCAAGTGCCCCGCAGAACAACAAAGAGCTGGAGATTCTTCTGGCAGGCAAGACCCGGTGCCCATCCCATGCCCGTGGTCTGTGGCTCCACCACGACCGGCCCTGGAGGAGGCCAACCTTTCAAGAGGGGTCCGCAGCCCTGCTTTCCAGGGCAAGCTCCTCTGGGCTACCACGGGCCCCCTCAGGCCACGGACACACAGACAACTCCTCCGGGTTGGAGAGAGAGGCAGGATATCCCTCAATGCCATGTGCAGGGAAGCATAAGCAGGTGAAGACACCTGCTTGGGAAGACCCTGAAGCAAACGGTGAGCCACTGCTGTGTGAGACAGAAGGCTGGACTGGAGGGGCCGTGATGGCCTGTTCCAGCAGCAAAGCTGTTCTTAGGTTCTCATGAACTTCCACATCCCCACGAACGGGATTCTTCCAGGCATTCCGAGCCCCGTTGAGGGCTTTGTTTTTTTCTTCAAAAGGGAGCAGCCTGGCCTCCTCCAGACCTTGGCAACGTCTCCCTCCGTGCCTGCTTGCGTGTGTGTGTGTGTGTGTGTGCGTGTGCGTGTGCGCGCGCGTTTCTTCCTGGGTGAACTGGGAGGGGGGTGGGGGGATTCCGGGGATTGTGGTCATTAAAAAAAAAAACCCGGAGGTGGGTTAGGAGGCGGAGGAGGCAGGCTCCCGAGCCCCGGGGCAGGTGTGCCCCGAGGATCCTCCTCCTCCCCCCACCCCCACCTCCACCCCGAGCCCAGCCTCCGCCTGGAGGAGCCCAAAGGGAGGGAGGCCGGTATCCTTTGCCGGTGCGGGGGGGGCACCCTCCTTCCTTCCCTCCCTCCCTCCCTCCCTGCAGGCGCAAAGGCCGGGCAGCGACGGCGTCTCCTCCTCACCAGGAGTAGGTCTGCTCCGCCATGGCGCCGGCCACTCCTCCCTCTCCGTCTCCCCGTCGCCCTGTCCTTCCTTCCTTCCTTCCTTCTTTCCCGGCCGGCGGCGGCGCTCCCCGGGACTCAGCAGCAGCAACGGCAGCGGCCACAACAGCGAAGGCGGCGGCGGCGGCGGCCTTGCCGGGGCTGCGGCTCCCGGCCCAACATGGCGGCGGCGGCGGTGAGGAAAGGGGGGAAGCCCCCGGCCTAGGCCCAGACCCAGACCTAGGCCCAGGCCTCGGCGGCGGCGGCGGCAACAAGAGCGGCCTTAGCGACGCCTCAGCGGCAACCGCGCCGCCACAGCAGAAGCATCAGCAGCAGCAGCAGGAGGAGGAGGAGGAGGAGGCGGCGCGGGAGCGGGAGGGGCTCCGGGGCCGCGCTGCTGGAGCGCCGGCCGGCCGGGGGCGGCCCTCATGACCGGAGGCGGGCGGGCGGGCGGGCGGGCGCTCGGCGGCGGCGGCTTCTTCCTCTCCGCTGAGGCTCCGTCCGGGGGAGAAAGAGAGGGGGGGGGGCTCTCTCTCTGAGGGGAGGCCGCTCGTCCGCTCGTTCGCTCCCTCCCTCGCTGGCGCGCGCGCACCCGTAGACGAGGGGGAGGGGCCCCGCTCGGCCTCCGCCTCCGACGAGGGGGGAACGACGGCGACGGCGACGCCTCGCGATACGTCAGCACGCAGGTACCGCCCACCGCGCCCGGAGGGGAGGGGAGAGGAGGAGAAGGAGAAGGGGGAAACCCCCCCTATGCTTGTCACGTGCCCACAAAAGGCGCAGGCGAGGCACTAGAGGGCGTGGCCTGAGCGAGGGACGGGGCGTTGACATTTCCACGCCCGCCGGCGGCTGAGGGGCTTAGCTTTCGAGTACGCATGCGCAGGCTTTTCCACACCGAAAGGAGGGGAGGTGGGTGGAGGCGGGGCGTACTACGCATGCTCCGCTTTATATCTCAGATTTGGAGTGAATGAATTTTTATTAATTACTCACATCCAGTTATTGCACATACTGCATTTCTATGCCACCTTCCACTGGAAAAAAAATTGGTCCCCAAGGTGGCTCAGGGTTTTTAAAAATTATTTATTATTTTTATTTTAGAGTATTTTTACCCCACCTTTCTCCTTGGAAAAGGACCCAAGGCGGCTTACAGTAATGAGGGACAATATACAGTCCAGTACAATTAAGACATGTTCAAGTAATTGAGAAGAAGGAATTGAGGGACATCTTACAGCATTTATAGAAAACATTACATTAAAGCAACACATAGACACAAAGTCTATTTGAACCCATAGATTCATATAAAAGACACAATAGCTGTGAGTCCATCATTCAGGGAAAGCTTGCTTGAAGAGAAAGGTCTTTGCCTGTTTCCAGAAAGACAGCAGAGATGGGACAGTCCTGGCCTCTAGTGGGAGAGAGTTCCAAAGTCTGGGAGCAGCAACAGAGAAGGCCCTTTCATGGGTTCCCACGAGACGTACCTGTGAGGGTGGTGGGATGGAGAGAAGGGCCTCTCCTGATGACCTTGACACCCAAGCCGGTTCATACTACCAAACCTAAGGTCAAGTAAACCAATCACACAGTAAACCCCATTAAAAAAAAATATACGCTACAAAAATAACCCCTTTGAAACGATATGTTGCTTTGCTATTAAAAAGAAATGGGCAAACCAGGATAGACAATGGTAGGGACAGCTGATCCCCCCCCTTAGGGTCCCCTCCAGGTTTTGTTCTGCTGGCACTGACCCTCCAGAGGCAACGTTTGAGGAGCGTGGACAACCTGGAGCCCGTTTCTAGGGAGAAAGGCACAGTAGAAACAAAGGATTCCATGCAAAATAAAGTGTGTGCCTACCCCTCTCCTGTGAGGGGCCAAAATGTCGGAGGGAAGCCGTTGGGAAAAGCCAAGAAGCGCTGGCTGGCTATGGCTCTTCCCTGGTCACTGGGGTTCCCCTGAGTTTCTCTGCCTTTGCAGGAGAGGAGGCATTTGCGCCAGGAGCCGCCTCCACTGACCTCCCTCCTGGCCTTCTTCTGACATGCTTCCCTTTCCCTGGAAGTGCTGAGTTTACTAGCTCAGAAGATGCCGCTGGCAGTAGCAAGTGGGAAAGCCCATCCTCCCTGCAGGCTCGGCCTCTCGTGAGCTCATAATCACCAAGGGACCTGGAGCTGTTTCACAATGACTTTGCCAGTGGCAACATGCCAGGAGAGGTGCCTCTGGGGATTTCTCTGGCGCCCAACATGATGCCCACTCTCTCCAGAGATCTCCCTCCTGGATTGAAGATACAATATCGTACCCAATAAGTTGTGTGCCCTGAGCAGATTCCCTTCCTTTCTATGCTCCCTCTGCTGCATCCACAGAATGAGCCCTCGGGGACACTCAGGCCTGGCTGGGAACACTTCAGCTGGATACAGCTCCGTGGATCGCAATTTGCCTCCTGAAAATGAGATAAAGCCCAAATATGTGTGTCACTGATGGCGTTACACTGCACTTCCAGAAGGATGCTAGCAAGCTGGAACACGCTCAGAGGAGGGCCACAAGAAAAATGGCCAGAAGACTGGAAGCCACACCCTAGGAGGAAAGACGTAACAGATCCAGGCATGTTTAGCCAGGAGAAAAGGAGACGGATGAGGGGACCCAGGAGGGCACTTTTCAAATCCCAAAAGGTGGTCCTGTAGAGGAGGAGGGGCAGGATCTGTTCCTGTGCAGGAAATGCTCGGGGGGGGGGAGGAGGAGGTACCACACAATCTGCGCCTGCACAACTGATCTCACAGCATGTCCCAAAATGAGCATCTGTCTGGTGTCGCTATTTGCGCTTTGTCATTAGTGTGCCCCCCACACTTTGGAATCAGCTTCCTCCTTAGATTTGTTCAAGCCCCCTCCCTGTCTGTTTTAAAGAAACATCTTAAGACGTGGCTATTTAGGAAGGCTTTCCCTGGTTATTAGTTTTAGTTATTATGTCTCGCTGCTCGTTTTCTCTCTTGTGTTTTCTGGTCTATTTCTTCTCGATTGTCTTAGTGTTTGTTTATTGTATTGTATTGTAAATTTTATGTATATTGTTATGTTTAATGGATGTATTTGTTTGTTTAACCCTGTAAACCACCCAGAGGGGCCTTTGTTGTCAGATGGTGCGGTATACATGTCTAATAAAATAAATAAATATAAAAAGTGGGCTCAAGTTACAGGAAGCCAGATTTCGGTTGAATATCAGGAAAAAATGTCTTAACTGTTAGAGCAGTACAACAAAAGAAACCATGGCACTCAAGAGGTGGTAAGAGCACCAGTGCTGGAGGCATTTGGAGGATATTTAGAGGACCACTTGTCAGATGTCCTTTGGTTTGGAATTTTGCCTTGATCAGGAGATTGGACTTGATGGCCTTAGAGTCTGTTTCCGACTTCATGATAATGGTGATTCTGTGCCCTCCCTCTGGTGCTACCTTTAGGTGAGCTTCATGGTCATCTCCAAGTGGAAGGAAGGACTGAGAAACCACTTATGCGGGCTTTAGATCTTGATAACCTTAGGAGGGTGGACGTATATTGGCATCCATTTGATGCCCTGTTATTATACAGAACTTTAAGCCTCCTGCACCAAACATCTGGAATGCCTGCAGAGATCTCCATGGTCCCTGTTTAAAAGTCTAACAGATCCAGGGTCACACAAGTCTCTGATTCCCCCCCCACACACACACACACCCCTGCCGCTGTCAATCAATGCTGTTCAGCAGGCAGATATCTTGGCCGCAGCTGCAGTTCCACGCCCAATATAAAGCTACAAGAATAAACCTCTGCCTAGCTGGTGGTCTCTGAGCCTCATTGCTTTTTATCCATCACGTTGAAAACACTGTTAAGAATCCAAACTTTAGCAAGAACGATGGCCCCATTCAAACATCGTTCCTGTCACTGCCAGCAACTTCCCTTGTGGACGCTGCCCATCATTCATTCTAGCTGATCTACCTAGCTGGTGCATCCATGGCCACACCTTAATTATACTAGAGTTGGGAGGTTGTTAAATGAACCCAGCATCCTGTCTTCTCTTGCCTGCCTCATGAACAGCTCCGGGGAAGTCTTAGGGTTCTTGGTGCTTTTTATTCTATCCGTCAGTAATCAAGGTGAGCAGGAAGGTGTTTTCAGACAACACAAATCATTTTTAGCCTATTTATCTTGCCTGTGGATCCAGTATCATGAAAATAATGGGCATAATAACAGATTTTTTGGTGGGGAGGGGAGAACTCTGTAGAAAAAGATTCCATCCTTTGAAGAAAAAAGCCCAATAATCAGAAAACATACAATGACAATGATCTGTCTGGGGTTTTGTCCTTTGCATTCCAAAGCTGCCAAGGCAAGAATCCGGCTGGATTTATTTTTTACGAACGAGGTGTGCTGGCAAAACCACAGAGCTTCTGGGTCCAGCTCTGACAGTCATCAGCAGTAATCCCTGTTTGTTCTCCTCTTCCCTGTCTTGAATCCACAGGCTGCATTCAACTCGAATCTCAAGAGCAGCTGTGCCTGATGCCAGAATTGTCAGCTTTTGCGCTGTCAAAATGCTTGGCTTAGAAGCTAAACCATCCAGCACCTGCCAGGTAAGCATCAGGATTTAGATGTTAAAAAACTACCTCTCTGCAAAAATTCCTCATTGTACGTTTCTTTGGCAGCTATGTACTCTTATGTCTCAATGGATGTCGAGAACCCATATTAGGGACACCATTCAGGACCCTGGATAGCTCCTGTCTTCCTTTGCCCTAGAACCCAGGACAGATTCAATCTGTGTCACCAGCTTCCCTACATGAATCGCTGGGGTGTGATCTCTTAGTACAGTTATTTCTCCTCTACCAAAAGAGCATTTCCCTACCCAAGACAACACTAAGAACGTTTAAAATTAAGTTATTCCTCCTCTACCAAAAGAGAATTTGGTTACCCAAGACAACCCTAAGAACGTTTAAGTTTTAAGAACCTAAAAGAAATTCTCCTTAGCTGGTATGTTATCAGAATGATAGCCTGTTTGTTTTCAGAATCCAGCGTGTTTAAAGGCAGAATTCCTTCACAGGAAATGTCTCTTGTTGCTAATATATTCACTGTTATGATGTATACGCTTTCACCTGGAAGGGATTCTACATTGGGGTGTGATTACAGTATTGTCCTGATGCATTCTCAGAATTTGAAGCAGGTTCCAGTCAGTGCCAAGGGCCATTTGCAACTACAGTAACTCCTTTTTTTTGTGTGGTTGCACCCAATCCCCTGAATTGCACCAAAACACAAAAAAGAAAGAAAGAAAAATCATTCTCTCCCTAAGAGTTCACCAAATTTGCATAAAAAGCAAGGAATGATTGCATTCAACTTACCTGTTCTTAGAGAAAAATGTAGGGTGCTGCATCTAGGTAAAAAGAATGAATTGCACAGATATAAGATGGGAGACACCTGGCTGGAGAATAGTACATGTGAAAGGGATCTGGGAGTCTTGGTGGACCACAAATTGAACATGAGTCAGCTGTGACGCGGCAGCCAGGGGAGCCAATGCGATTCTTGGTTGCATCAACAGAAGCATAGTGTCTAGATCAAGGGAAGTGATCGTACCACTCTATTCTGCTCTGGTCAGACCCCACCTGGAGTCCTGTGTCCAGTTCTGTGTGCCTCAATTTAAACAGGATGTTGACAATCTTGAATGGCTGAGAGAGGATATGATAGCCATGTTTAAGTACAGTATTTGAATGGATATCGTATTGAAGAGAGGACTCATTTGTTTTCCATGGTTTCAGAGACTAGGACTCGGGGAAACAGTTTCAAACTGCAGGAAAAGATGTTCAATTTGAACATTAGGAAGAACTTCCTGATGGTTAGAGCTGTTTGTCAGTGGAAGATGCTACCATAAAAGGAGGGTGGTGGAGTCTCCTCCTTGGGAGGTTTTTAAGCAGAGGCTGGATGGCCATCTGTCATGAGTCCTGTGATGGGGGGTTCCTGCATGGTGGGGGGTTGGACTGGATGGCTCATGAGGTCTTTTCCAACTCTATGATTCTATGAAAATGTGCGGGATTTGATTGTGAGAGCTGATCCCTCCTTAACATAAGAGGATCTGTTCTTAAACTGGTTTTTAAAACAAGGGTGACTGTTGTGCGTAACAGTGACATTTGTGTAACTCAGCCCAAGAACTCTTAACTAAAGCACAGGCTGCCTTACTAGGTCACCTGTGATGGATGGCTCAAGAGTTGACAGGGGCTGGTCTAGATGATCCTGAGGGTCCCTCCCAGCTTGGTGGTCCTAGGATTATTGCACTTAACTCTTGGATTAGCCAGAAGTTTAGATCTCTGGCTGTGGGGCCAGAGGCTGGGAATTCAACTCCCCCCACTGTGTCTCCTTGAGAAGGGTCGGCCTTGATAATCATTCGGGGGGGGGGTCCCTCCCAGCTCTGTAGTTCTAAGGGGCTTATCATTATTATTAGGTGCATGCCTGTTGAGCAGCTCAGTATGTACCCTGTAAAGCAGGCATTCCCAAACTTAGGCCCTCCAGATGTTTTGGACCACAACTCCAGAATTCCAAGCCTGTATTTCCAATGGCAAAGGACTGTGGGGGTTGTGGTCCAAAACATCTGGAGGGCTAAAGTTTGGACAAGCCTGCTGCAAAGTGACCTCGGCCTGATTATTTAGTGACAACCTGCCCTGATGGCACACAGTTCAGTTTAGACGTGTGGAAATCACCATCCGGATTCTAGCTTTTAACATGGCACCAAGTGGAAACCTAGCCAACTGGACAACGGCTTCCTGTTTTTGTACTGCATTTGTTTAAAGGGGAGCCAGCAGCCCGAACAGGAAACATGGTTTGTTCATTTCAGCGGCTGCCTTGTCTTCTCCATGGAAGACCGAAGAAAAAGCAAAGCAAAGTCAGCAAAGTGTTCTGCTTATATCCCACCCCATACCACTTCAGGTGGTCTCTGGGCAGTTTACAGTGTAATTAGTGTATGCAGGCTACACATTGCTCCGAGGAGCTGGTTTAACATCAGGGGGAAGGGGGTGTAAAAAAAATGAGCACAAAGGCAAGAAATGAGTTTGAAATGTACTAGAAAAAGAACGTGCCTCCTGAAACTGTCCAGAAAAGGTGGGGATGTACAGAATCACATTATTTGTGCTTACTTAGAGGCAAGCCAGACAAAACACAGCTTTGGTTGAGGTCTCCACTAGTAAAGCCTCTGTCCTTAAGGAGCTACCGTACATGTTTTTCCTTTAAAAGAACTTCCATTGAGCACAATGTGGTTACTCAGAACAAGAATGTGTCTAGCACTGCAGGCTAAATTTATCACTGGTTCCACTGTATGGTATGTCATCATGGAATCATTTAACACAGGCAGCTGTTTAAATTACAGAAGCATTTAGTCCAGGATGGGAAGGGTTTCTTAGCTCAAGAATGTAATGAAACAGAAAGGCAAAAGTGGTTTGAGTGGGTTTTTTTTAATGGATTGGTGTGCTCTGTTGTTTTAAATGTGTTTTAATATTGATCTTAGTTACTGTTTTAATATAATACTTATTTATTCTTTTTTAATGTTTGTATGCTTCCTGTTTTTAGCTTTTAAAGTGTTTTAGATATTGTAAGCTGCCTTGGGTCCTCTTGGGAAGAAAGGCAGAATAGAAATATTTAAAAAAAAATTAGATAAATATTATTTATTTATAAATAAATAATAAAATAAAGAAGCAATCAGAAAGCAAAAAATGCAAAAAGCCATAATTTGCCACCTAATGAGAAATAAAAAGCTGAATTAGTTCCAGCTGATCAGTTAAGGTAAAAAATAAATAAATAAGAAGAGATGAAAATAACTTGAGGAAAGGAGGAGACTGGTTTGGATGCAACACAACATCCTTTGTTTAGATCTGCTGCTTGCTAAGTCTGAATATCTATGATGACATCCATCCTCTGTTAGGAATGGGATAACTTGCAGAATATGAGACTACTGTACGATTTCATTAGAAGCTGGTCAACAACCAACCCTTTCTGCAGCAATGACTACTGGATGTGCATCGGCTAGTTCCTTGCCTTAATGCTTCTCTTCACATCAGAAACATGAGCATGACAGAAGGATAAACGCTGGTTTGCCATGTGTCAAAAAGAACCAGCCTAGACTCTTCCCCTCTGGGAAAAAGAAAGGGAGGAGCAGACAGCTTTGCAATGTTTAAAGTAAACAAAGGATCATTAGGATAATAATAGTAATTGCAGGCTTAACCTATTTTTACCAGCTTTCTCAGGAGAGCCAAGCAGTTCTGCAATTCACACACACACACACACACACACACACACACACACACACACACA
>JAHTLZ010000200.1:1068997-1087509 GCA_023846285.1 Phrynocephalus versicolor | reverse complement strand
TAGCTCATTGACATTGCAGTTCTAAGGGATGCCAGTGTTGAAACTAAAGAACTGGAAAAACTAACAAAATACAGAGACCTGGCAATTGAAACACCTTGCTTGTGTATGAAACGTGATTCCGTGGTCCCTATAATCATCAGGGATTTGGGAACAATGTTAAGAAATTTCACACAGTATTATAAGCAGTTGCAGATCTCAGGAATAACACCATCAGAAGTCCAAAAACAAAGGCAATATTAGGAATAAGTTCTTTCTGTCTAACTTAAAAGCAGCATTTCATTAGTAGCATCTCCTCCCATATTTAACTATTTAGGTTTGGGGTTAACATTTCTGTTTATTATGTAATGCCAGTCTGTGCTTTTTTTATCCTCTTGATCTCCTGGGGGCCTGGGGTCTCTGAGTAACAGTGGTCATCATAGCAGCCGTGGGAGAGGAACAATGCCTTCTGCTGCCAGCGGGGGGGGGGGGGGCAGTTCTCGACTAGGCAGGATGTTTCGAACAGAAGCTGGCTCAAACGTTTCCCAAGAAGTCCCCTAATCTAGCCAAAATCCAGTCACATCCGATGGCTTTCCCCATGGGAGATGGTGGCCACCATGGCCACGGCCAGCCAAGAGAGCAGAGTCCCCAGCTTAGAAAAGATCGTCTTGGTACTCAGATAGGGTAGTCTTGACAAACAAACAAACAAAACTAGAAACCAAAACAAAACAGATCCCCCTTCATCTGGGCCTAGGGCGTCTCCTCCTGTCATCCCTCCCAGGAACCTTTGCCCTGAGCAGGTGTTCCCAGGCTAGAGAGTCGTCCCAGAAAGCTGCGTCCTGAAGGGGCCGCAGAGGGGCCTGGTTTTTCACACCCCAAATTGCCTACTGCTCTTTCGCAGCTCTTGGGTTCAACAGGTGGAGGGGTGGGATCGAAGAAGGCGATTTGGCATCTGTCTTGGAAAAGCAAAACACACCCAAAGGCACACACGGTTCTGCTTTCCATTCTCTTCTGGAAAATGTGCAAAATGTCCTTTTTTTTTTTTTGGAGTGGAGGCTGGGGGGGAGGACAAACAGATGACTCCGATGCAGAAATCAAGCATGAGAGTTTGGGGCAGCCAAATGGGGAAGCCATGGGAGGGTCTTCCACAACCTTATTTTGAGGAGGGGGAAGTGAAAGTGGCAGATGGGTCTTGGAGCCATGGAATCTGATCACAACATCTCTCCTCTGTTCTTCCAGAGGGGGGCACCGGCCAGCTGGCGCTGGACAAAGGCAAATTCAGCTGTAAAGGATCTTGCGGGAGGGCCCGGCCTTACCTTTCCTCTCCTGGTCCTCTCTACGACTCATATATACTCACGGAAACCCTCAGGGAGGTTGCCTCCTAAGTCCAAAGACCAGGAATGCTGGCAGAGTAGCCGGCCGACCGGGAGCACAGGAGCTCGGTCCGAAGCAGGCAATTCATCCCCAAATTCACTTCCAAAGGGATCAAAGGTCCTTCTGGTGCTGAGGAGAAGAGCGAGACCCATTCATCCTACACAGGCAGCCTTGGGGAAGAGCGGGAGAACTTCAGGGCCGATGAGAGGCGTTTCAGAGAAGGGAAACGGGGCATGTTTTGCAGGAAAGAACCCCAACAATCACACCTTTGAGAAGGCTGCCCCTGGAATGCTCCATCCCCTGGTTCTCAGGATTGGGTTTTCTTTTAATGTTAACAACTTCATATTTACTTTCCATTTAAATTTGAGATGCAGCTATAAATTATCAACCAGCCTCTTGTTCCCTTTGAGTTTATAACTAACTACCTGGGTTACTTATTGTTCAGGTAACAAAAGGGAGGTGAGAAAGCCCTGAATTAGTGACCTCAGAACTTCACAGGAGCAAGGGGAGGCTTGAACCTGAGCAGCGACCCAGGGAAAAGGGGGTCAGGGAGGGACAATTGCCAGGATACGGGGTGGGGGGAGAAAGCCAAGGTTGGATCAGCCCCTTCAGGCCTAGTGGGCGGTGGGGAGCTTGGACCACCAGAGAAGCCCTCCATGGGGAGTGCCATGCATAAGCTACCAGGAACTCAAATTTGAACGGGTCCTGCATGTTCACGAGAAACCACTGTGTGCAATGCGCAAAACAGGTATAGCATTGTGTCAGCTTGTGATCTGAACTTGGGAGGCTCCTTGCCCTGATGTTTGAGGGTACAGACTGCCCCCAAGTTGCATTTGAGAATGCTGAAGGCAACCCTTGTAGTTCAAGAGCTTAATATTCTGGCTTCTTGTTGTTCCACTCCGTTGCCTAGTCCTAGCTCATCCTCTGCAGCCTCCCGTCTTCACTTTGACTTGCCAAGGCTTTGTACAGCCTGCTTGCACATCCCATCCTCCCTTCCAGGTTTGGAAGCATTCCCGATGAGACTGCCATGGTGGCACACAATTGTACCAGGAGTGCCCCTCATGTCGTGACCCCAAATCAACCGGGACGTCCTTAGGGAATTTGATATCCTCACTGCCCTCTTCCACTGACTTGGCTCCTGCATTTTCTTCCATTGGTAGACTCATCAGGAGAGTGGGGACTCTCTGTGGCTGCTCCCAGCCCTTGGAACTCCCTGCCACTGGAAGCCAGCCGGGCCCTGTCTTTGCTGTCCTTCCACAAACAGTCAAAGACCTTTCACTCCAGAGGCAGGCTTTCCCTCCGTTGGCTGTCTGAGAGGGCTCCTTAATTCTAGATCTGTTGCTTTTAATGTGTTCTTCAGTATGGCTTTCACTGACAAGTTTTTAATATATTTGTTCCATTAAAAAATACTGTAATAATTTATTGCTTTTAGAAGGAAGGAAGGAAGGAAGGAAGGATAATAAAAAGAAAGAGGAAGAGGAAGAAAAATGGAAGGAAAGAAGGATAATGAACAGAAAAAGGAAGGAATGATTTTTCTCGATACTGAGAGCATTCTCTGCTGTTAATACAACAATGCCCTGCCATTATTAGCTCAGCAGAGGTTGGGTCAGACTGCAGGCCAAGCATAGGTGTGATCATACTGGGGAATAGAACACAATTTGGACTACTTGTGGAGCGATCTATTTCCGGGCAATCACAGAACATGCGGGGAAATGCACTCCTGCTCCACCTCAATCCCTGCCCAGATGTAGGGCTCCTGTTTTGGGGGACCACAGATGGCAGCTGTTCCCTGTCAGGCAGAAGGTTCTATATAAGACAGATCTGCTCCTGTTAACGTGACCATTCCTGGTGCAAATTGCACACACCCTTTTCACAGTCTCTTTTACTCTGAAGCACGTGTTAGATCCCCAACCAATCCCTAGCCATTGATATCCCCCCCAGACTGGAAGGATACAATGCAAGCATCATGTGTAGACATGCTTGTGGACTTGCAGCAAGACGAAACCATGAAAAGTGGCTGCCCGGCATGCCTACGGAAGGTGGTTGGTGGACATGTGGTGTGTCCTTGCATGGAAATTAGCATGATGGGACATAGTGTGAATTGCTAAGCTGAATATAAAGAACACATATTGCTATGTATTAGACCTTATCTGAAGAATGTAGAGGAACAGACATAACAAGCTAGCAGCACGGACAGTGGTCAGCTAACATTGGTCAATTATGTCATGTGACGTTTGGAAGCTGTGAGAAGAAGATCAGAAGACAGACAAGCCATTGTTATTCTGATTATTGTTCTGATGATTGTGCTGATGATCTTAGGATCGCTTTGAGCAATGGAGCTCACTGCAGTTAGGTAGAATGGGAAAAGTTAGCTTAGAAGAAACCTTGAATGTAATCAGTTAGTCAGTATGACTTAGATTTTATTATTTTTAGGCAAAATAAGACTATGATTAATATTTGTTAAGTTTTGCTATTTTTTATACTTTTTGAATTCTTATTTTTACATCTTAAGAAGAGAAAATGAAATACTATTTTTGGAAAGTAACGTGGCTTCTTGTTTTGAAAAGAACACAGAGTAAATCAGAAGGTGGATATGTTTTGGAGTATTTTGCCTCAGAGAAAAAGAAGTCTCTTTACTTTTGAACTCGACCAGTGCAACCCCCTTTTGATTTACCGTGCATGGTGGCAGCAGTGGGATTCAAACCCACACCATCGAAATGACTGGAGCCTAAATCCAGTGCCTTAGACCACCCAGCCACGCTACCACCTGCTGGTAGTCGGGAAGAGGGGTCCCTTTCATGTCACGCCCGCTTCTGTTCCTTTCCAGAGAGGACCCCTGGAGGGTTGCCAAGATGGTGAAGGCCTACCTGCAGCAACACAACATCCCCCAGCGGGAGGTGGTGGACACCACGGGTTTGAACCAGTCGCACCTCTCGCAGCACCTCAACAAGGGCACCCCCATGAAGACCCAGAAGAGGGCAGCCCTCTACACCTGGTACGTCCGCAAGCAGCGAGAAGTGGCCCAGCGTAAGTACCGCGGCCTTCTGACCCTTCCCATCCCCAGGGCACAGGGTGAGCTTGGGGTGGTCTCCCACTTGCACAAAGCAGCCATGCCAGCTGAGTGCCCCTGCGACACACGAGTGCAGGCTTAGAGTTGCTGGCCTCCCGTGGCCATGGACCTGTGCCCATCTTAGCCACAAGAAGGAGAAGTAAACAGAGAACATTCCCTCCCAAGGTGTAGCACATTTACATTCTCCGGGGCTCTTTTCTTACTGGGATATCTAATGATGAACCATGCAAACACAATTTCACAAAAGGAGTTTCTCTTTATTTGCATTCCTATAATGGGCAACAGGAGCAGTTATAACTGTAGCAAAATGCTACAGTTTGCACACCCAAGACTTAGGCCACAGCACCAATGCAGCTGTTGTTTGTAGAACTGCAAAGTTGAAGTGTCTCTTTTTTGATTCAGAATGAGATAAAAATTGAAGACCTCTTCCTCAGCTGGGCTGGGTGTCCAATACAGAGAAGAATCAGCTCCAGATGCAGACTCTCCAAAACCCCAAAACAAAATACAGTGGTGCCTCAACTTATGAATTTAATCCATTCCAAATGCATGCTCTTAACTCGAACTACTCTTAAGTTGGGGTACCTATCTTAAAAATTGAAAAAATAAGTTTAAAAAATAAAAATAAAAATAAAAAAAATATTTGTAAGTTGAGCAGACCATATCTGAAATTTGTAAGGTGGCAGTTAAAATGCCAATAGTTTTCTGCTCTTAAGTCGAACTGCTCTTAAGTTGGGGTACCACTGTATCAGTACAATTGCAATTCATGAATCCACTCGGTGGATTCACCTCTCCAACATAAACCTATAGGGATTATACCTGGATCAAGCTGGCAAGGGCCTTATTAGCCCAAGTGGCAACAGCAGCTCTGGGCTTCTTCAGCTCTCCCGTTCTTTCTGATTCAAATCTCTTACTCACGGCCCTACTCTTTCTTAGCTCTATCCCTTCCAGCTGAACCCAAATGTCATCGGGGTTACACATGGAAATGGGTACATTCTCTGTTCCTAGCTAAGGGGGCTCACACCTGAGTTGCTTCCCACTGCATGAAAAAGTTGCCTCTATGAACTACAGCTCCTAGGGATTTTTAACCAGCCCAGCCCAGCAATGGATTTATAATCCAGACTTGGGGCTTTGCAGTGAAAAGATAAGCAGGAGATAAGAGCCTTCTCTGAACAGGACGCAAGGAGGGCTTCATTTCTGTGCTGAGTCAACATCTAGCTCATCACAAAAACCTTGATGCCCCAGGGATCATAATCTGGTTGGGTTTTGTCATCTAAACAACATACTGCTTTAAATGGCTTTGAACTCTGAACCTTTTAAAAGTTCTTTAGCTGTTCTGAATTGGTGTTTATGCTGGTTTAAGTGCAGCAGGCCAAACAGTTCTAAATTATCTTGTTTATGTGGCTTAAAATTGTTCACGGGTGTTTTATTGCTTCTGTGCTGCTCCCAGATCCTTGGATGTAAGGTGGGTTGTAAATATTTTAACTGCTAAAGTAAAACAATGCTACAGATGGTCTAAATGATAGTAACAGAAGAGTGGGAATCGCCAACGTTAATTTTAAACATGTCTCAGATATAGAGATGATCCTGCACTAGGCACAGGTGGAACACACTTCTTCTCTGCAACAGAAAACAAATCACCAGAGTTCAAAGACTGAGGATACCCAGTCCATTGCACAGAATATTTTCATAGATTCCCATTGCCTTGACCTGTGGCAGATAGTTGACTTTCTGGTAAAATCCTATTTTGTTACATATTAGAAGTACAGAAATCCAGAGAGGAGAATAGCTACATATTCCCCAGAGCCCATCCCTTTCTCATGAACTGGTGCTCAATAACCCACCCTGAAGCGTTTGTAGGAGAACATATTAAAAATGTTTAATTTACGCACAGTTGCTTGAAATGCAGACTTGTGGGTGTTGCTTTCTTTACTGGCAACCAACTAAACAGGTCAACAGCCTTGTTCAGCGACTGCAGCGGGTCCAGAATGCAGCAGCCAGGTTGGTGGTTGGTGCAGGCAAGTTTGACCGCATCACCCCCATTCTGGCTCGTCTGCACTGGTTGCCCGTTGCCTCCCGAATAAGGTTCAAGGTACTGGTTTTGGTTTACAAAACCCTCCATGGCCTGGGTCCTGATCATCTGGCAGAGCATATCTCCCTACGATCAGAGTTGGCCCGACCAACCCGATCCTCCATGGCTCTCGCTTTGGGTGGTCACACCTAGAGAGGCCCGTAAGGTAGTAACCCACAAACGGGCCTTCTCGGTGGCCGGCCCAGAGTTGTGGAACAAACTTCCCAGCGAGATACACCAGGCTCCCTCACTGGCAGCCTTCAAGAAAGCCCTTAAGACCTGGCTGTTCAGGGATGCCTTTGGCGATTGCTAGGATTGCACCAAGGTGTTTCTTTCTTCCTTTTTTCTTTTTATTGTCAAGTTTTATGCCTCTTGCCTAATACCTCCTATATATATTTTTACTGATGTTCTTATTTTAACTTTTTATGTGAACCGCCCAGAGTTCCCATCGGGAAATGGGAGCAGTATAGAAATGCAAAAATAAGTAATATAAATATAAATAAACAACTGGCACCAACTCAGGAAAGAGGGGGAAAGAAAAACTCAGCAGAGAGATGGGGTTCTCTCTTGAAATCAAAGGCTGGAAGAAAGGATTGGTTAGTGCTGGGTAGACTGACAGTCCCACTAGACCAGAAAAATCCCTCCTGGCTGTACCTGCAGCAACACAAATGACAGGCAGCATGCGAGGTTGCAAAGAAAATTCTGACACATGCTGCCCCGGTGTTCTCTGGGAGACCCAGGGTAACCTTGCTTCCCCTCCATTGTGTGGTTCCAGAATTTACCCACGCCGGCCAAGGCATGCTGGTGGAAGACGCGATGGGGGAGGACCTCCCCACCAAGAAAGGGCGAAGGAACCGCTTCAAGTGGGGACCAGCCTCCCAGCAGATCCTCTTCCAGGCCTACGAGCGGCAAAAGAACCCCAGCAAGGAGGAGCGGGAAGCCTTGGTGGAAGAGTGCAACAGGTGGCCTTGGGGGGGGGGCGCACGGGGCGGGGGGGCCGGGGGGGGGGGGGTCGGGTCCCTCCAGAGGGGCATCCCTCTGCTGTAGGATGCGGGACTTAGGAAGCTCTTCCCCGGGGAGGAGGCGAGGGGCGGTCCTGGGCTTCACGGTCAGAGACGTTCTAAACTGTTCAGCTTGCCTACCACAAGCAACAAGATGGCTTTCGTAACTCAAGCCTTCACAGCCTTGTGTGTCACTTCTGTGTTGTGTTGTCGTGACTGAGCAGTGTGTGGGAAATCCTTCTGCGCGCCTTCTAGAAGGAGCCCAGTGCTGGTACTGGCATGTTTGGTGGGAGTGAAGGATTCCCCGGGCACGCAGGACCGATAAGGAAATTGCAGGACACCTGGAGAACGAATCCCTGTCCAAAGATGTGTCTCAAAATATTTGTCTCCAAAGTTACTCGTGACTGCTTGTTGCACGGAGACATCGACATGGTGACCACTAATGACATTATTCAGTGCCTTTCTCCCTTTCTTTCTCTCTCAGACTATGTATCTAGCAAACATAAAACACAGAGTGAGGATGAGGATAAAAATGCGTCAGCAGGAAGCCACCCAACCCAAGGCTTGACAGGCGAGGGTTAAAATGGGGGAGTCGTTAGTTTCCTGAAAGCTCTCCTCTGTGGAGAGAACAGGCTCCCAAGGCACCTTTGTCTGCTGTTCAGTCAATTCTGACTTATGGCAACCCTTTGTGAGGGGGTTTCAAGGCAGAGGAAACTTATATGTAAGTGGTTTCCCATTCCATTTTTCTGGGGGTGGGGGGTTGTTCCCTGGGACGACTGTGCAGCTGGCCCAAGGCCACCCAGGCTGGCTCTTCTCCCAGGAGGCACCGCAGTGGGGAATCGAACTCTCAATCTCTCTGGCTCAGAAACCAGAGACCAAAGCTACCACCTCGCAGTATAATCATTTTAGGACTGCAGAGTGGGAAAGGACCGTATAGATCAAGTCCCGCTCTTGGGAAAGAGGCACCGAGAGGGAACTGAACTCCCAGCATCTGGCTCAGAAGCCAGAGACTTAAACCACTGAGCTATCCAGCCAACAACCTTTGTAATAGATTCTTTTAAAATGACCCCAGTCAAAACTGTTAGGTGGATTTGTAATTGGTGGGCTGATTGCACGCAAAGGGTGATCATAAGTGGCCTCTCTTCAGCTTGGAGAGGCATGACCAGCGGGCTGCCCCAGGGTTCTGTTCTGGGTCCGGTGCTGTTCAGTATCTATATTAATGACTTGGAGAAAGGAATAGGGAGTAGGCTGATTAAATTTGCAGATGATACCAAATTGGGAGGGGTTGCTAATTCCCTGGCTAGAGGATAGGATGAAAATTCAAAAGGACCTTGACAGATTAGAGTGCTGGGCCAAAGCTAACGGAATGGGTTTCAACAGAGGGAAATGTAGGGTGCTGCATCTAGGTGAAAAGAATGTATTGCACAGATATAGGATGGAGATACCTGGCTGGAAAATAGTACGTGTGAAAGGGATTTGGGAGTCTTGGTGGATCACAAATTGAACATGAGTCAGCAGTGTGATGCGGCGGCCAGGAAAGCCAATTCGATTCTTGGTTGCATCAACAGAACCATAGTGTCTAGATCAAGGGAAGTGATAGTACCACTCTATTCTGCTCTGGTCAGACCCCACCTGGAGTCCTGTGTCCACTTCAGTGCACCTCAATTTAAAAAGGATATTGACAACCTCGAGCAGGTCCAGAGGAGGGTGACCAGGATGGTTGAAGGTCTGGAAGAAATGTCTTACAAGGAGCGGCTTAGGGAGCTGGGAATGTTTAGCCTTACAAAAAGAAGACTGAGAGGGGATATGATAGCTATGTTTAAATATTTGAAAGGATGTCATATTGAAGAGGGGGCTGGCTTGTTTTCCATGGCTTCAGAGACAAGGACGAGGGGCAATGTTCTCAAACTACAGGAAAAGAGATTCAATTTAAACATTAGGAAGAATTTCCTGATGGTTAGAGCTGTTTGGCAGTGGAAGATGCTGCCCCAAAGGAGGGTGGTGGAATCTCCTTCTCTGGAGGTTTTTAAGCAGAGGCTGGATGGCCATCTGTCAGGAGTACTCATGTGATGGGAGTTCCTGCATGGCAGGGGGTTGGACTGGAAGGCCCTTGAGGTCTCTTCCAACTCTAGGATTCTGTGATTCTTTCACTCACTCCTTTGGGATCTAGGGTTGGGGAAGAGAAGGCTTTCTCTATTGAATCTTCAGCTAGGAACCCAGTGTCTTGCAGAGCCTGTTGCCTGGGGTTCCAGCGGAGCTGTCTGGAGGGGAGGGGAGTATTGAGCTTCTCTGTGCCCTTAACTCTTTGCTGGGCACACACTGAAATTCTGCCCCCACCCATTCGGCAAGAAAGCTGGGAGCGGAAAGCCAACGGTCCTTGAGGGAATCCCAGGCACTGGAACCAAGGGTCTACCAGTTTCCCAGTAAACGCAGGAAGGCAGCCGCCTCTGCCTTAGAATGTGGTCCCACCTCACTCAGGTTTATCAGCTCTGGCTGGCAGTCGTGGTTCTATAGGGAGGATTCCTTCCGGGTCCTTCTTGCTGATCCCCATCCCCCCCCCCGGTGGCCATGGATGCCCTATCCAATGCCATCTAAAAATGGTGGCATGGTGAAGAAGGGAGCTGTCCACCTTGGAAGCCCGACAGAGCCAAGTTTGGCCCCATGGCTGGTGGTTCCTCAGCCCTGGGTTCGAGAGGATGCCTGCTTGGACACGCAGCATGGTTCTGCCGCCCTGACTGACTGATCTGTGTCCTCCCCTGGCAGGGCAGAGTGCATCCAGCGTGGGGTGTCTCCTTCCCAGGCTCAAGGGCTGGGCTCCAACCTGGTGACTGAAGTGAGGGTTTACAACTGGTTCGCCAACCGCCGGAAGGAGGAGGCTTTCCGTCACAAGCTGGCCATGGATAGCTACAGTGGGCCCCAGCCTGGCTCAGCTTCCTCCTTGGCCCCCCACGGCTCGGCTTCCCTCCAGCCGCCAGGCTCTCTCTCCCCGAGTAAAGTCCACGGTGAGTGCCCTGGTGTAAGGAGAAAGCAAAAGCAAAAGCAAAGGGTTCTGCTTATACTGTAGACTGCCCTATACCACTTCAAGTAGTCTCTTGAAGCAGCAAGCAAGCAGACGGTGGGATCCACAGCTCTTGATGGGGTGGCAGGAGAGCAGGAGAAGGGACCGCCACCAAGCCCAACAAATTGGGCCCCACCAATGACCCACATCTGGCCTGCTGTGAGTCTCAGCCTCCCAGTTTCCTTCTTCTGGATTGTATCCTATAGTGGAGCTCTCCAGGGTACTGAACCACATCCTCAAGGTCTGGGCAAGATCCTTGAATGTACAGTGGTGCCTCCTTGTATATACTTGAATAGAAGCCTAGTTTTTCAGCCCTAATTTTGGGCTGAAAAAGGGGCCCTCGACATATTCGTGTCAATACTTTTAGCCACTGAGGCAAGTGCTTGGGTCAGTGGCTAAAAGTCATTTTAAACATTGTGTGCCGCTTCTCATGAGTCCCATCTTCATCACAGGGGAGTGGCGTGCAATGTTTAAAATTACTTTTAGCCACTGACCCAAGCACTTGCATCAGTGGCTAAAAGTCATTTTAAACATCACACACCACTCCCCCAGGTCACAAAGGAGGAGCTGCCAGGCCCTGTTGCATTTCCCACCCTAGACTTATACTCGAGTCAATAAGTTTCCCTAGTTTTGGGGGGCTAAATTAGGGGCCTCGACTTATCCTCGGGTCGCCTTATACTCGAGTATATACGGTAATTCATTCCAAATGAAATTCTGTTAAGCAAAATTTCCTTTATGCAAATTTCTCATAGGGATGCATTGAAAGAGTAATCCCTAATCACAACCATTTTTATGTTGTACGGATTCACCCCATACATGATTCTGTTAAGCAAATTTCCCCTATCTACAGAATTTTTTATGTTGTACAGATTTTATGTTGTACAAACCATTTGTTATATGAGGGTCCACTGTATTTCATTCTGTTCAGTCTATTCTTGCAGTCCAGTCCTACAACAAAAGTAAACTAAACAACAAAATTTCCAAATGCTGCTGTAGGAACATTTAACATTAAGGGGCAATTTAAAATCTAAAATCTTTCTACTGCAGCATTTTCATGAATTAAGTAACATTATACCGAATGTGGCTGCTTATAATGATCTCAGGGTCTGTATCAGAGAGAGGAAGATCGAGTCTGTTTTCTTCCTAAGCGGCCCGGAGTTGTTTTTATAACCAGTGGAGTCATGAACTCCTGGCGTGCCACCTCGTGCTGTGGGCAAATGAAGAATATGCGCTCAATGCCCCCATTGAAATCTGGTGTGGATTCCCTCCCCCTCCCTCCAGTGGCATTGGGGTCAGCAGTCAGCACTGCAAAAAAAGTAACTTTTCCAAAACAAAGTGAGAGGGGACGCTGGATCTCTTAACCCTGGGACCATTCCCAAGGCCTGACTCTCCCAACATATAGAGGCTGCTAATGGCTCCCCACCCCACCCACCCCCCGGTGTGGTTGGGTTGGGGGGGTGTCCCTAGGCAGGGTCACAAACCATGAGCAAACACCTGAGTTTCTCTTCCTCTGTTCCAGAGCCATCTCAATTGCAGCAGCAGCAGCAGCAGCAGCAGCAGCAGCAGCAACAACAACAACAACAACAACAACAACAACAACAACAACAACAAAATCTGGCCTTTTCTGACCCCGGTCTGCGGTACAGCCAGCAGCCGGTCAGCGAGACGGACTCCTCCAACAGTGACCAGCATGGGGGGAACAATTCCATCATCACCACGCAGACCATCCTCCACCAGTCCTCTTCCCCGAACCTCTGCTCCGCTGGGTCTGGCCCAGGATCAGATGCTAAGCTGGTGAGTCTAGCACAACCCAAGGCTGGGCTGGACTGGGGATGTACAAGGAGGGCCACCCAACAGGGGCTGGGGTGGTGGGTGGTGTGATATGTTCCCTCTCTGTTATGTTCCCCATATCAGAGAGGAAATGTCTTAAGCATGTTTTGCAGTGCTCAGTAGAGATGGGCACCAATGACTGGTTTGGGGATTCGTGTTGGTTCATTTAGTGAATGAGCAGGTGTTCAGAGCTTCCCAGCCCCATCTCCTTTTGGTGGGCACCCACTGAGCGTGAGCGCCTGCCAAGGGAAGCGGGGCTGGGAAGTGCCAAACAAATCAGCTGCAACTAAATCAGCGGTTCCCAAACTTTGGGTCCCCAGGTGTTCTTGGACTGCAACTCCCAGAAATCTTTATCACTAGATGAGCTGGCCAGGATTTCTGGGAGTTGCAGTCCAGGAACATCTGGGGACCCACAGGTGGAGAACCACTGGACTAAATGAGCCAGCATAAATCACCAAATTGATGGTCTGTGCCCATCTCTGGTCCATGCGCTCTGGCAGCCTCCCTGTGGACAGACCTGGTTCAAAAGCCTGCATTTACCAATGAGGGACGCCACACAGGAGGCAGTAATCCTGGGCAAACTGCACCTAGTTTGTTTTCATTTTTTGGTAGTCCATGGAAGGAAGGGTGCCAACAAGAATTCTCCAAGCCCTTTGATTTAAATCCTTACTCAGCCCTTGATCTCGGGCAGTCCAAACAGACCTGCCCGCCGGCTTCTCATCCATGGCTGTTGCAAAGATGGCCGAGAGATGCCCTCTTTGACAACACTCCAAAGGACTCTGTAAATATCATCTGCATTTGTTGCTGGGCTTCATGGCACAGTGGTTAAACTGCAGTAGTGCAGTGAAGCACTGCAGTCCAGACTCTGCTCACTATCTGATTTCAATACTGATGGGCTCAGGTAGCCATCTCGAGGTTGGCTCAACCTTCCATCGTTCCAAGGTTGGTAAACTGAGTACTCAGCTCCCTGGTATGTGCGGGGGGAGGCAAGGGAATGTGTAGCCTGCATATTTAAAATATAAACTACCAAGAGAGAGTTTTAAGCATTACAGGGTGGCTGCTAAGTAACACCCTTTGCTTTGCCTTTGCTTTTACTGTTCTGCTTTTTCCCCGTACAGATTTCTACCCCAGGCGGCTCTCTTCCCCCAGTGAGCACATTGACAGCCTTGCACAGCCTCGAGCAGAACCCCCATGTGCTGAGTCAACAGACCCAGAACCTCATCATGGCCTCGCTGCCGGGGGTCATGGCCATCGGCCCCGGGGACACCTCCTCTCTCACGCCGGCATTCACCAACACTGGGGGCTCCACCCTGGTGATCGGTAAGTGGGGAGGCTCTCGGGGGGGGCAAACTCCCCTTCTTTCCTCCTAAGAGAAATGGCAAGGGTCTGATTTTCACTGAAGGTGTCTATCAACCTGTCCACCAGAGAACTCGGCCCGCCTCCTTTAAATTTTATTTATGCTTGCCAATTAAAACTCATCGCTCTTCTGAAGCCGACCCATTTGAGCTTTCAGCGCATCCAACAGCAAAACAAGAAGCCGGCCATTCCAAAAGTGGAGAGCCGGTGACACTTGGAGATCCAGTGACTGATTGCTGAAATGGAAAATGGTCCCAAGCAGCCAAAAAAAATTCTCCATGCTTTGCAGATGACACAAAACTTTTCTATGTGGTAAAAACCAGAGAAGATTGTGAAGAGCTCCAGAAGGATCTCTCCAAACTGGGGGAATGGGCTACGAAATGCCAAATGCGTTTCAATGTAGCCAAATGTAAAGTAATGCATATTGGGGCAAAAAATCAAAACTTTATTTATCAACTCATGGGCTCTGAGTTATCCGTGACGGATCAGGAAAGAGATCTTGGTGTGTTGGTGGACAGCTCCATGAAGGTGTCTCCCCAATGTGCGGCAGCGGTGAAGAAGGCCAATTCCATGCTAGGGATTATCAAAAAGGGGTTGAAAATAAAACAGCCAACATACAGCCATTATACAAAACAATAGTAAGGCCGCACTTGGAGTATTGTGTACAATTCTGGTCACCGCATCTCAAGAAAGACATAGTGGAACTGGAAAAGGTGCAGAAGAGAGCGACTAAAATGATTACTGGGCTGGGGCACCTCCCTTATGAGGAAAGGCTAAAACATTTGGGGCTCTTTAGTCTGGAAAAAATGTGCCTGAGGGGGGATATGATGGAGATGTACAAAATAATGCAGGGCATGAGTAAAGTGGATAGAGGGAAGCACTTCTCCCTCTCACAAAATACCAGAACTAGGGGACATCCACTCAAATTGAGGGCTGGGAGAGTAAGAACAGACAAAAGAAAATATTTTTTCACGCAGCGCGTTGTTAGTCTGTGGAACTTCCCTGCCACAGGATGTGGTGATGGCATCTAGCCTCGATGCCTTCAAAAAGGGATTGAACAGATTCCTGGAGGAAAAGTCCATCACAGGTGACAAACCATGAGGCAGATGTGTAATCTCCAGGCTTAAAACCGGGGTACTTCAAGGGCGAGGTGCAGGGGAGTGGTATCAGGAGAAAGAGATCTAGTCTTGTGCGCTCCCAGATGCATCTGGTGGGGCCACTGTGAGATACAGGAAGCTGGACTCGATGGGCCTTTGGCCTGATCCAGCAGGGCTCTTCTTATGTTCTTATGTTCTTATGTTCTAATTGTCTTTTCTCTCCTTTGCACAAGACCCATTCAGATGAATAGAGGAGCTCCTTGGCCTTTGTACACTGATAGACAATCTAGCAATTTTTCTAACAGTTTACATCACTGGTCCTTTTCGTTTCTGGGCTGCCCTTTCTTTTTTCTTTCTGAATATTGAACTAAGCCTTCCAAAGAACCATGCACATAAATGTTTGTTTGTTTACTTACTTATTTACCTACTTACTTAAAATATGTTCACCTAATCTTTCCCTTTAAAGGCAACCTAGGGTGGCTTCTAACCTCTGTTGATCTCTCTCTCTTTTGTGTTTGTTTATTTATTTAATATTATTAACAGACCTCTTCCCCCCCCTTTCCCCCCCTTAGACCCACAGGTTGAGAACCACTGGTCTAAATGTAACCAGGGTCGTCTTCCAGAGACCCCCTGCTTATTGCACAAAAGCCTGCCTGTTGTGAGAGGGCAGGACAGTTGGCCTTCGCACCCACCAAGCTGCAGCCCCATGGCGTGTGGTTCTGGGCCATGGGATACTGCAGAAATTTGTTGGGGCAAATATTTGGGACCTTCCTTGTGGGGTGGAGCGAAGTCACAATCAATGGACCGCCAGCCCCCCCCCCGTGTCCTCTTCCCTTGCAGGCCTGGCCTCCACCCAGCCTCAGAGTGTTCCCGTCATCAACAACATGGGCAGCAGCCTCACCACCCTCCAGCCCGTCCAGTTCTCCCAGCAGCTGCACCCCTCTTACCAGCAGCCGATTATGCAGCAGGTCCAGAATCATCTCAACCAGAGCCCATTCATGGCCACCATGGCTCAGATCCAGGCACCCCATGGTACGCTCGGGAGCCAAGAGGGTGGGGGGGGCGGGGGTGGGGTGGGGGTTCTTCTGAGAGCCTCCTCTTGATCCTCCACAGTTCCCCGTGGCCCCCTTCAAGGATTTTGCCCTGGGGTTTCATGACCTCGTGGCCTTTCTCCTCCCTAGCGTTGTACGGTCATAAGCCCGAGATGACGCAGTACGCCCACACCAGCCTGCTCCCCCAGACCATGGTGATAACAGACACCACCAACCTCAGTGCCCTGGCCAGCCTGACGCCCACCAAACAGGTGAGAGGAAAGGGTCCCCCAGGGGGGGTACAGTGCGAAATGAGAGGTGGGAGATGAGGGCATGCAATGGTGTCCTAGCCTGACACTTGCCACACCAGAAGGTGGCTGAGTGGGAAAGGTGGCTCAGGGGCCGCAGAGGGAGACCCAAAGCAATGGAAGCAGCTAGAAGCAGTTGTCACTTGGTATTTTGCCACATTCCAAAAAATAGCCCTCAAAGTCACGGGGCATCTGAGTCTTTTGCTGGCCTTCTTCTGTCCCTGTGGGCAACATAGGGTACACAAAGCACCTTGTGTCCACCACGGATGCGTCAAGGCCAGCCTCCTGAACCCAGTCCTGTTCTGTAGGTCTTCACGTCCTCCGAGGTAGAGACCCACACAGACTCGGGGATTCACACGCCTCCAGGGCAGGCGCCCACCCTCCAGCTGCAGAGTCCGGACAGCGCTTCCATCCAGCACCTGCAGCCGAGCCACCGGCTCACCTCTAGCCCAGCCGGTAAGGAGGGGTACGGCTTCAGAGGAGGAAGAGGAAGAAGACTGAATCAATCTGTACCCTACCCTTTTTTATAAGACTCATGGCATTTGGCAGTTGATGGTGGGTTTGGTCATTAGGGTCTCCTGCAGCGTTTTATAGGGAATGTCAGAGCCTCCCCCTTCTCTCCCAAAGAACAGCTGGAACTGGGAACTCTTCAGAGGGGTCTTTTGCTCTTACTGAGTCTTAACCTCAGTATAGGCTTACAGATAGAAATCTATAGTTGCAAGGAAGGAAGGAAGGAAGGAAGGAGCTGATGATGAGTAAAAGGAAAAAAGGAAGGAAGGAGCTGATGATGGGTAAAAGGAAGAATGGAAAGAGCTTACTAATTCCATGAGGTTGCAGATAGCTTTCAAGTATTTTCAGACGTGCTTCTCTCTTTTTTACTTAAAATGTAAGGCTGCCCTTCTTGATCTAGATCAGCAGCCAGATGTGTTAATGATCTAGAGATACTTTCTCCTATTGTTTTTGTTTGCTTGCTTGCTTGGTTGAAAGCAGGCCTTGTCTGAGGACATTCTTGGTCATGTGTATCCAAGGGGTAATACAGAGAAGGAACTTCTACCAACTCCAAGGAAGATGTCTGTGAAGATTCTCAGTCATCCAGGTGAGTTCAACTGAAGATGAGTCATGGCAACTGGACTTTGAGGAAGCTGTTTGGATGAGCAGTGAAACATTTCAATCTCTCAAGAAAAAGAAGTCCAGTTGCCATCACTTAACTTCCAGATGAACTCCAAGGAAGCTTCCATATTCTAAGCAGCTATTTGTCTTAAGGAGGTAGCCTTACAAATTAAGTATCTGTTGCCTGATCAACCATTGGCACCTTTCAAAAATTAATTAAAACTGACAGATTTGTCTATTTGTTAGCTTCTCAAACTCTTTGAATGTAAAGAGATTTTGGGTGGAGGGAGGGAAGAAAGGGTGTCATATGATTGTGAGATTTGCATGTGGTAAAACAAAGATGACAAGCTTAAACAAACATTTGCAATAGATATGATTGCCAGAATTGAGGACTTCTCCAGGAGACAATGTGTGCTGTTTTTCTTTTCTTTTCTTTTTTAAAGGACTACCCTCTATTTTAAAATTTGCATTCTGCACTGATTGTTTTTTAAAGTACAAGGGGATGAAGGCAAGGCAAGGCAAGGAGGAGATAGTAGGCAAATATCTCAGAAATTAAAAACAGCCCCCTGAGAGCTGAGTCCGGCCTGCTTTGGGGGAGGGGTCCCCCCCCATGTTCTCTTTTGACCAACAGGAAAGCTGAGAGTTGAACGCATGGCTGTCGTGCAGGAAACGTTAATGCCCTTGTGCTGATCAGTTTTTTCCCCTTTTCCCCCCATTGTCTTTGCTCCTCGCAGTCTCCTCTGGCAGTCTGGTGCTTTACCAGAGCTCCGATTCCACCAACAGCCACGGCCACTTGCTCCCATCCAGCCACGGCGTGATAGAGACTTTCATCTCCGCTCAGATGGTGTCCTCCACCCAGTGAACCCCTTGGGAAAGGGATGGCCGATGAGCCTGAGTCCACAATGTGACTCCCGTTGGAGCCCTCACTGCCCATGGAGGGAGACTCTGGAAAGGGAAGGCAGTCGGGGTGCCCCTCCTCCTCCTCCTCCTCCTCCTCCTGCCCCCACTTTGTTGTGCCAAATCCCCTCTTCCATATGCTCTTCATATGTTAGAACCGAAGGAAACCCCTGGACCACAGAAGAGGGCACTGCCATGGAAACCCAAGGAGGAAAGCCGACCGGAATTTCCCAAGGCCTGCACTGCCAAACGAGAAGCAAAGGTTGATGGAGGCTCTTCCCTCTGTCGCAGCCCAGTTGGGGTGGCCGGAAGGGGAGGTGGCCAAGAAGAGGCCCT
>JAHTLZ010000200.1:1058171-1068987 GCA_023846285.1 Phrynocephalus versicolor | reverse complement strand
TGTGTGTGTGTGTGTGTGTGTGTGTGTGTGTGTGTGTGAAGTGGCCAGCCTTTGCCAGGGCAGTCCTCAACACCAACACCAACACCCCAGTGTGGCTGGGTAGCCCACTCCCTCCCTTGCTCAGATCCATGGGCCACCTCTTGCAGCACAGCCCTTGACAAAATGAAAACAACAACAACTAGGAGGGCCACTAAGGAACCCAGAGGCCAGACTCCATCACTTGGGGGTGGGGAGGTGGGGGCTCAGAAAAATAAGACCGTTCAGCAGAACTGCCCATTCATGAGAGGCCAGCATGTGAATTTGCCAGCACAGGCTGCTTTGGGCAGAGCTGTGTCTGGCAATTGCGTTTGAGGAAACAAATACACAACTAGCCCTTCCCACTCTCAAAATCAACTCCAGCGAGATCTTCTCTTGGCACGGAGGGATCGCCCAAAGCCCGGTGAGGAATTTGGGAGTACAGACGCTGGATCTGCATAGCCCTGAGCCATCAGGCTGAGTCTCCGCTGCTTAATCTGATCACTCATGTTGGATTCTAAGAATCCCGCCTTCTCTGTGTGTGTTTGTTTAAACAAAATCAAGCCAAGTCGTTAGTCCTTGGGATAATCTTAGAGAAGAACATGTTAAAGGTCTGCGAGCAGATTGTTTGGCAAGAACCAAAAAGATGGCTGCAGCTTCTACCAACAAGGCAGACCAAGTTTCTGCGTGCTGCTTCTCTCTTCTCCGCTGATGATGATTTCCTTCCTGACTCTGAGGAGCAGAACTGCTTCTTTGGAAAACAAAGGAAGGTCTAGACTTCATGCTTGACTTCCACTCTTTCCAGCTGATGTCGGAATTCAGTTTACTCTCATGCCGCATTTTCAGCTGGGAGGACCACTTACTTTTCAGCCTCACTCCCAACCTGTTCCTCCAACTGCCACAGCCCATGAAAACGGGGGTGGGGGTGGAGGAATCAAAGTAAGTGATGTAAAATTTCTGGAAATTTTATATCTTTAATATAGCAAAGGGGAAAAAGCTGTTTGTATCTCAGATATCAGGAGAGGAAATTGCACCTGCCCCAGGCAGTAAGTGTATTGGAAGACTAAAACCAAGTGGTAATTCTTTTAAACAAGCATCTCTGCTTATTGTGTGTCCCTCACAAAAGTGTCAGTCAAGGCCTAAGACCATTCCTTTCCACCCTGGGTGTCCTTGGGAGAGCCAACAGAGAATTCAGCAACTGACGACTCCTCAATGAACAGCCTGTTCTCTGGTCTATCTTGTAAATATATTTAATTTCCAATAAATCAGTGGGGGGGGGATTTTATCTACAAAGGGAAAAAATGGGTGAGATGCAGGATATGTTGTGAAAATGAAGTGGGAATGCTTTCAGGTGCATCAGGACTTTCCAGTGAGAGAGTATAAATTTGCACAATCGTCCTAAGGGAAAATATTATTATTTTAAAAAACCAAGAAGGAAAATATATTGATCAGTAAGCTTTTTTTAAAAAAATGATGGTCATTAATTTACATTGAATTTCTGCTGATGGAATGGAACCTCTTCTTTCCACTATAGTCGAGGTGGGAAACCTTCGGCCCTCTGCAAATCCCAGAATTCCGAGCCTATACTGTTCTCAACCTGTGGGTCCCCAGATGTTCCTGGACTGCAACTCCCAGAAATCCTGGCTAGTTCAGCTAGTGATGAAGACTTCTGGGAATTGCAATCCAGGAACATCTGGGGACCCACAGGTGGAGAACTGCTGATCTGGAGAGACAAAGGTCTCCCACCCCTGCGCTATAGCCTCCGCTGTAAAAGGCATAGTTAAGCAAAGGGTGCTCCTTATATCCCGCCCCACAGCACTTAAACCACTCTCTGGGAAGTTTACAATTTAACTACACATTGACCCCACCCACCCACCCCCCTCCCTACCTCAGTGAGCTGGGCGCTCAGTTTATCAACCTTGGAAGGATAGAAGGCTGAGCCATCTCCAAGGCAGCTTCCTGAGCCTGTTGGGATCAAACTCAAGTGGTGAGTAAGAATTGGCTGCAGTACTGCAGTTTAACCACGGTGCCACAAGGGCCCCAAGGAAATTCTGTCAGAGTGATGTGGGACTTTGGCCATCCATTCTCCCCATCCCACATACGCCTCTGTGTGCCTTTTTGGTTATCCTGATAAAGTTGGTATGCTAGCCTGGGTTTGGGAGTTTGTTTCCTGGCCGTTTCTGCTTCTGTTTATAATTTTGTACACATGTTCCCTCCCCCCCCCACCTCTCTCTAAGGGCAAGTAGCATATTTTATCAGCTCCTCCTTTCTGGAGGAGCTGGTCCAAGTTTAAGAAAATAAACTTTAAGGAGTTGATTTTCTTAAGTGCCAAGCAGGCCTCTTAAGAGGAAGGCATGGGCTGCCTGGATGTCTCTCCTGTATATGGGAAAGAGAAAGAGATTTAAGAAGATCAAGCGAAGCCAACGTTGATGGATGCTAATCCATTTTGGCAGATTTATTATTTAAAAAAATAAATTTTGGAATGGGAAAGACATAGCAAAGAGGACACTCAGGAACATGGGCTTGCTTGTAGCTGCTTAGAGACAAAACACAGTGGAGTCAAGACCCCAGAGCCCTCCCCACTGGGAATCTAACTTTCCACGAAGTCCAGAGGGTGAGTTCCCCAGCAAGGAACTGGGTGTGTGTGCGTGCGAGTTCTCAAGCATTGTCGGATTTGCCATGGGTTGGAGCAGCTGCTGCCTGGCGGACAAGGAGGACGACTTGGGTTCAGCCTGCATGGTTTTTCTAAACGAGGAAGCCACAGCCACAGCGGGGGGCCAGGCTTGGTGTCTTGTCTGGGTTTTATGACAGCCCTGACAGGTGACCCAGGCATGGCGGAGGCAGAAAGAGGACCAACTGCAGCTGGCATGCCGTCCAGCCCGCCACCCTTGGAGCCAGCCTGCTCTGATATTTTATAACAGGTGTGGACGATGAGAGTGGCATCTAGGGGCATGACGTCATGACACACACCCCACACTCTTTCCCGAGTGCTGCCTCCTTGCACAAGGTGCCGGTGCCTCCCAACAGGGCAGCTGCCCTTGGTGAAACAGGAAGGACCCCTCTGTTTTGACCAGAAGGCCAGGGGGCGTCCCTGGGATGACAGCCAAACCAAAGCTGTTGGGTCTCAACAAAGTTTGACAACTGAGATTCGTCTAACATGGGGCAGATGGTCCAAAGCTGCATCCTTCTTTCGGCGATGGGAACCATCATTCAGTCCTGGCTTCTGCTGTCTTCTTCTTCTTCTTCTTCTTCTTCTCCTCCTTCTTCTTCCCCCCCGTTTCTACATTCCCTCCACTTGAGTGTGCCCCATAGAGGGGGCTGCAGGCTGTTTCTACTGCACCTTCTTCGCCGCTATTCTCCTCTTCCACTTCTGCCACCTTCTGCTTCTTTTTCTTCTTTTTCTTGCTTTTCTTCCCACTGGGCTCGTCCACCTGGTGGCTGAGCTCCTGGCCGCAGCCCGGGAGCACCCCTGGCAGTCCGCTTTGCTGCAGGATGTCAGCCACGGTCACGGCAGCCTCCTGAAACTTCTGCCATTCCTGGTCACTGTCCAACTCACTGGAAAAAGTCAGAAGCAAAGGAAGGGAGGAAGGGTGAACAGAGATCAAACATGGACTTCCCTACTACACTCTTCAACATGAAGCAGTTGGAACAACCGGAAGGCTTCCAGATCTGCTCAGCAAGAATTTCGTTATTTTATACACCAAGCCACATTTCAAGGCTAGGAATCTATTTCATGCTGTGTAGATGTTGTCAAATAAAGGGGACAATTGAGGGAGGGAAACAAGGACAAAAGATTGTGAAGCCTTAAAAAGCTATTTCAGTGTCACGATTTAGTAGTGGGTCAAAATCCACTTCTCCCCCGGATAGATTTTCTCTCTCTTTAATTTAGCCATCATACTGGGACAAAATCTTGAAGGTGCCTTCATAAAAATGGATTTAAGAAACCTGGCAATGTGGAGTGATATATAATAAAACAAAATGAATGAATGAATGAATGAATGAATGAATCTGGGAGTCTTGGTGGACCACAATTTGAACACGAGTCAGCAGCCTGATGTGGCAGCCAGGAAAGCCAATATGATTCTTGGTTGCATCAACAGAACCATCATGTCTAGAACAAGGGAAGTGATAGTACCACTCTATTCTGCTCTGGTCAGACCCCACCTGGAGTACTGTGTCCAGTTCTGTGTGCCTCAATTTAAAAAGGATGTTGACAACCTTGAGCAGGTACAGAGGAGGGCGACCAGGATGGTTGAAGGTCTGGAAGAAATGTCTTATAAGGAACGGCTTAGGGAGCTGGGAATGTTTAGCCTTACAAAAAGAAGGCCGAGAGGGGATATGAGAGCTATGTTTAAAGATTTGAAAGGATGTCATATCAAAGAGGGAGCTGGCTTGTTTCCATGGCTTCAGAGACTAGTACTCAGGGCAAAGGTTTCAAACTATAGGAAAAGAGGTTTCATTTGAACATTAGGAAAAACTTCCTGATAGTTAGAGCTGTTTGGCAGTGGAAGATGCTGCCACAAAGAAGGGTGGTGGAGTCTCCTCCTTGGGAGGTCATTAAGCAGAGGCTGGATGGCCATCTGTCCGGAGGACTGTGATGGGGGTTCCTGCATGGCAGGGGGTTGGACTAGATGGCCCTTGAGGTCTCTTCCAACTCTATGACTCTATGATTCTAATGAATCAATCAATCAATCAATCAATCAATGGATGGATGGATGAATGTACTATGTGCACAATTAAAGTGGTTCCCTTCCCTTCTTCCTGTTCCATTTTCATTAAATATATCAGCCTGTCCCACTGAGACATCAGAAGAGCATCTCACCTGGAGCTGGAAGCCTGAGGACGTCTCTTTCCTGTGGCCAACACTTCTTGGGCCTCACAGTCTCCGGGGAGAGATGTGGAAAAAAGGCGAAAGCCTGGGGAGTTGGAAGGAAAGGGCGACCTTAGAGCCGAGGGCAGACTGGGAGCAACTGGACACCCACCCCAACCAGGAATGCCTATCATCCCCACCCAGAGGTCTTAAGACCCAAAGGCAGCCTGCGTGGCATTGCTGACCAACAAAGGGGCAGAGAGTGTGGATCTGGACAGGGACCCAGAATGTGGCTTTTCAGATGAAATCCCCTCCCCCCCGAACCAGGTTTCTCCTGGCTAACCCAAAAAAGCGACCTTCTACAGGATCTGGGCTCAGCCTCTCCAGAGGCTCCACAGCCCCTGCCAGGGAGAGGAGCCAACCTTTCCCACCCCTCTTTCCATTTGTAAACGAAGGAGTGACTTGGCAAGTGTGTGCAGGTCGCCATCAAGGCTCACTGACCACCTCCACCTCCGAGGGTCCTCCTTCAACCCCCCCCACCACCCTAAGTTCACAAGCACAGCCGTTTTAGACTACAAAGCAAGAGATGTGTTGGGTCCATCCGGTGAACAGAAGCTGTCGGGGGAACTCACCCTCATTTTCTGTCTCTGAGGCTTTCCGATTATTCTGGGTGGTCTGTAGTGGATACTCCAAGGTAGTGATTGAACTAAAAGAAAGAGCCATTAGAGTTTAGAGGTAACTAAGTAAAAGAACAACTTACCTGGAATGAATTCCATTTTCCCTGTAAGAAATGCATAAACCACCACATATTCTCTTTTTTAAAAATAGCTTTGCGGCACCTTCAAAAGTACAAAACTAGAAAATGGGAGCTTTTGTGGATTACAAGCCACTGTGTAGTTACAGCTTTTCAATTTCAAGGGTGCATGAAATGTACCTCAGCATTCAAGAGGTGCTCCTGATGTTATTACCTTGTGCTCTCTTCTGAGCACTGAGGTAACAAAGGCACAAAAAACAAAATGGCATGCTGTCAATACTTAAATGCTTAAAGCACTCTCTGGGCGGTTTACAACTTTAATTATGCAGGCTGCACATTGCCCCCTCCCCCAGAAAAGTTGGTACTTATCTTATCAAACTCAGAAGGATGGAAGGCTGAGTGAACCCTGAGCCACATACCTGGGATTGAAACCCAAGTCATGAGCACAGCTGTGGCAGCAGTACAGCAGTTTAACCTCTATGACCCAAAAGGGGAGGGCACAGTAGAAGAGTGTGTTTTGCTTTCCAGACCATCATTTGAACATCCAGAGGTTTCTTTAAAAAAAGAACAGTCACAGACACATTTTACTCCAGGTGCAGCCTTACTATCATTTTGTACAATGGCATTATAATGTTGGCTGTTTTATTTTCAATCCCGTTTCTGATAAAGTGCCTTCCAACTTATGGCAATTCTATGAATTTGCAACCTCCGGAAAGAATTACAGTAATTGGTTTTCAATGCATTCCTATGGGAAAATGAGTTTTCAATTACATAGAATCATAGAATCATAGAGTTGGAAGAGACCTCAAGGGCCATCTAGTCCAACCCCCTGCCATGCAGGAACCCCCATCACAATATTTCCGACATATGTCCATCCAGCCTCTGCTTAAAAACCTCCAAAGAAGGAGACTCAACCACCCTCCGTGGCAGCATATTCCACTGCCAAACAGCTCTGACTGTCATGAAGTTCTTCCTAATGTTCAAATGGAATCTCTTTTCCTGTAGTTTGAAACAATTGCCCTGAGTCCTAGTCTCTGAAGCCATGGAAAACAAACCTTTTCCCTCTTCAATATGACATCCTTTCAAATATTTAAACAGCTATCATATCCCCTCTCAGTCTTCTTTTTGAAAGGCTAAACATTCCCAGTTCCCTAAGCCGTTCCTCATAAGACATTTCTTCCAGACCCTCAACCATCCTGGTAGGCCTCCTCTGCACCCGCTCAAGGTTGTCAACATCCTTTTTAAATTGAGGTGCACAGAACTGCACACAGTACTCCAGGTGGGGTCTGACCAGAGCAGAATAGCGGTACTATCACCTCCCTTGATCTAGACACAATGGTTCTGTTGATGCAACCAAGAATCACATTTGCTTTCCTGGCTGCCACATCACCCTGCTGACTCATGTTCAATTTGTGGTCCACCAAGACTCCCAGATCCCTTTCACAGGTACTATCCTCCAGCCAAGTATCCCCCATCCTATATTTGTGCAATTCATTTTTTTTAACCTAAATGTAGTACCCTACATTTCCCTCTGTTGAAATCCATTTCGTTAGCTTTGGCCCAGTACTCTAATCTGTCAAGGTCTTTTTGGATTTTCATCCTATCCTCTAGGGAATTTGCAGCCCCTCCCAATTTGGTATCATCTGCAGATCTAATTAGCATACTCTCTATTCCTTCCTCCAAGTCATTAATAAAGATATTGAACAGCACTGGACCCAGAACAGAACCCTGGGGCACCCCACTGGTCACGTCTCTCCAAGCTGAAGAGAGGCCATTTATGATCGCCCTTTGGCTGCGATTAGTCAACCAATTACAAATCCACCTGACAGTAGGTTTACGATCATTTTGAATTATGAAAATTATGGATTAATTTCATAATTCAAGGCATCATGGTATTTTAACCAGTATTTTTCCAGCCTCTGAGAGCACTGTTTGTAGATTAGAAAGAGAATGATGGTTTCTTTGTTGTCAAGGCTCCCTTTCAAAAACAGGCCATGATGGAAGTGAAGTGGAAAACCTGGCTGAATGGGCCAGGGCTTTGATCTGGAAAAGGGGTCCTGCTAAGTCTTAGGTTCAAGGCACGGTTCAAGGAAGTGTTTACTACTACCTGTCCAAGATGGCTTCCAGCTTTTTTGCAACATGTGCCCGGAACTCTGGGGTAGTCTGCAGTTCATTTGTATCCTGGACCTTCGTTCTATTTGAGGAGAATAAGTACAAACGGAAATTAGTAAACTGTTGACACCTTGCCCTAAAAATCAGGGAAGAAGATCTTACCGTACCAATGCTCATGTTTAGTTAATTTAGAAATGCAAGATATGGTACCTGGTGCTGGATTCAGCTGCTGGCACTTGTCTCCTCTGAGAGATACGTTCTAAAAGCAAAATAAAATGAAAGATTCAAACAGTCTCACAGTGAAAGTATGGTTAAACAAATTTTACCTGTGACTGTTCTGAAGTACAAGCTTGCTCTTCACTGAGGATCTTGTGAATTACCATGAAATTATCTTCCAAGCTAGGAGTGCCCCCAAGTGCTGCCTGGTTCTCACCCCTTTCCCCTTTTCTCACTCAGCTTCTGACATGTTGCACCAGTGAATCACAGCCTGCAGACACCATGGCCCTGAACCTTGGAAAAGTGAAGAAGGGGAGAGATGGGCAACCTTACACATAAGAATCATGCCTTTCCCCTCCTTTGCGGCCTGCTTTATGATTTGTCCCCTTGCCTGGAGACCTGGAAAAACCCAGCAGTTATCTGAGACTCTACTCGCTGCTCTGAAACCTGGACACATCTAACCATAGCAAACTGGGGAAGAAAAGCAAAAACCCCAGGATGTGGGCTGGGCTGCTATCAGCCAATGACCCAAGAGCACTGCACAAAAGTGTTTCATGATTAGGGAGAGTACAGTCTAGAAGTAAAAGTATGAGCTGGTGGCATAGAAGAGAAGGATAACAGACTAGGCAGCTGCAGCACAGAAGGAAAGGATAAACAGAAGTTTGTGCACAGGAAAAAAACCATGACTAGCAGGCAAAGGTGTATATACTGCAAGTCTTCACACTTAATCTCCAAATTTTACTGCTGGACTCCTGAGTCCTGAAAACTTGTCAGGGAATCTTATTCCCAAAGTTGGAGTTGAAAAACACCCTATTTTCTCAAGCATGGTGGATACCGGAGGCACAAGAAAGACAGAACAATCCATCATTTTGCCCTATAGACTGCTGCTTCAGTGTTACAGGTGACTCCCTGCATTCAACCGTTTTTACGTTGTGTTTTCATGTATTTTTTTAGAAGTCTGTCACTTTGTGAAAGGAATCTTAAGGCATAACAGTGTACTCCCTTTATGAGTAGGACCCATGGAAAACACAGGGACTTATTTCCTAGTAAACATGGATTGCATTGCACTATTAAAGGAACAACCCTGCCTGTTTTAGCTGACCGGTCTCTGTTTGCACTAACAAAAACAACCACACAAAAGCAAGACGCAGATCATTTTTATTTTCTGAGGATGCACCTCCTGCTTCTTTTCCCACCTTGCAACGCGCGCAATACGTTTGCCAGGATGGACGGAAGAATCCACAAACGCGTGCAAGCCTTCTGAGTTCTCCAGAGTTCTTACTCAGGCTGGAGAAGAGTTCTGGAGAACCCCGAGGTTTGCACGGTTTTCCTGAATTTTACTCGAGCTGTTTTTTTTTAAACTCTTGCTTTGGCATCTCAGAAAAGACGGTTCCGTCCCGAGTCAGAGATGCAAGAGCATGAGATGGAGAGGATCCCAGGTGCCACTTGAAGGCCCTTCCTGCAGGGAAGCACCTTTCACTCCCAAGAGTGATTTCCAAGCATCTTAAACGAGCCCTAGATCGTCGGTTAATGGGGGCAGGCTCCCTCCCACCCCGCGGGCGCCAGCAGCCAGCAGGAGCCCTGCGGGGCTCGGAGGCAAGGATCGCCGAGGGGCTGGGGTTGGGCTGCCTCCTCCGGTCCCCTTCCCTACCGGCTGTGGGGCTAAGCAGAGCGGCCCCGGATGGCCGCGCCGGGTCCCAGGCCGCCTCCCGAAGGCGAGCTAAAGTTTCCTCCGCTTCCTCGCTGCTGCTGCTGCTGGGGCTCCTGGGAGCCGCCATGTTGCCCACCTCCTCGGCCGCAGAGCATTCTGGGGTTTGTATTCCAGACCTGTGGAGGGGGAAAACTTTGAATGGGGGGGGGGCTTTCCCCATAGCAAAAGGATAGCGGGCATCACCCCCCGCAGGAGGAGGCAGGTGGGCAAGAGAGGTGTGCCAGTCGTCCAGGTGTGGTGATGCAGTATCAGCCACGAACGAGGAAGCGGTCCTTGGAAGGGGACACCCCAGCATCACCCCCCCACCCCGGTGCGGAAGGAGGCAGTGCAGGGGCTGCTCCCTGCTGAGGGCCTTCTTGGCCTCTGGACCGGCCTTAACACTGGAGGAGGCACCTCTTCCAACACGGGAAAAAGAGGGACGCCCCTGAGCAGCCTCCCCTGCACCGGCCTGGATGGGAGGTAAGAGGGGAGAGAGAGAGACGGGCCAGCCTGCTAGATTTCCACTAGCAGCGCCCTGACCCTCCAAAAACAAATGTGCCTCCCGCAGGACCGGATAATTGCTGTCCCAATCCCACAGCCCGGTTAGAGAATTGTGGGAGTTGTAGTCGTCCGGGGAGTGGGCTGGGGACGTTTCCCAGGCTGAGGCACGCGCAATAAAACTCCCACAGGCATTTGATACACCTCGCACAGCGTCGTGCTTGCACCCGCATTGTGGAGGGCGGCAGGGGGGTGGTGGTGGTGGGAGGTCTGTCGCCCGCCAGTTCTTTGGAGGAACGGCGAGTCCCATCACGCACTGGCCGGCCGCGGTAAATGAGCGTGTGGGTGGGTGGACGGGGGGAGTTGTCATCCCCCAAAAGCGACGCTTCCCACTTCCGACCTTCTCGAAAGCCTTGAACTAATAATAAAAAAATACTGTACTATAATAATGACGGCCCAGAGGGAGGCGGAACCTTAGGAGGGCGGAACCCTTCGCCTCGGCCGCCGCCGCCATCTGGGCGGAACTCTTAAGGGCGGACACGGCGTGTGCCTCGGGAAAGTGTCCCCTTCCGGCGCAGGGCCGGGCTTCCTGCGTTGTTTGTGTGTGGGGGGGGAGGGAAAGGAAAGGGGAGGTCAGGTGACCGTTGCGGTTCTGGAGGCGGCGGCGGTGGTTCGCGGGCAGTTTCGCCGGGGAGGCCCTCGGTGAGAGAGGGGGGCGGCC
>JAHTLZ010000200.1:1036690-1058131 GCA_023846285.1 Phrynocephalus versicolor | reverse complement strand
CATTCTCACCCATTCTGGCTGGGGGGTTCTGGGAGTTGTGGTTGCCCCCCCCCAAAAGTGTCGTTCCTCCATTCTGGGGAGGGCCCTACTGAGAGCCAGGTAACACGCACACACACGGGGGGGGGGCGAGAAGGTAGGAAGAGGGATAGGAAACAAGAGACCAGAGGTGTAAAATTTCCAGACACTGGAGAAAATACTGTTCTCTCCCCCCCCGCCTCCCCAAATTTCCAGGTCCCCCTCCCCCCAATGGCTTCAGCATCTCTGGAAATGGTGCCTCTCTAATGGTGCCTTAAAGGCTAGCTGTTCTATTTTAAGGTGAGCAGATGTGGATCAAGTCCAGTTGGGGTTCTCTTCCCCCACTCACCCCACCCCTCTTCGCTGCCACCTTCCTGCCCTTCTGCTCCCAGCAGTTTCAGAATTTGCACTTCTGGATGCAAACTGGATGTTATTGGGGGTCTGGTGTTGGAGGGTGGGAGCACCACTGGCTGGGGGGGTGGCATTGGCTAAGGTGGTGAGGGAGCAGTCAACCCTTCTGGGGAGTCATCCTCAGAGTAAGCTTCTGGATAGCAGATGGGCCTTGAGGGCAAACCAGTGGAGGTAGTCCAGCAAGAGACCACATAACAGTACTCTAAATTCTAAATTTACGTGATATTTGTTTCTGGTTCTCTTCAGAATTTCCCCTTTTCCCACATCACTACTTGGCCCAAGTCATTGTGGCCCCCACCATCCAAATTTGTGCAGCGTTACTGCCGGGTGTTGTACTTTGTCCTGTTTTTTTACAACAGTTTGGAGCGGCTAGTGACAAATTGTGGAACAGGGCAGTAGGAGCGTACAGATCTCGCCCCGACTCTTGCTCCACTGATTGCCAGTTTATTTCCATAACAGATTCAAAGCGCTGTGGGAACTAGGGATCCCTCCGTGGCCTGGGACCGCAGTATTTCAAACACTGCTTCCCTCTATATCAACTTAGAAATCAAAAACAGAAGGTGTTCTCTGTTTGGCCTGTCAGATTGAAACTTGCCACAATGGCAGGTGTTATTTGTTTTTAGATGGGAGTCCCAAGATTTAAAGAAATATTTCTTGAAAAAATGTTATTTGTTGCAGAGGCTGTTAGCTTTCTTCACTTGGAAGATGTATTTCCCCCTCCCTCCAAGGTGGTAACTGCACCTTAAGTTTATTAATAAGTATTCCTGGAATGTGGGACATTGCTTATGTTCTGACTGTTGTGGGTGGCTTCTGTGGTGCTCCTTCTGGCTAAATGTGGCAAGACAAAGGAGAAGAATATTTTGGACTTAATCCTTGTATTGTGGCTGAATGCTTAGTGCATTTATACTGTTGCTCTATTTTTATTCATGTTTACAATAACTTTGTTTCCTTTGTTTATTGTTTACAGATGTTTGAGTGCTTTCATTGTAAAATGAAATGGGGCTGTTTTTTTGGATTGGGCACCAAGGTCTAACTCTGTTGAATGGAGTGAGGTTGGATTTCTAAGGATGTTGAAGGATTTTTGAATGGGCTTGAATTCTGTTTGCTTAATGATATTCATAATATTATGTTTCAGTGATCGTGCTCTGTTCTCCACCTATGCAACAGTATTTTGGCTCCCTTTGAAAGCCAGAACATTTGTAAAGTATATTGGCAGAAGATTATTTTAATGTTCATCTATTTGTTTAAAATGCATTTGCCCCACCTTTCTCCTTACGTTGCTTGCATCATTAAAATACAGTATCTATCATTAAAATACAGTATTTAAAGCTAAGAATGGTACATATACAAAAACCATGTGGAATGTTAAAATGGGGTTTTGTTCCTTGAATCATTGTCAAAATAGCCTTCTTTGTTAAGTGTCTCCAAATAACTCTGTTTAGTGTGCAATCTGTTGTATGTTTGCTCTGAAACAAGCCCCAGTGAGTTCAGTACTGGTTATTTTCAGGAAAGTTTGGTTCCCTAAAAGACACAGGGCACCTTTGACAAAGTGTGCACCATTGCCAGTTAATCTGCCTAGGTGTCCCTCCCTCTAAATTAAATGGCAGGCTCAAATCATGCTTGTTATATAATTATTTCAGGCAAAATTCAAAGAAAAATAAAATAAAATAAAATAAAAGACACAAACATGTGGCACCTTAAAGACTAACTTTCATATTTTAATGTAACGTTTCGTTCACATGTGAACTTCGTCAGACATATGTAGCAGCAGAATGAGGTGTACGATATAATATGAGCAAATATTAATGGGCTGTAGATGATATGATAGGCTGTAGAAAATAGAGGTGGGGTGTGTGTAGGGTTGAGGGGAGGGAGGAGGGACGGTTAGTTAGTAGAACTGGTGAGAATCATTAAATGTTGAGTTAGAGCTGTCTAATTTATGGTTTTATGGCTCATGCCAGCCGATGTTATCTTAAACTGTGAGAATTAAATTCCTCAAGTGACAGAAACCAGATTAGGTGGGGGGTGTCAGAAAGGTAGAGAAGACAGGGTGGGGGGGGCAGAGAGAGAATGGAAATTATTAAGTTTTTACCTTACAGTCCATGAGAAAGTGGCAATCTGGTAATATTACATTTGATAATGACTCAAGAACCCCCGACTAATGTTCAATCCCTTATTGTGTGTGTCCATCATGGATATAAATCTTATTTCAGCTGTTTCCCTTTGTATTCTTGATTTGTAGTGATTCTGTTCCAAAACAGTAACCTTGAGATCCTTCAAGGAATGTCCAAGTAAACTGAAGTGGTTTGATACAGGTTTCTGTGTGTCGTGGTTTCTTATGTCAAACTTGTGTCCATTAATGCGTTTTCTTAGAGATTGTCCTGTTTGTCCAATGTAGAGTGCAGTAGGGCATTGCTGGCAAAAGATGGCATAGATCACATTAGTTGAAGAGCAGGTGAAGTTGCCCTTGATACTGTATTCAACATTGTTGGGTCCTGTGATTGTGTTGCCCGAGTAGATGTGTGGGCAGAGTTGGCATCGGGGTTTGTGGCAAGGTTTAGTTCCACTGTCCATGTTGCTGTTTTCTAATTTTCTGTGCATTAGTTATGTTAAATGCTCTTTGGTTTTTCCATGTAGTGGAAGAAAGCATGTGTCCTTGTTATGCAGTAGTTCAAAGTTCATTTACTTGGAAAATGGACAAGTATCTTTTTTTAAAAGTTGGGGGGGGGGTTGGCAGTTTTGGTTGGCCCAGGATGTAGAGAGAGAGGACATCTCAGAATGTACAAAGATCAAATGAATTCTTTATTCTTGTCATTAACAAGCTCTAAACAGAGTATTCAGTATCTTATTCTAGTTACATGGCAAGAGACTTGTAAAAATTATAATACATTACATTAGACATAAAAACACTCTGAAGTTGGCAATAAACAAATCCATACCAAGCTCTCTTTTTTTGTCTGTATCAGGTCCAATTCTGTTGGAAATGTAAGCCAGAAAAAGTTTATGTGCAGCTTCTGTTAGTCAGAAGTGTTAGGGTAAGTAATTAGTCAGCAGAAGTAAGTCAGTTTCTTCATTATTTATTTATTTATTTATTTATTACACTTGTATCCTGCCCATCTTCTGGATCGGAACTCTGGGCGGCTAACAATAAAACAAAACAAAAGAAAACCAAACAACAAATTCCAATAAAAGGAGGGGAAACAATACCCTCCAGAGGAGATGATGCAGGCGGCAAAAAAGGACATCCTCTTTCAAGACAAGTACAATACCAGTATTTTTTCAACATTCCAAATATTAAAGAATCACGAGTTAGGGTTGCACGCCACAGCCAGAGTATCTCTTGGGCTGCCAAGGGTCCCACTCCGATTCCCTGGGCTTAGGAATCCCCTGGAAAGGAGAGCACTCACAGCCTCCGTGCATCTCTCTGTGTGTGTTGTGTGTGTGTGTGTTGTGGGGGGGGGGGGAGAAGGGAAGCACGTGGGCAGAGCAGAGCAGGCTCCTCCACCCCACCTACTGACCAGGGATGCTTTGCACCCACTCAGGAGCCACCCCCTCCCTCTGACTTTGTCCCATGAGGAGGCAGGCCCCTCCCTCCAGAGAGAGGGCTCCCTGCCTGGTCAGATAGAGACTGCCGCCAAGAACCCTAGCCCCTTCACAAAGAGCTCGAGCCCCCAAGAGTGGGGGAAGAGGAGAAGTTGGTATTGGGTTCACCCTCCCAGAGAGGAGGGTGGGAACCTGGTGGCCTTGGGGCGGAAAGGGAAGACCCACCAGGCTGGGGGTGGGCTGGGGGGGTGGGGTGCCTGCCCTAGAAGGAGAGGCAGGGCTGGGCTGAGAAAGAGAGAGGCCGGTGGGCGCCAGCTTACCCATGATGGTGGGCTGGGGGGGGCAACTGAAAGGTCACATCACTCTGGCCACAAAAACAAACCCATTTAACAAAAAGGCACCAATGGGGAGCCGGGCAGGAGAGGCTCTCTTCAGCCCCTCCTCCTCCTTCCGTGGGGGGGGGGAGGTCTTCACCGGCCCCTCCGCAAGGGCCAAGAGCAACCGGGGCCAGGGAAGGCTGGAGCCCCGCCCCCGCCCCACCCCTCCTTGGCCCTGGGGCGCTTCCCCGGCAGTGGGAGAAGGGAAGGGTGGAGGGTGAAGAGGGTCTCCCCTGGAGCCGGTGGGACCCGCAGGAGGAGGAGCAGGAACGCCAGCCCCCCCTCACCTGCCCACTCCTCACAGGTGCCTTCAGGACGCACCCCCCCGCACACCCCTCCCATTAATTTAACCCATGAGGTGCTGGGGTATTCAGTTTCAGAATCCAGTCAATCTCTTTTTGTAACAAAGCTTTTTCTTTATTGTCAGGTACTGTATCAACCACCCAGAACATTAGTTGTTTCTTAGTATGGGTTCATTTCTATAAAATGACTAAAAAGAAGACTACCCATTCGGTTGTTCTTTAAGTTGCTTTAAGTTACAACGGGTGTCCCAGTTCTTTTATTGTGCTTTGGTAAGCCCAGGGGGCAATTTTCTCTCTGTGGGGTGCTATGGAAATACACAAGCTGCAAAAATGCCCCCAAGTGATAAAGAACAAAACGGGAAGTGTCCAGAGATTCCCTCCCCAGTGTTGAAAAAGGAGCATGGGTGTGTGTGTGAAACGGTGTGCCGTGGGGCCTGGTGAAGTGGTGGTTCGCCACTGCAGGTGCCTTCCTCTTGGTGGTTTGGAGGCTACATCCAACCCCCCCCCCCCCGTGGGTTCACCCCTTGGCCCATCTTTGCATCTAAGGCTACCGTGCCTCCTTCTTCCATGGTGTGCATGTGTAAGCCGAGTGTATGTATGGAATTGCGTTTCAGGCCCCTCGCATTCAGATTGGCAAGATAAATACATTATCGGAGTGTCTGGAGAAGAGTTTTAGATGCTTGCATGAGCAGCTCACTGGGATTTTCCCAGTTACATCGTGTCGGCATTTATTTTATTCTTCAGCTGAAGCTACTTTGTTCTGCCGATCACACCCAGCATTTCTTGCTGCCCCAGTTGACCAACCCAGTAGCTTCCTTGCAAGGCTTCTGTTTGGCATTTATGGGTTAGTTGCATTTATATAGCTTGAAGCAATTTAGAGAGGGCAGTGCAATTTAGAGAGCTTCCCTCTGCCTATGTTATATTTGTAACAACTCTATGAGGTGGATCAAGCTAAGGAGAAGAGATGGCATGAGAACCCTCAGCAGGGACGTAAGAGACCCATATTTAATGTCTAGCTGTTGCATCACACTGGCTCTTTCCCTCTTGCCTTTCTCTAAAAATAGCTTGGCTTGCTATCCTAGATATACAGTGCTCCCCATTAGGGCCAGCTGAGCGGAGCAGTTTGAGTTTCACTTGGGATTAACTAAGATGCATAGATAGGACGGCACTGCCCAAGTGGCTCCGGATGGCAGCGAGCGGGAACTGGAGGCCTGGCATAGTTAAAAGGACAAGCACATTTCTTCCCAGTGGGCTGCAGGGATAAAGGCCAAGGGGAGCTCATTCTGCAGAGCTCAGGCACTGAACTAAAATCCAAGCTTAGGTGGATTTTCCTCCAAGGCAGGGGATTCAGTAGACTCGTCATAACATCGCTGTAGGAGTGCGGTCAAGGTGAGAACGCCATGTGTGCCTGTGGCTTCTCCCCCCTCCCCCCCCCCCCATCTTCAAAAAGGATGTACTGATTTTCCCAGAGGTAGCTGAGTTGCTGGAAATCAGCAGAGGCCAGGGGGCTGCTAGGCAGTCGCTTGCTAGCCCGGACAGCCCTTGGGGAGCCTCCTGCCGCATGATGAAATGATGTGAAAAAGCCCCTGTTGAAATAGATGCCTCTTCTTTCACACTTGCTGTGTTCTGAGGATATGGGTGTGTAATATTCAGGAGCCACTGGGGTGTCTGCTGTCGTGCTCTGCATGCAGAGAAGATTTTGGCAGGCTCTGAGGAGAGACACGGAGCCTTACTTTGGCTGCACACGCTTCCTTGTGGGTGTTTGGGCACAGAGAGGGAGCAGAGGAGCTCAAACCCACCTCAGGTAAGCTAGCCACGGGGGGTGGGGTGATGATGATGATGATGATGATTGATGATGATGATGATGATGAGATAATGAGGAGCCAATTTGGCCTCCTAAAGTCTTCCATCACCCTGGATCTCTGGAGTTTGTAATTCTTGTGGAAGGAAAGGTCTTCCTGTTTGTTCGCCCTGTGCACCCGGACATTGCCTCCTGGCATTAAAAGGGGCTGGGATTTAATTACTAGAGCAAGTCATCTTGTACTTTTTCAGCAGCAGAGACATTTGAATTGGTGAGCTGTGAGCTCTAAGCGCTACAGGGGCCAATGCAGATCTTTCCAATTAGGGTGATTGATTTGGTCATGTTGGCACCCCTCCTGACAAGATGGGCTGGTTAAATTGTCGGTGACCAATTGCTGAGAACAGTGGTAAACTGTAAGTTATTGTTGAGTAGTCATAACTGAGAGTGTAGGTAATTTCCCAAGCCTCGCCTAGCCATCTGGTTGTAACAATGCAGTTCCACATAAATGTTGACTTTCCATTCATCCCGTGATTCAAAGAGTTGCTTCCCTTCGAGCCGAGCTATTGGATTTAGGCTTCCATTGCCTATGTTTTTACGAGGTAACCAATCTGCTTTCTTTCCTCTTTTTCCTCACTCATTGTTAACCCCTTCCTTGGGATTCTTTCAGGAACAGGTGGCTCTGGGCAGATGGGAAAAGGCAGGAGATAAATTATAATAGTCTGCAGTGAATGTCACGGTTGTCGTATGGTGGCTTTATGGCAGGAGACTAAAGACTACTTGGCTTATGAGGGTGACAAAGAAGCACTAAAACAAATGGAGAAAGACCAAGGAGTCATGAGACATAGACAATGCTAAAGGTTGGACTCCTTGGCTCACAGAATGAGATGCAAACAGGGCCGGTCGTTGCAAATGGGGCGAGGCGGACAGGAAAGGGGAGAGGTGCTCGGCGGAAGAACCTGGGAGACGGGTTTGGATGCAACGTCATGCCAGGCTTTGGCAGCCGGAGTGGAAGTGGGCAGGGTTCCCGGAGGGAGGGAGGGAGGAGGAGCAGGCTGGGCAGTGAGTTTTAGGGAGCCTTCGTGAACAGTCCTGCTGGCCATTGCAGCTGGGGCCCAGTGCAAAGGAGGAAACCCCACTGGGGGCCCGGTCTGGCTGGGGGCCCACCGGAGGCACTTCCAGCACGTGTTAAGACCGCGGCCGTGGCTCTGTTTGCCGTCCTCTTAGCTGTGGTGAGAACAACCATATCTTTTGGCAAGGAGGAGAAGTGCAAAAAGGATGACGCCTGTGCTTCTGTGACACCAACTGAGCCTCCAGGGACCTCTTCTCCTCGTGTCCTGGTGAGCTCCGTGATTGAACAGCATCCTGTGAGTTAATTATTTCTTTTCTGATGGCAGGTTCCCATTTGTTAAGCTGCGTCTGGCCTGGGCCGGGCCAGGAGGCAAGGATGGCCAGCCAAGACCCGTCGCCTTCGGCTTCCCCCGAGGGCTCCAACGCAGGCGGTCCTAGCGGGAACAGCAGCAGCAACGGGGAGGGAGCCAGCCAGGACAGCACCTTTGAGTGCAACATTTGCTTGGACACGGCCAAGGATGCAGTGATCAGCCTGTGCGGACACCTCTTCTGGTTGGTGTCCCCTCCTCCTCCTCCTCCAGCCATTTACTTGCCTCCTGCCTCAGAGGCATTGTGTCGTCTGCTTAAGTAGTTAAAGTTTATTCTTAAAACCTTGCCATTCCTCTCCACTGCCTCCCTCCCAGCTGCGGAGGTCTCCGGTAGCCTCTGCAAAGCTGAGAAGCGTCCCTTTCTGGGCAAGCCCCAGCCAGCACTGGCCACGCAGAGAAAGGAACTTTGCCAGGCCCTTGCTTGGTCTAAATGGTCCAGGATGAATCCCTTGCTCTCCAAGGTCTCTAGTAGAGAAAGGGCCCCTTCCCTCCTTTGGTTATTTGAGGCCCTGTGGATATAAAGGTACAGAACCAACAGTTTGCTTTGTGAAACACTTGTCCTGCCACCCACTTGTCTTATATCAATTTTTATTTGATTTAAAGTTTGGCCTCTTTCTTTGGAACCCCTCTGTGGGTCATGGAATTCCTATCTCTTTTGAGGCTGTGGTTGGAAAGGATTTTCCAGATGTTTCCACAGCTGTGCCATAACAGCTTTGAGAAGCACTCACAATGCTTTCGTCATAATGCTCTCCATGCTATGACAGCATATCCTAGGTTCTCAGAGTCTATATTTCAGGTTGTTGTTTTTTAAAAACGGGGCTGCTTGAATTAAAAGCCAAGACATCTCAAGATTACAGCTGAAGGAATCCCTGCCCCTGATTTTGCACCCATTTCTGAGCATACACCGAGTGAGGTTGCGCAGACTATGTTTTCCTGGCCTATCTAATGATTGTGAGTGCCAGCCACTTCTGTTGCATGGAAGGCATATTTGTCAGCAAAAAGAGGAGAAAGGGATGCACAGCATTCCGCGGATGACAACAACAAGAGACGTCGAGGGTTGTGCCAATAAAGAACCCTTGACGTGCCAAGGAAACCCGTAGGAAGGAGTCAAAGCCTCAAAACCAAGCAAGACAAACGCTTGCTTGGGGTGGAAGCCTTTAGGCGCCAGCCAATCAGCCGTGTGGCATCCTGGGGGAGCCAGCCAGGTGGCTGGAGACACTATTGCGTTAGCCCTGGCTGAGCCTGCTGGCTGCATGGAGTGCTTTGAGCCCCCTGCTCCCACTGGGTCTAGCCGTGTGTCTTGGATCCATGGGCTTATGCGGCTGCTTGCTGTGGTCTAGGAGGTTTATGAGTAAGCAACTGTGGAAGGTCCAGTGCCTTTCTTCCTCCTCTTGTTCTAAGGCAAGGGAAGGCTGCAGCTAGTCTCTCTTTGTCCTTGTCACCTCTGTGACCTGCATGGCTGGTTGCACGACCAGGAAGGGAAGTCGGGAAACAAGACAAAGCCCCTGCCTGGCTGCCGTCTTTTCTAATGGAGCATTTCGAATGCACCGCTCTGAAACCAGCACAGCTGGATTCCAGCTTCCTCCTTGCTCATGTGTAATGCTGAGTGTCTCTTGATCTTTCCTTCCTGCTCTCGTCCTGCCCTGCGGACCAATCGCTTGGATGATCCCGACAGTTGGCCTTGTTTACACCAGGTAAGGGTGGCTTCCCTTTGCTGGGTCTTGCATCAGCTTCTCTTGCGCAATCCTCCTTGGGGGATGTCCGGGGGAATTCCAGGGACGTGCAATATTCCTTTTCCCTCTGAAATGGTGAGACCCAATCCAAGGGGGTCAGTGAAGATGAATGTGCAATTCTTGGCAACCGATGGCCTCCGGGTGCAGGAGCCTTCAGGGCCTTTAAGTGTTCTTCACAGAAGCTCCTGTGTATCTATTGAAGCGAGATGGAGCTGTTTAATAATAACAACATCACTGGCAGTGACACTGAGCACATTTTGGGTGACTTTTTTGGTCATTCCCCATCAGATCTCCATGAGAAAGTTCAGAATTAACTGGAGGTGAAGTCGTGGATTCTTTTGGCTTCATTTCCATGTTTAGATTCTGAAGGGGGAAAAGAATAACACATATGCAGGGGGGAAACTCCAAAACAAACAAAAAAGCAGTTGAGGAATTTAAAAAAACCTTCACACTGTGGTCAGTTTAAAACAACAGCCATGCCACTACTGAGCCTGGCCCGACTGCCTTGCTGGAAGAGGGGGCTGGAACACTTGGAAGCAGAAGGGTTTTGGCATTCAGTTCCCCCATGGTGCCTCCTGGAAGGGCTTTCGATCTAGGCAGCTCTGAAACCGGTCACCTATTAGGTGACATGCAATTATTGGTTCATTTGTAATACAATTACTTTGTAAAATAAAAGGTATCAGGGCTGGAAAATCCAGCTGTAAACTTCAACCAAAGTTGTTTGAAGGTCCAAGTAAGTATTCTGATGCAGCTGCCATCTCCATGACCCATTTTTGAACCTAGAAAAGATGAGTTCCTCAGTCTAATTAGTAGGGGGGTGGGGTTTTGTCATTCAGCTGCTGCAATATCCATTTTTTAAGCACCAAAATCTGCTTCCACCGGCCAGCAGTTGGTTTCTGCTAGACCAGTCACATGCAAAGTTCAGGGCGGCCATAGATGAGCTGGGATTTGAATCCGGCATGCCCATTCCCATGAGCACAATGGGAGAGGAGTGGAAGAAGTGTTTGCCATTAAAGGCTTAACGTGAGAACACCCACTGGGCCCACTGGTTGTAGAAATGCTCCAGCAGGTGTGAGAGTTTCTGCCATCTGGGCAAGAATGCAACCGAGATTGCCTTCAGTTTGCAAAAGCTCATGAGTAAGACAAGCCACTGTCATTTGGGCATGGCCTGTTTGGGGGGGATTACTTGGGACTGTACAGGACATTGGGCTGCCTGCTAGATGACAGGGCCCATCACGGCGAGCCACTTGCCCATCTGCCCGAGCATCCTCAGAGTTTAAGCCCCGCCACACTCGGAGGGCCAGTTTTACTCATACAGCACTTAGCGTCTTGGTCAGTTGATGAAATGTATTCTTCCATTGGCTTTGTAGCACCTTCCTCAATGCTGTCCTTCCTTCAATTTTGCCTTTCAGTGGCTAGAGACCAGACCAAACCGGCAAGTGTGTCCAGTATGTAAAGCCGGCATCAGCCGCGATAAAGTCATCCCACTGTACGGGAGGGGCAGCACTGGCCAACAGGACCCCAGGTAAGACCAGCTGGAGCCCCTTCTCCTGGCAGCCGCCGTTCCTGCCTTGCCTTGCCCCAGTCATGCCAGTCAGTTCCGTGGACCCACCAGAACAGCGTTGAGGGAGGTGCCCTTTGTGTCATTCTAAGACTCCGCCAGTCCCAGAATTCTGCAGGGATTCCTTGGGCTGAATTCTGAGGTCTCCAGCTTATAGACACCTACATTTTGCCCACCTGGACCATGGACTGTGTCCAAGGCTACCCGGCCCAGCTCTGGCTTTGCCTCCTATCTCTAATGTACAGAGAGAGAGCAAGAGAGCCATGGTCCTTGCTAGGGACTGGATGATCACTGCCCTTTCAGGTGCTTTTGGAAGAACGCTGCAAAGGACCCAAGGGTCATCTTGTTCAACCCTGCAGGGATCCCCAACCTAAAGCAACTCAGACACCTGGTTCCCCAACCTCTGTTCAAAAGCCTCCAGTGAAGGAGGAGCTCACCATCTCACCAGGGGGCCCCTTCCACTCTCAGACAGCTCCTGCCCTCCTCAGGTAGTGCAGTCAGAATCCTCTTCCTGGCCATTCAGATCCACTGGGGTGGCCCTGCCTGGTTTCTCCCCAGAAGGAGGAAACTGCCTTGCACCGTCTTCTGTAACTCTTTGCAAGAGGCCTGTTAGCTCCCCTTTGCAGTCTTCTCTGGGCTTAATAGGCCTGACTCTTCCAGCCATTTCTCCTCCAGCATGGTTTCCAGTCCCTGGAACCAACTTAGCGTTCCTCCTCTAGACATATTCCAATGCACTGCAGATAACTGATTGACTCGCTTTATCAAATTGATTAATAAATGGATTTCACATTGCAGAGAGAAAACGCCACCACGGCCTCAGGGCCAAAGACCTGAACCAGAAAACAGAGGGGTGAGTAAGTTGTCATTCACAGATTGGCCAAAAACTCTCTGGTCTCTCAAGTGCAGAGTGAAAAAGGCCTGTTGCTGATCCTTGTGAAATTAGTCATGGAGGATCCTCCCCTGGCTGGGAGGCCTTTCCTTAGTGCTGAGCCTTTGCCTCCCTTCCCTCCCTGTGGGGCATCTTGTGCTCCCTCCCAGGGTCACTTCAGCCCGGCTTCGGTCTCAGAAAGGAAGCCACCTGCCTCTTGGTTCTCTAGCCCTTCTGTCACATGGTTCTCAGGGTGAAAAATGCCTAGTGGGTCCGCTGGTTCCTTGTTGAGCTAGCTTTCTGGTGGGTATAGCTCAGCTCTCTGCTCCTGGAATTTCGTAAGGGGAATGTTGAAACCCTCGGGCCCTGTGTAGGTGAACCTAACTCCGATGATAGCTCGTGCCAGGCAGGTGTGTCTGGGTGGGAATGTAGTAAGAGAGACGGCAAAGGTAGCAATCACCTTTTTCTCTCCTGCTTCAAGGACAGAGAGTGAATCTTACCTGATGAAATAGTTGCATATTTTCCCCTCTTGGCGTCCAGAGTCTGCCTCTGGACCTCATTGCTTCAAGCAGACAGCTCTGCCAGGTGTGATGCAGGAGCACGTCTCTTCTTGAGCTCCCCGGAGAGCTGGTACCTGATTGAATCAGCTGATGGAACTGGAGAGCCCCTTTCGGGCTGGTGGCCCTCTTGCCAAAACAGGAAGGGTGCATCCCACCCTCCCGAAAGGGAGCCGATCATAAATGCCGCTGGTCCCCTTGGAGACTGAACATCATCCCGTTGCCTTTTCAGGCAGGCACCGAAGGATGGAGGAAGAGACGCTGCATCAGAGGACAGCACGGAGGAGGCAGAATTTCTGTCCTTTTTTTGGGGGGGGGTTATTTCTTCCATATGGCACCCAACCACCTTGAATTCCCTTTTAAGAATTCAGGCAGTTCACAGCTTATTAGACAACGACATCATTAGAAATACCAAGTAAATTTAGCATGAAATCATCATCACATCTGGCAGTTAAAACGTATCCACAAGATGGGATTTCTCTTTGAAATCGGTCACACCCACTGCCTTAACAGTGGTGGTTTCTTGACCCCGTGTGGTTTTCTCTCTTTGCAGGGTTTCCAGGGTTTTGGGTTTGGTGACGGAGGCTTCCAAATGTCGTTTGGAATCGGAGCGTTTCCTTTCGGTATATTCGCAACTGCCTTCAACATTAACGACGGCCGGCCTCCCCCTGGTAAGTATTGAAAAGTGTTCTGCTGGAGAGTGAGAACAACAGTGTCATAGGGGAGTCCATGTATTAATTAGGTCTTTAAAACTTCACTGTTAACTCTTGGATTCAAACTACTTCATGCCTCCCCTCTCAAAAAAACAAAAAAAAAACAAGTTGAGGGGCTGCTAAAGCAAGGTGTAAATGGGCATCCCTTGCTGTATAGAAGCCTCTCATGCATGGAAGCTTTGGAGGGCAAAGTATTCTCCCTTCCATTGGAAAGAAAAAAGACAGTTGAGGGAAGCCAGCTGTCCAGGTTGGGGGAACGTTCCTTTCTAAGGGACAAAGCAACATGTGGTTTTGAGTCCACACTTTCGCCCTCGGGTCTGGGAATACACAGAGTTCAGCTTGGGTTCGCTGAGGGGATGGGCGTAATGGCTTGATTTTCTGCCTCCGCAGCTGTTCCAGGGACCCCCCAGTATGTGGACGAACAGTTCCTGTCGCGTCTTTTCTTGTTTGTGGCTCTGGTGATCATGTTCTGGCTCCTGATTGCGTGACTGGGCTCCATATCCTGGATTGTGCCACGGTTTGTGGGGCTCCGGACTCATCCCAGACTGCAGCTTCTTTCCTGCCCCACTGCCAGCCCCTCGGTGTCTGGTTCCAAAGCTGACGGAGGGCTTCTAGAGGCCACCATGGCGGCATGATGTGAGGAGAAATTTGGCTTTTGGTCCACAAGTGGTATGGAATTAAAGGTGCACTTTGAAGCAATTTGAAGTTCAGCCCTGCTTTGCGCAGCAGGTCTCCAGCTGAAACAGCAGCGCCACTAGCTTGGAGCTCCGTTCTCCCAGAGGGAGGTGCGAGACATCCTATGCCAAGCAGCTGCAAGAGGGGCTGGCATGGGAGGGAAGACCACGCCGTGGCTGGGAGTGGCAACGTTGGCTGTGGACCCATGGCGATTTGGGACCCATCCCCAACCAAGGAACTGAAGCCTGTTAACGGGTGGGTCCAGTCAATGGTGTGGATCAAAACCACCCCTGCTCCTCTAAACCCCTTCTGTGGAAACCTGCAGAAAAAGGAGATGAAGTTGTGGATCTACCTGAGGGCGGATCGGGGCTTCCTGCTGCTGCCCCCGGCTGATAAAAGGAGGCCATCCCTGTTTAGCCGTGGTGGTCAGTCCCTCTCGTCGTCATTATAATGGCATAAGAGACTATTTGACCAAACACAGTTAAATAAAATACCTAAGACCAGATGCGGAAACAGATGCGGCCGATTTTTCTCCTCTCAGGGAGTATTCTGCAGCCCCACCTTACGGTGACATTTTTTAAAACAGCAACACCGATTTCTCTTAGGGTGTGTGAGAAGGGTGTCCAGGGACATCCGTGAATGAGGGTTTTCAGATGACCAAAGATGTTGTTTCGAAAGGTTCGCAGCAAATGGGTCTCCTGCACGAGCCCTGTTGAACGGGACGGGAGCCATCCAGTAGCGCTGGGGCAGAGGAACGTCCTGCTGGATTGGGAGGGAAGGACAAGGGTTTGGGGATCTGTGCAGGGACAGGATTCTTTTCTGGGAAGCAGGAAAGGGTCCTGTTGCTTTAGAGCAGTGGTTCTCAACCGGTGGGTCCCCAGATGTTCCTGAACTGCAACTCCCAGAAACCCCTTCCAGCACAGTGAGTGGTGGAGGCTTCTGGGAGTTGCAGTCCAGGAACAACTGGGGACCCACAGGTTGAAAAAACCACTGCTTTAAAGGGTCAGAGCCCCTCTACCTCAGGTCACCCTCCTGTCCCACTTGCACCTCCCAGCCTTCCATGCTGCAGGGGACCCCTCCAAAAGAGGCCGTGAATAAGGCCTTGTCGGTGGTGGCCACCCCACTCCGGAGCTCCCTTTTAACCTGGGGTTTGGCAAGCCTAATCCCTTTGTAAAATTCCTGATGTATTAAATTTAGGCCAGCCCATGGTTCCCTATGCTGAGTCTGGCATTCTTCCCTGACTGGAGGTTTTATAGGGGGTCTTGTGTTTATAAGTTCCTTTTTAAAAACTCTTCTTGTATATCCCTGCTATTTCTTGGGAATCTGCCCAAACCAGTGGCTTGGCTATTAAATGGGCACAGGTATAATTTTTAAACAAACAGATAAAATATATGAAAAAGAATTTGCTGCTAAGTCTTCTGGATCCATGGAACCGGAATAGAAGAGGCTGCCTCAACCTGGTGGCCTATTTCCACTTCCCTCTGAGCAGAAGGCTTGCTCTCAAAATCAGTAAGGTAACTGGGAGAGGCTCCCTGGGTAGGTCCTCCCAGGTGCTACTGGGACTGGTTTTGTAGGGGGAGACAGTGCCACCTACTGTTGATAAGGGATACCGAAGGTGCCATTCTTGAGCTATAAGGAATTCCCTTCTTAGAAACTGAGAGTGAAGTGGAAATAAAACTGTTCTTTGAAAGGGGTCTTGAAAGCCATTCAATGAAATCCATCCTTAATAAATAATAATAATAAATAAATCTGTAGCCATTGGAAAAGAAGAACGAGAAGTCTGGATTTCACAAATGGCAAGGATGTCAAAGTGGCTTGTTGTGCTTCTATATCTTCTTTAAATCTGGAACGGCGTAACTTTCTCAGCTCTTTTTGGAAAGGGAACAAGGGTGGAACAATGGGACAACCCCCACCTGAACTGACAACAATGCTGTGCTGGTCCCAGCCTCTCCTGCCCGCCGGTCAGAATGTGGCCTGTGTAGATGACGGATTAAAAAGCAACAAGATCAGACCACTGAGTTTTCATCTTTTAAGGATCCTGGGGCATCTTTAAAGTGGAACCATTCTATTGCTGCACATGTTTCCACAGACCCTATAGGCTTCTCCGATAGGTGAGTTGCCACGGCTCATGGCAGAAGCTCAAAAACTCACCTGCCCTTAAGGTGCCCCCATGACTCTGCTGTTTGTCTCTCTTCAGAGTAATCTGGCACCTTTCTCGGGTGGACCTGGAAGGAGCACTGACCTCCTTCCTGGCCCACCAGACCTCTGGTTGGCCTGACCTCCCCTTCTGCCTGTTCCTGGATGGTGCCCCCCCCTCCTTCCAGTCATCTATTTTTCAGACTGCACTCGGTCTATGACCAGCAGGAGATGGCTCCACTGTGCAACACTGTTGTCAATTCACTAATTTTCACTGTTCTGAAAGTAATTTAGAATAAACCCGTTTTTACATGATCCTATGCCTGTGTGGAACGCCCTTTTTCTTCCATTCTCTGGTTTGGCAATGACACCAACGAGAGCAGGAAGTGAGTCGTGTGGTGTGGATGAGACTTCCTCTCTCACCTGCTGCTGCCTCTTCAGTTTGGGTACTAAGTGCATTGTTATTTTCTCCAAGTTCCCGCCTGTTGCTTCTACCAAGGAGCAGAGTGACCTGTAGAATCATTTTTAGATGACTGTAAGCCATGTACCATCAAGAGGAGACTTTTCTCCCATTCACTTAACATACATAAGAACATAAGAAGAGCCCTGCTGGATCAGGCCAAGAAGGGCCCATCTAGACCAGCTTCCTGTATCTCACAGTGGCCCCACCAGATGCGTCTGGGAGCGCACGAGACTAGGTATCTGTCTCCTGATACCACTTCCCTGCATCTGGCCCTTGAAGGACCCCGGTTTTAAGCCTGTCTGCAAGCCTGTTGCTTTGCTTGTACATTGCTCTAGAGTAGGCCGACTGAGTCACGGGATCTGCTGAGCCAATTCTCCTGTAATGGCCTTAGAACTGCAGAGCTGGGCGGGACCTGGGGGTCATGGAGCCCAGCCCCTCTCATGGAGGCCCTACCTCTAGCTCCACAGCCAGAGACCTAAACCACCGAGCTACAGCTCCACGGATGCCGATGGGCCCGTTCTAATGGTGACCTGTTAGACATGGGTGCTTTGTACAGAGCACGACATCGCAGAGGCCCACCCACTACCACACACCCCTCAGCCCACATCCCGGGCTCTGCGTGCCACTGGGGTCCTTCCTTCTCCAGGGCCAGTGCACCAAGCCAGGCGGGTGCCCAGCCAGCCCTTTTCCACCTCCCTGCGCAGTCAACCACTCCTCAGCAGCACGGGGAGACGCCGTGCCCCACCCCTGTTGTGCCAGAGTGGTAACATCTGCCTGAACAGGGAAATGGGCATTCTCTTGAAGTGAGGAATAGGGATGGGCACAAAATGAAAAGCCGTTTCGTCGTGTCGTTTCGTAACAAAACAAAACAAAGTGACACGAGGAAGCAACATTTTGTTACAGACAAAATGAAGTGATGTTTTTGTTGAAATAAACAATTTCCTTCTTCTTTAAGCCACTTGGGGGAGGGAAGTAGTTTTTAAAAAATACTCTGTGCTTTTTAAAAGCACTTTCCAGCACCCCCCAAAAAAACCATTTCGTTAGTGCTTTGTTTTGTATAATTTTTTTTTTTTGAAAAAATTCATATGAGACCAAACGAAAAAATGAGGGGACGACAAAAGGAAATGAAACGAAGCATAATTTTTTCATTTCTTACCTATCCCTAGTGAGGAATGTGCTGCACAGGAGACTCTGCCTCAGCAGGTGGACAGATGCCATAAGGTGAGGGTGGTGTGAAGAGTTCACCTGCTGCCTCAAGGCTGAGAGTTCCCCTCCTAGGTGGCCGCTTCTTAGAGACATGGTCTGCCCCTCATGCTGCTCTTTGAAAGGAACCAACTGTTTAAGACAGGCCTGCCCAAAGTCCGGCCCGGGGGCGAAATCCGGCCTGTCAGGCCATTCTGAGTGGCCCGTGGCTGGCTGGCCTGCCCCTCCCTCCCCCTCCTTCACCCCATGTTTTTTTAATGAAAGTGGGTGGGGCTTGCAGTGGGGTGGCAGGGTTGGGGAGCAACCGGCCCCTGACACATTCTCAGCCACCAAATCTGGCCCTCCTTACAAAAAGTTTTGTCACCCCTGGTTTAAGATGTGTCGTACTTGATAGCCACCAGCATGTTGAACATCAGTTGGCGCAGGGGCACCCCTGAGTCACACACGCTTGCGGCTTTCTCTGCTGCTGGTTTGTTCAGGGAGCTGGTTCTGCGCCCCAGATGTGGCTCTGTTGTACCAAGCGAGGCACACTGTTTTCTCTTTGGAATCACGGAATTCTTTGAAGTTGGAAGAGGCCGACAAGGCCGTGGAAGTCCAACCTCCTGCTCAATCTGATATACGAATTAGAGGGCACTGCCAGCTGGTTGTCTAGATGCCTCCAGGGTTGGAGTGCTTACCAACTCTTGAAGTCATGGGTTCCATGGTTGTACTGCTCTGACAGGAAATTCCCCCTGATATTCAGGCACAATCTGGCTTCCTCTGTAGCTTGAGCCCACGGGTGTGCATCCTGCACTCTGGTGTGGAGTTTGTGGAGCTACCCCCACCCCCACCCCAAGGAAATCACCAGATCCAAGTCATCAAATAAAAGATCTGATGCGACATAGAGTTCAATTCACAAGGTTTATTGATCAATAAAGCAAGCTGGCAGAGAAACATTACCTCCAGCAGCAGAGGTCCAGTCTCTGCCCCCAAGGGAGGGGGAACAGGGTTTTTGTACAGTCAGAGAGGCAGAGTATACAAAGAAGATACAGGAAAACCTGGGGAAGTTTCCAAATACAAAACATAAGATACAATGTGCAGAAAAGATTGACAATGGCTTACATTGTTTACAATATTGCCATACAAGTAGAGTGAACATACAGGATAAACAATGATTGTTCGACCTGGGGTGATTGGTTTAGTCAGTGTCAGAGGACAAAGAAGAGGAGATTGGGTCTAAGGAGGTGGCCCGGGGAGTCCAGGTGTGCGCGCAAAGTATTTCCCTAAACCATTTGTTACACAAAGCACATAAGAACAGCCTTGCTTCGAACAGGTCGTAGCCCATCCAGTCGTGTCCAATCCTTTCTTAAAGCTGTCCAGGGTGACAGCGGTCGCCACTTCTTCTGGCAGGGAATTCCACAGACCAGGGATCCTCTGGGTGAAAAAGGACTTTCTCTTATTTAGTTTTTTTAGATCTAGCACCCAAAAGTTTCATTGAGGAATGATACCTGATTATGTTGCCTTCTATGGGATGCTGGGCCGCTCTTCAGAAAGGCGAGAGATCAATTCGAAGCCGGAGTTTTTGATCAGAGAAAGACTTTATTATGCACACTGAAATCAGTGGGTACCAGTGGGATTGCTCCCGAAAGGACTGGCCCCCGAGAATAGAAAGCATAGGTATTTTGTAGTCTTCAATGTGCTCTATCCCTCCTCCCCTATACAAACTGATAACGGGACAGCTGCAAGCTGTAAATCAAAAAGGCCCCAGAAAGATACTCACAAAAGCGCCTTTGTGTAACTTTAGCTCACCAGCCGTGTTGGGCAGAGCCAGGAACTTAGTAGATAACATATACAATTTATAGACATCTTAGAAGTTACTTCATGCGCATCCTCTACAAGGACACGGCTCGCTAATTGCATACCTTCCCATACAGATAATTGTTTGTTCAAGCACAAGAAACGAAACTTAATTTCTGCACAGTGCACAGACTCCAGAAGCATAGGCAAAAGAGAGCATAAGCGCTGCCATGTTTGATTTTATATATATATATGAGCTGTTATAAGCCGTTATAAAGTGTTACAAGCCGTTATATGTATTCCCTTCACTTACAGAATACAAGTCTAAATGCCCTTAGGGCATGGCCAGACCACAGGAATTGATCACTTGGAGGTGTTGCTCTTTTATCAGTGAGATGGGAGCGGACAATTCCCTGCCCCTGGTGGCGAATGAGTCATCGTTTTAAAATGACTGAGGCACTGTTTCCAATGTTGGATTTTCCAAGCAGTAGTAAAGCTATTTTGTGGATTTTAGCGTTTGATTTTTTCTTGCCTGGCTGCTACGGTATTTTGCTACATATTATTTTCCATGTTGGTTCTGTGCAACTGGACCCTTCGCTGGGATGATAAGAGAACAGATCCTGCCTCTCCTCTGAAGGTCAGCCGTTCAGGTCTTTGAAGCGTGCCCTCCTGTCCCCCCTCCGTCTCCTTTTCGCAAGGCTCAACATAACCAGTGCTTCCAGTCTTTCCTTATAGGACGTGGCGGGTTTGCCGGTTGTTCTTGGTCCCCAAACAGGTGGCCGCCTTAGTTCTTCCTCCTCTGCCTTCGTTCTCCTTGGAGGTCCTCGGTGCATGGCTCAAAAGAAGCGTTGCTGAAATAAGAGGAACGTGGACGGAGTAGTTACTTGCTCCCACTTCTTGCAAGCTTAGAGAAGTTACTTGTACATTACAACCTATATAATCAGGTAAAAAGGTTATTTCGGGGATCCCAGGATCCCTAAGGGCCGTCCCGGTGCCGGCTGGAAGTTTTCGTCTCGGAAAGTAACGTTCCCAGCTGCGTTACAGGAGGGAAAAGAAGGGCGTTCCCCCCAAGCCACGCCCTCGCTGCCCAGCGGTGACATCATCGGCCTCCACGTGCAACTGGACTCCACGCGGCGGGGTGGGCGCTGGAAGCTCCGATTGGTTCCCGAGGAGGGGAGTGGGCGGGCCCTGGACGGTGGGCGGGGAGAGCGCCGCCTGTAAGTGGGGCGAAGGCGAGGAGGCGGGGCCCGCGTAGCTCAGCCTGGTGTCCTATTGGTGCGAAATGACGGCAGGGGCGGGAGAAGCGGGCCAGCCGAGCGGTGATTGGGCATGGAGGCTGGGTGGGCGTGGCCAGGCCGGGCGGGGCGGGGCGGTCTCTGTCCCGAAGGTCCAGGTGCGGCGTCGCCCCTGGTGTCCCGGAGGGGGCTCGCCCCACGCTCGGTCGAGGCCGCGTGACGTCACGCTCGCGGGGGAGGGGGAGCCGCTCGGGGAGAAGGACCGCTGAGGCGCCCGACCGACCGACTTTACGCCCCCCCCCCTCGGAGGGACCCCCGCCCCCACCCCGGCCGGCCATGGAGCGCAGAGTCGCCGCCTCGTCGGCCGCCGGTAAGAGGGAAGAGGGCCTGCCGCTGGGGAGGGCCGGGGCCGGGGCCGGCGTTGCTAGGCAACCGAGGGGGCGGGGTGCCTCTGGGAGCAGCGGGGGGGCGACGGGAGAGGAGGAGGGAACAGCCTGTCCGGAACAGCCTCACCCCCCTCCCGGTCTCCGGCTCCCAAGCCAGCCTCCAGGCCAGGCCCTGCCTCCCTCTTTGCCTGCCTGCCTGTCTGTCTATCTATCTATCTATCTATCTATCTATCTATCTATCTATCTATCT
>JAHTLZ010000200.1:1023222-1036680 GCA_023846285.1 Phrynocephalus versicolor | reverse complement strand
ATCTATCTATCTATCTATCTATCTATCTATCTATCTATCTATCTATCTGTCCCTTCCTAATTGATCTGCCTATCAATCTACCTACCTACCTATCTATTCTTTCCTAATTAATCAACTTTCCGCCTCTGTCCAACTGTCTGTCTGTCTCTCTGTCTGTCTCTGCCTTCTTCCCTTGCTATCTATCCATCGATCTGTGCCCCGCTTTTCTCCTGGTAAAGGACAAGGAGGTGGCCAGCCTGGTCTCTTGTGGGAGGGAGTTCCAAAGACTGGGAGCAGCCACAGAGAAGGCCCTTTCCCGTGTCCTCATCAGACACTGAAGGTGGCAGGACCCGGAGAAAGGCTGGATCAGGCCACCTCCTGCCTAGCAAGGGTGGCTGCCTGATGAATTTGTGTTTGGATTGGCTATACTTGCCTTTCCCTGGCAGCTGGTTGGGTTGTGGTTGTCCCTTGCCAGACACCCTGCACTGTTCCCCAGGACTACAAATCCCATCGCCTCAGCCTGCACTGAGAGGGGGTGGTTGAAGTCTGTTTTCATCAGGATGATCCTCCAGGAAAAGGAGCATTTAGCAGCTGGGATATTTTTGTCTCAAGCAAGGTACAAAGAGGAGAGATTGCAAGGGGCTATTTTTGGCATGGGGCTCCAATCTTCAGACACCCCCACCCCAGTAGACAGCATTGTGAGAATTGCACTTCAGAAATCTGGCATTTCCAAGCCTGGTGAAGATGCCCTTGGCAGGGAAAGGACTGACCAAAGAAATTCTCTGCAAGGATGAGGACCTTAAAAAGACTTTGTTGGGTCTATGGGTCATTTGAGAGGGAGGCGTAGGAAGAGGCGCACTCTTTTGATTAGGGTTTCTCAACCAGGAGGGTTGCAGTTTTTTTGGCTATTCTAAAAGATGGTCACAACTCAAAAAGGTTTAGGAGTTGGTGCCGCAGAACCAACCAAGAGGCTTGTGACTCCTTGAAGGCAGTTGGGTTTTGCCTGGCCCAAGCCTTCATGGATCGCAGTGGTCTAAAGATGCTGCCTTTGAGAATTTATAAACAGAAAGGTTTTTTTGCTGCTGAGAACCTCTCTCAAAACAGGTGAATTTGAGCATGTGAGCTGGATGCAGCCTCATCTCCAATCTCCTCAGCTGCGGCGAGGGTTGGGGTAAAAACACTCTATGTGTGTAGGAGCCTCATTGATGCCAACTTGGCGCTGCTGGCCTGTAGGTGTTGTCAGGTGCCAGCTCTCTTCTTCCTTTGCTGCTGGGCTACCTCTTGGGAATGTCCGGGAGGCCACGAGTTGCCCAGCTCTGGCCCATTGAAAACAGGATGACTGAGTGTCAGAGAAAGCTGATGGATGATGTGTCCACAAAGTGTTACATTAAAATATGAAAGTTAGTTTTTAAGGTGCCACATTTTTTGTCTTTTGTTTTTCTTGATTTTTGCCTGAAACTGATGGCAGAAGAAAATTTGGTTTTAACTGACAGAACCAGGAGAGGTACTGTCTCATGTACTCATCATGGATGGGGGGTTTATACAGAGTTCAGAAGCCATGTGGTGCCAAGATGCTGCACTGAAGTTTATTAGACAGTCATGGGCTGATCTCTTATTTCCTTACGCCTCACTTGCTTACTTGTAAATCTGCTGGGCTACTTGTGTTTAAGTGTCTGCAGCTGCATTCCTGCTCAGTGAAAACCTGTGCCAACACTCCTGTTGATTTTAATAGGTATTGGCATGGGCCCTTGACTTCCTTGCTTGCCTTCAGTTAACTTTGAACTACCAGGCCTAATTCATAGGACCTTAAAGCTAGTAAACCTTGCCAGAATTCGGGATTTGGCCTGCAACTGCAAAGCAACAACAAGGAGAGGCTGCAGATTACTAAAAGGGCAAACACAAGCCTTTCCTCATGCCACCTCTTGCCCATTGTGGGCAGAAGGAGAAGAAAGAAAACAATACAAACCAGCATTGGGCAGGAGCAGATGGAGGGTGGCTGAAGCCATTGCCTTCTGAGCCCTGGATTGCGTTGCTACAATGATGGTAATCATGATGTGTGTGCATATATGCAGTTCTGCAATGCAAACTGTGTTTGAACTGAATTCCAAGGCTCCTTCAGGATATGCTTAAGAACAGGCGATACTAACTTGGATGCTCTGGAACAGGCTGCAGATCTGTTACGGGCTGGCCTAAGTAACAACACCATGGAAGGGGCTGCTCTTCCTCTCCTTCCCTTTCTATGGGGATGCAATCCAAGAGATCAGATAGAGAGAGGGCCTCTTTTAACGTGGCCACCAAGCAAGGCAGTCACAAGTTCCTGCATTTAAACAGGGCCTTTTAGGAAAGGGAACCTGGATTCGTTGAAAAAGGAAGGAAGAGCAGAGGCCTTCAAGGACTTGAATGGTGTTCTTCCCCGCTGGTGTAGCTTCCACGTGTCCAACACACATTGGAAGTTCCCAGAAAAAGAAACCTCTGGGCAGACCCTCAGCATTCCTGAGGCTCCTCAGGTGTCATAGGTAAACATTCCACAACAGTAAACCAACTTCCCTGGCTGGCAATTTGGGGCGGGGGGGGGGGATTGGTATATTTGAAAGATGATTTCCGACTCTTACATGCACACCTGAGTGTGTGTGCTCTCTGCATGGGTAGCATTGTGCATAAAGTGGGTTCCTCCAGTGCTCTGCAATTGGTCCTGTAGCAGGCTAGATTCTTGCCTGACTACTCAGTGAAAACCATCCTCATAAACATGTGCCTTCATGTCAATTCTGACTTGCGGCCCTTTTCAGGATTTTCCAAGTAGAGAATCCTCAGAATTGGCAAAGAAGAAGAGAGAGAAAGGATGTGGAAATGTTCATAATCAGAGTGGACCTGAAAAGTTTGCACTCCGTGGATCAGGTCAAACAGAAGTGTTATAATAAAGGAAACATGTCCTGATCACGTAACCTAAACAGCCTAGCGGAGAAAGCTGTCTTCATTGTGGCTTTTCAGAGGGTGTTTTTATTTATGCTTTCCTGCGTGTGCTCACTTGTTACTTCAAAACTTTCCACTGAAAAGACAAGCCTGTTTTATTATTCAGTGAGACTCACTACCAGACGCTTATTATAGTTCTGCCTTCAAAAGCAACAAAGTTTATTGTTATTTTACAAAGGCACATTCTGGGTTCTGTTTTGCAAACCCCAGCCAGTGTGCCGGGACCTGCCTTCCTTGACTGTGGTTTCGCCTTCCTTTCTCCTGGTGGTGTCCTTGGGACGACGGTGCAGCTTGCCCAAGGCCACCCAGGCTGGCTCTTCTCCCAGAAGGCATCCAGGGGGATTCGAACTCCCAGCCTCTGGCTCCACTGTGTGGCTTTTGAGTAGCAGATCTAGCTCATGCTCCCCCTCCCATACCAGCTGGCTTTCAAGGTGCAGGAGGGCTGAGGCCGGCTGGGAGGGTAGGGCAAGGCAGGTGTGCACCTGCTTGGAGCAGCAGCCAGTTGGTGGCTTGGTTCAGTCCCGGTGGCTGGGCCGCGTCCTCTGCCCCGCCTCTCCTGTGCGTTAGGCTTTTGGGCTGCGCCCCTCCCCTCTAAGGGAGAGGTGCAGGCAGGAACGCCAGCGGCATACGCTTGTTACCCTCGGGCCAACTTGGCCGGGCAGGCGCGTGCCTTGGCCTGCCTGCCAGGGCATCTTTCTTGGAGTGCTCCTGGGCTTGTAAAGCCAGCACCCTTGGGGGTCCTGCCCTTCCACTGGGACAGTGATCCAGAGCGCTCAGTAGATGCGGCAGGGCCTTGCCTCAGTGGGAGACCCGCTGTCAGAAACTTTCAACAAAGGAAAGCCAGCCTTGGCCCCCCAAGGAGAGCAGGGAGGGATGGCCCAAGAAGGTCTCGGGCCTTCCCTCCCTGCTCTCCTTGGGGGGCCAAGGCCAGCTTTCCTTTGTTGAAAGTTTCCGAGTAACCCTACAGTTTGTGACCTGGTTCTTAGGTTGTTTTTGTTGTTGTTTTGATCCACTCCCATTTGGGTCACCCAAGCGATGTTCCTTTCGGTGCCACAATCATGGGTGTTGCACCAGAAATGGTTGCTGAGAGGTAAATCCCTGGACTTTGCACTGAGGGTGGTAGCCAGTCCGATTTTGCAGCGGCCACAATGGACGCCCCCTCCTCCTCCTCTTTCTGTGAGATGGAGAGGACTGGTGTCTTGTCTTAGTTTGGCATGAGCTGCTTTGGCTACAGCAGTTCATAAGCAGATGGTCTCTTGACTAGGCTGGCGTTACCCGGCTTCCCTTCTCTAGTCAGCTGCAATGAGCTCTAGGTGGGTCCGCTCTTGGAAAAGGTTTGGATGCCACAGCCAGGGGTTGCCCTAATTAGGAAATGGTCCTGAATCACTTGCCCGGCTTCACATTTGTTTCCAAGGGGCTGGATTTGACCTACCATCTGGAAAGGGCCTGGGGCTCAGATCTCCTCTTCCACCTCTTCCTGGGTCCATCAGCGTAACAGGGGGTGTTGTGTTTCCCGCCACCTGGAGAAGCTTTGTGTACAAGACAGGTTCTGTAGCTGCATCTTGACAGTGGGATTTCCAACTCTGGGCTTGGAAATCAGGCTGCTTCCATTCTGTCTGGCCTTCCATAAGGCAATTAACAACATGGGGTGATTGTTTGTCAGCCTTTTGATTTCAGTGCTGTTATTTAAGGTGTATTGTAATCTATCTTCTTGTGCCTCTTTTGGGAGGGCCTCGTTGGAAGAAGTGTGACCGTTCGATACTTGAAATAACAAATATATTGGAAGTGCAAGCTGAACCTCCTTGCTGTCCGAAAGGCTCTGGTCTCAGAACAGCTATGCGGGCCAGCCTGACTGCTGGAGAGAGGGGCTGGGCTTTTCCATGTTGCCTGGGCTACATCCAGAAACAGCTTTTGCAGGCACACAGAGGGAGGTTTGGACTTCACCGTGAACTTTGGACTTGCGGCCTTATCGTGCTGCCACTGCCGGTGCTGACCGCTGCCTACCTTAGAGGAGAATGGTCCAGTACAAGGAGCAGAAGCCACTGCTGCCAATCCTGTTTGGCCTGTGGGAAGAAATGCTTGCCCCATGCTCTCATGGACACACAGGCCCTATTTGATTTGGGAAGCTAAGTGAAGTTAGTTCCTGGGTTGGTCGGGTGAGGAAAGACCACCCGGGGATCCCAGGAATCTGCAGGTGTCCTGCCTGAAACTCAGGTGGTGACGGCTGCCCGTCAAGAGTTGGCAGAACTGGGTGCTGTAGAGCGAGGGGCTCAGCTCAGGAGAAAGCAGCTTCCTCCACCTTCTTGCCTTCTGCTGAGATATTGTTGGCTGCTGCAGGACACTATGTAGAGCCAAGGACCGTGGCCTTTCCTGCTCAACTTCCAACTGGCCACCAGTTCCCTTGGCCCACCCGGCTTCTCCAGAAGAAGTTGCCAGTGTAGGCTCACGAGCAGCTAGCAGAACGGCCAGAGGAAGCGTCTTGTGAGGGTTTGTGGCTGTGGGAGCCACGCAGGAGAGGCAGGGAATAGCTCTCCTGCCCTTCTGCAGTTGCTCCAAAGTTATCATCCTCTTTTTCTCCCCCTCTGCAGCTGAAGAGGAATGGAGGTGCTTGGGATGTGGGGACAGCATCGCGGCTGGGCAGAGGCTCTACAGGACTGTGAATGAAGTATGGCACACCTCTTGCTTCCGGTAGGTGATGAATGAATGAATATTTTATTGCAGGCAATCACTATATCCAATATAACAATTGTTGAAACCTTCTGAGTGTGAAATATAATTGTTGTTGCAGAGAATTTAGCTACATTAGACAGCATGCTTGAAGTAGGACATTCTACAGTGTATATATTTTGCCTTGACAACAGAAGGTGGGTGTATAATGCCTCTGGCTTTAAATATTTGCTCTAAATAAGGAGCAATATGTTTCCCCCATTTCCATCATATACTGTAAGGGGCAGTGCAGAAATATATGTGCCAATGTTTCAGTTGTACCTGTCCTGCAGAGGCATTTACGATGAGAATAGGGAATCTTTTGGAACTTTCCCTCTTGTAAGGCTGACAGCAGAGCATTCATCCGAGCAAGTGTAAAAATGCTGCGTCGATTCTTTGTTAATTGAGCAAAGAAATAGCTGGTTTGAAGGGGAATCAGTGCTGGATCAATTGACATAGTATTAGAGGTAGCCCCCAAATCTCTCTACCTCCAAAATGCGTTGCTTGAGGATTTGCTTAGCCATCTCATAGCCTGCTTGTATAAGGTACTCCATTGAGAGACCATGTGTTTTGAGTTTAAGGGATAGGGCTGTCTTCTGTGCTGAGTGGTAATTATCTACAAATCGTAAAGAGGTTGGGGTTCTTGGGAGAAAAATTAATTTCAGCCAAAAATTAAAGATGGCCAGCCAAGCCCTCACTTCCACTTTCGTGAATCCCACTTCTAACCTCAGGGCTGCATTAAGTACCCAACAGGGTACTTGTAAGATAGCTCTCAAAAATTTGATTGAATTACTTCCAAGGATGTAAGAGAAGGATAAGGGCCCAATTGTGCTCCGTAAAGAAGTGGACTGAGCGGTTTAGCTTGAAATAGTTTCCAAGCTGCTGGACTGTTTTGCCCCCCTCTGGTGTAGAAACCTTTTATTATCGCAGAGGAAGCTCGCTGAGCTGATTGCGTGACATGTGCTGCATGCTCCTTACAGGATCCATTGCATCGAAGGACCACTCCCAGATCGTTAAACATCCTTATCTGTTCAATGTTATAGTTATCTATCGGCCATTTATAGGTCTTTGGTGTTTTAGTAAAAACTATAACTTTTGTCTTTTAATAATTTATTAAGAGATTTTCTTCATGGCGGTAATGCACTAAGGCCCCTAATGCCCTCTTTAAGCCGATAGGAGTCTGACAGAGTATAACAGTAGAGATGGGCACGACCAGGAAAATTTTTTTTCAAGTTATCGTTTTTTGGGACGGGTCCGTTTCGGCTTGTTTCCGTTTTTCGCGAAATTTTTCAAAAATTTGTCGTTTCGTCGTGTCGTTTTTTCGTTTGTCGTTTCTACTGCGATTTCGCGCGATTTGACATCCGGCGCGACCGGCGCTATTTTTGCGGTGGCGGGGAGGTGCGGGCGCAGGGCAGGCGGCGGTGGCGGGGGGGTCTATGTGCGGGCGGCGGCAGCGGCAGGGGGGAGGAGCGGGCGGCGGGCGCGGGTCCCGCAAATGACCCAGAGCATGCGAAAAACAGTTTGTTAAACTGGGTGATGATGGACTTGCTGCACAAGACTAGTGCATCCTAAAGCAAACAAAGTGGGCAGAATGCAATATATTTCTTTTTTTTTTCTCTTGGTCAATCATGCTGCTGGTGCTGATGCTGAAGCTGATGCTGAATTGGCCGGCCACCCTACTTGGTCTGGCTGCCGTGCCTGTTATACTTTTTTGTTGTTTTGTTTTGATGCTTTAATCCATCCCATCTCCCCTCCACCTCTCTCAGAGGCAGCAGGAGAAACAGACATTCCGTTCCTCCCCAAATCTGGATGAGGGGTCTACTCTACTCCTCTCAAATTGGCCCCCCATCTCCAAGGTCCTTCTGGCTTCACACACTGTAAACAAGGACAAGCAATTAAGCCAAAACCAATGTAACCCTGCTGGTCATTTAGCGGTTATTAGAGTCTGATATTAGGGTTGGGTTAGGGTTATAGGACCAAGGGTGTGCCTTGTGTAACCAATTAGTTGTAAATAAATGAACAAGCAAGCACACTAGTGCAGGAGTAGTACTGTGCTGTACACTGTGAGCAAAGTAAACTTGCGCTTGGAGGCAGGGTAAAGGAACTTGTTGCCAGCAGCAAGCAAATGAAATGAACTTTTGAATATAGAATAGAAAATAAATGGTAGAGTATATATAATTATATAATATAAATCCACTCCCCTCCCAGAAACCTCCCCTGTTGAAGCACAGTAGTAATGGAATTGGAATGAATCCTCCCTCTGTCTCACAAAAAAAGGTAAGGAGAATAGAGAACTGCTATATAGGCTTGCTTTATTCCCAGCCTGAAAGCACTGCAGCAGCAGTGATGGAGGCAGCCAGGTAAAGGAACAACTTGTTGCCTGGCCTGCTGCCAATGAACTTTTGAATATAGAATAGAAAATAAATGGTAGAGTATATTAATATAAATCCACTCCCATCCAAAAAACCTCCCCTGTTGAAGCACTAAATGGAAAAAATTCTCCCTCTGTCTCACAAAAGGTGAGGAGAAAATAAACAAAACTGCTAGCAATGAAATGAAAAAATGAACTTTGGAAAATAGAAAATAAATATTGAATGGTGGTATACTCAATCCACACCTCCCCCCCCCCCAGTCAAACCTAAACCAATATCAGAAAAAAATCCTGACAAACTGCAGGAATGAACTGCGTTGCTTGGTATTCCCCACACACAGCAGACAGGGAATGAAATATTTCCAAATTCCTATTCCTAAAAATTCAATTGAATTCCCTCCCTGCCTGCCTAACTGAATCTAAAGGCTCCGCGACCGCGACCACGAAATCGAAACTACTAGCACAGCAGCCAGCTACAACAGCCCTCTCCCACCCACTCCAAGCCCGGACTGCGACTGTTCTGGGGAGTGCCCCGGCTTTTTATACCCTCTTGCACATCCAGAAGTGTCAGTCACAACCTGGTCATGCGATTGGTGGAATGGCTCTAAAAATTTGCATGGTCCCATCCCATGGCCAGCCCATCATTGTGCACGTGTAAAAAAATAAAAATAAAAATAAAATAAAATAAAATCAACGGAGACGTTTTATTGCAAGAAAAACCCACTGCTGCTACTGTAAAAATTCAAGCAGTTAAAATAGCTAATTTCCGCATGTTTCTGTGGTGCTTTGGTGGGTTTTTGGAGCATGATTTAAAAAAATATTGCAGTCGCCATTTTGGATCCCCCCCACACCGCATGGCAAATGGATTACGCCGAGGATGGCCCCCCCCCTGGTACCACCAGCAGCCCAGGACGGGGGGGGGAGGCTGGAGTGGGGACACCCCCCCAGAAACCACCCCTCGGGTAGGTGCCCTCAGGCAGGCATATTTTCGCCTGCTTTTTTGGCCGTGAATCGGGCTTTTAAAAACTTTTTTTCTGGGCTGCTTGGCATCGCGCGATCGCATGATGCCAGGAACGACAACACGACAAATCAGACCCAATTTTTCTTTTTTCGGTTCAAGTTCGAGTTCTGGCAGAGTAATTGTCGTTCTTCGTTTTGTTGCGTAACGGAAACGAGGAACGGAAACGGAAACGAGAATTTCGCCAAGTCGTGCCCATCTCTATATAACAGCACTGTCGACATACAGTAGCACTGAAATATATGCCTGCCTCCTAGCTTGGTGTGTGTGTGAAAATCTAGTTGAGTAAGCGTTGTGACCATGGAGTGAATATAATAATTAAACAGCAATGGGGCACGTATGCAGCCTTGCTGAAGTGCCTGGAATGTCGGTAGGTGATTGTCTTGCTCGGTGACCTCAGTCCCGAACTCACACTGGGAGCCACAGAGCCTGGGAGCAGATGGGACCCAGAAGGGTCTTTGTGTGCGTCTCCTCCTCCTAACCCCACCCCACCCCACCCCGTGGTGGAAATAATGTCCCATTGCTTGCTTTGAAGCTGTTTGCTTCATGATTTTAATGGAGAATTACTCCGCTTCCTCACCCTGATTTGCCTAGTTTCACTCCCTTTCAAGCCGCATCCTTACATTTTATGATGCTTGTGTCATTTTATCCCTTTAGTCCAGTCACCGTTGTATGCATTTTATTTTTTATTTTTTCATGGAGAAAATGGGGCAAAAAGACAGAGTAAATTAAGCAAGACACGGCTCCTGGCCTGCACCCAGGGCAAGTGTTGGACAGGCCAAGATATTTCTACCGGGTCTAATCAAGCTTATTCTGCACATGGCTCCCTGGTCCCTCTTTTCAGCATCGCCACTAGCAGGCTTCTGCAGAGGAGAGGAGAGCTGCTCTGCCACTTGCATCCCTTTAGCAATGCATGGTGGGTCCAGAGAGGAGTTCTGCGGAGCTTAGGAACACTACCCTAGACTCTGGGGTTGGCCACTCCGGGCCAGAGGTTCTCTCTTCCTCCTGAGCTTGCCTTCCCGTGATGGACAGGGTGCTCTATCCTGCTCTCCAGCTTCCCTTTAGACCCCCCCCCCTCAAGCAGAGGCACCACCCCCCTCTGGAGGGGAGCCTCAGCTGCTGCCTTGGCCTCTGTGGTGGGGATGGAGACGGGAGGGCTTGGAAGACGGCAGAGGGGCCTCATCTGAGCAGCCTTGCTGTGGATCAGCCCCTATCCCTTGCCCTCAGCTCCAGGCTGGGACGTGGAGAGGGAAGATAAGTTGTTCCCATCCCCGAAACAGTTGTGTTGGGCTTCCCAGGTGGTCTACGCAACTCCAGGGCTTGGTGTCCCAACTTGCCACCTCGGGAGGGAGCCAAGAGAGTCACAGGGGGGGGGGTGGGGGGGGCAGGAACATGGCAGCCTCATGGACCCATTGGTTTGCTTCTTCCCTTTGGAACGAGAAATATTTTCCCCTCCCTCCTCCTATGAGCCCAATTCCCGGCAATGCCTTGCTTCTGGTAGGCAGAATGGGCCACAACAGAGTTGCCTTGGAAACTGAAAAATTGGTGAGAAACTTATACAGTGGTACCTTGTATAACGTAATTAATTGGTTCCCAATTAAATTACGTTATACAATTTTTTCGTTATGCAAATTATCATTTCCCATAGGAATGCATTGGAAGTGGATTTAATCCGTTCCAATGCATTCCTAAAGGCCCCACCAGCCACCTCCCGTTCCAGCCTCTCTCTCTCTCTCTCTCTCCCCCTCCCTCTCTCTCTCACTCTCTCTCTCTCTCTCTCTCTCTCTCACACACACACACACACACACGGGCGGCGGCGGCGCTCCCAAAGGCCCCGCCGGCCCGTTCCCGCCTCTGCACGCGCTCAGAGGCCCCCTCTTCCCCCTCAAGGGCTTCCCTCGTGGGCGAGAGAGAAAGTCTGGACTGGAGGGTTTCGTGCTCCATCTCGTCCTGTTGTTGTTGCGGCTGCGACAAGCCAGCCGTCGCTGCCGCCGCCTCTTTCCCCCTCAGAAGCAGCTCCCCGAGCCAAGAAGGAGACCCTCTCCGCCGCCACTCACCGCTCTCGCCGCCGCCGCCGCCGCCTTCTTCGTCCATGTTGGGACCGGCGCTGCCGGGCGGGCACTGGGCAAGGCGAGGCGCGGGATGAGGAGCCCCGCTTGGGCTCCTGAGGCGACCAGGACACTCACTCGGGCCGCCGGACCAGAAGAAAGGAGGCGGGGAACCCCATCCGCCAAAAGTCCTCCCTCTCGCCTTAGCCTTTGGACGCTTGCATTTGGCCAACGGGCAGGACAGGGCAAGGCGAGACCGAGGCACTTTCGGGCTTTCCCTCCGAAAAGAAACCCGCAGCGAACGGCAGGCGAAGAAGGGGGGGACGAACCACGGCGCGCCCCTCTTTTTTTAAGGCCCCCGGATGGACAACGGAGCCCGGAGCCCGGAGCCCCGCCGCCCCCCCTCCGCCGCCGCCATCCTCCCCAAAAAAGTTGGGCGGAGAAAGAGCGTCGGCTCCGAAGCGAGTCTCTCCCGCGGCCAACTCGGCAGGGAAAAAAGCACACACACACACACCCCGGGGTTCGCAACTCGGCAAAGCCCCGCGGGCTGGGAAGGGAGAGCCGGCGGCCCCGAAGCTTGTTGCTCCACCACCCAGGCCGGGAGAGGCGCGGTCGGGGGTGGGGGGAGAACGAGGGCAGCCCAGAAGCGGGAGGGGGTGGGTTTGCAGGGAAGGAGAAGAAGGAGGCGAAGAGGGCTCGGGGAGGGGAGGGGAACGGACGGCGGCGGGGGGGTGGAGGAGGCGGGGGGGAGAAGGGGGTCAAGCGACCGGGACTGGAGGGGGAACTTCTCCCAAGGGAAAGGGAAGGGAAAGGTTTCTTTTTCCGGGCCCAGCCGCCACTCAAGATCCCTTCTCACAGGGGCACCATGGCGGCAGACCTCCCGACCGAGGAGGTCAAAGCAGCAAGGGAGGGGGAGGGTCGGCGGAGGCGGCTGAGCAACGGCCGCCTGCGTAAGAAAAAAACAAACAAACAAAAAATGAGGCACAGGATTATTTGGCCGCACAGCTCCGGGACGAGGCAAGATGCGCCGCAGGTCTGAGCCGACATCGCCATTTTTCCATTAAAAATTCAGCGCCGGCACCAACTCTCTCTCTCCCCTTTTTCTCCCAGCGGCGGCGGCAGCAGCAATAGCAGCGACAGGGGCTGGGTGTGTGTGGGGGGGTAGTGGTTGGGGGGCGACGGGGGGCACTGAGGTGCCCACAAACCCTGGACCCCCCACCCCCTGCCCGGGCCGGTCTCTGGCGATGGGCTTCGGCGAGCTTTTCCTAGCCGGGTGTTCCTCCGGTGCACGCGAAGCGAGAGCCCGCCGCCTGGTCGGTCGTCTGAGCAGCCCACCCTCCTCCCGGCACGGCAATGTCACGAGCGGGGCAGTGGGGGGAGAAAGCCAGGTCATGCAACCATGCCTGAGGAGGGGGGAGGGGAGGGGGAGGGAGAACACGGGCTGGGGAGGGGAGGCGTCTGGGCCAGCAGCCGCTTTTCTTCCTCCTCCTGGAGGATCGGGCGCCGCTGAGAGCCGAGGTGAGGAGGGAAGGGGGAATGGGGAGGGGAGGGGAGGCGTCTGGGCCAGCAGCCGCTTTTCTTCCGCCTCCTGGAGGATCGGGCGCCGGGCGCCGCTGAGAGCCGAGGCAAGGAGGGAGGGGGGAATGGGGAGGGGAGTGCAGAAGGAGAAATCCTGTTGCCCCAAGCCGGGGGTGTTTGCAGGCACTGATGGAAGGTCCTGCCAGCCTCCTGCCTTGTCTCTGCTCTCAACAAAGCCGTGCTACAGCTGGTGAGCGCTGGCTTTGCTCCATGTTCTGTGCGAGGTTTCTGCCACCCGCCCCCTCCTCCTGCCCCCTCCGAGACAGAAGGCTCCTCCGAAACCCCGCCCGCGGCTCCGATGGGGGGCTGCCGGGTACCGGCCGGTTCCCGCCTCTCACATGGGTTCGGAAAGGGAGGGGAGGAGTGGGTCAACATGAGGAATGAATTGGTGCTCATTGAGACATAGAGCGAAGGCAAAGACAGCTCGGGTTCCCTTCTTTGCTGCTCCCTTCCTTCCTTCTCCAGCTCGTCGCACCCTCCTGTTGTTTTTTTTTAAGCCCAGCTCACGAGGAGCCCGCCAGCAGCGGTGGTTGCTGGGACCGGCGTGGCCGCGTTGCCACCGCCGCCACCCGGTGAACCAAGCCCACACAATAGAAGGGGAGAGAAAAGGCCGAGGGAAGGTTTCGCCTTTTAAAAAGCAACAAGCGCGCGTCCCCTGCCCCGGCCAACGAAGGCGGCTTCTCCTCCCTCAGAGGACCCTCGCTCCCCGGGCTCACCCGCCTCTCTCTCTCTCTCTCTCAAACACACACACACACACACACACACACACACACACACACACACACACA
>JAHTLZ010000200.1:1005765-1023212 GCA_023846285.1 Phrynocephalus versicolor | reverse complement strand
ACACACACACACACACACACACACACACACACACACACACACACACCACTCCGCCAGGCTGAGCGCCCCAGCGAATGCGCCCACCCGCTGCCGCCGCCACAACAACAACTCCGCTCGCGCCTCCCCAGACACACAAACACACCGCGCCAATGCCGAGCTGCTTCCTGCTGGCAAGGCACGTGTGCGCCCGACTCTCTCTCTCTCTCTCTCTCTCTCTCTCTCTCACACACACACACACACACACACACACACACCATGCCTGGGGAGGGGGGAGGGGAGGGGGAGGGAGAACACGGGCTGCCCCTTCCCCCACCACACACACGCCCACTCAGCCCCGTTGGGAGTGGAGGAAGAGGCAGAGAAAACAGGGAAGGGGGAAGGAGGGGGGGCCAAAAAAATTTACGTTGTACGGATTTTTCGTTGTACAAGCGTTACGTTGTACGAGGTATGACTGTATTCCGTTATATATTATATGGCACACCTCATTCTGCTGCTATATGTCTGAAGAAGTGGGCGTGTCCACAAAACGTTACATTAAAATATGAAAGTCAGTCTTTAAGGTGCCCATGCGTTTTGTGTCTTTTGTTTTGTTTTTCTTTGATTTTTGCCTGGCATTCTTGAAAAGGCAAGGCAAGCAGCGCTCAGTGGCATCCACTGTTCGGATGGAGTGAAAAATGTAACCCAGTTCCTTTGGCAGGCCTTTTAGAGGCACTTTGGGTGGGACTTTTTCATTGTGACAATCCACAGGGCTTAGAAGTGAAGTGAACCCCAGACCTTCTGCTTCATGTGGGGTGGGTGTGGGTGTGGGGGTCTGTGGAGATGCCATGCTGTGAGGACAGCCTTCCTTTTCCTGGCAAGTTGGAGATGATTGATAGGGGACCCTCTTGGGGTGCTATGTTTGTCCCTCGGGCTCCTTGGGAGTCTCTCTTTTCTCTCCCTGTGTCCCGTTGACACTCGGCAGACTGGCTGCCCAGGTGCAGTGGCCTCATTCAGATGACTGGATTTCAGGTTTTTAAATCAAGGTGGAAATGAGAGCTTTGCCCTGGTCCTCTTCTTGGTGGCGCAGGTAAACCCTGACAGTCTGTAGTTATAATTCCCAGTTTTCTCTTAATTGGAATAAGCTAGGATAGGAAAACAACTCCAAACCATGGTTTAATTGGCCTAGGTTACACAAGTGCTCTGGTCTGGACAAAATGGAGAAGCAGTTGTTGATTTAGCAGTGGGTTGGTTTAGAGGCATGAAGGGTGTGTGGGTGTGTGGGTGTAAAATGCATAGGGAGGAATCTCCAAGGTCCCACATCAGCCTCCCAGGACCCCTGTGCAAAAGCAGTGGGGGGGGGGCATGTAGGCCCCCAGCTGACTCCACCAAGATGGGGATTTTGGTCACAAAAGGAGAGTTCTCTTCCTAGCAGCCAATGTAAGTGCCTCTTCTCCTCCAAAGCAAGGTTCATTGCTGTGCCTTGTGTAAGGGGTGAGTTTATTCTCTCTCTCCCCCCCACCCCAAAACCCCAAAAGTAAATTCTAGTATTGTGGGAAATGCTGGGGTGGGGTGGGGGTGGGATTGCAAAATGGTTATCAGCTGCTGGAGCTCCCCTTTCCCAACTGCTGCGCGCGCGTGGCCCTTGGAGTGTCGCCTTTGTCCTCTGATCGGAAATGACTCCATCCTTCCCCTCATTGACCTAATTGAGAGCTGGCGGCGGCTGCAGCTCCTGTGTGCTTTAATGTGCTTTGCAGAGAAGAGCTGGATTTCCATGCGTCAGCAAAAAACTAACGCCAAGCATGTGTGCCACTGCTGCAGTCAAATCCCCCTGGCTGCCAAGGGGAGTCTCTCTGCTGTGCCTGCCCCCCCCACCACCGATTTTTCTCTGTGCCTAAGCCGGGAGCGGTGGGGTGGGGGGTGGGATGGGAGGGGGTGGCAGCGCGTGGCTTGGATCCAAATGGCTCAGGAGAGGAAATGCCCTGCCCCCTTGGGTCCCTTTCTCTTGGCCCTAGAATGCTTTCCTAAGAATGATGTTTAAAAACCCACCGGTTCCTGCTTTCCTTCCTCTGCTGCTTGCCTGTTGCTTGGAAGGCTTTCCTGCCAGGCTTTTAGGAGGCAGCTGCCGCCACCGGCAGTGGTAATGGTGGTACCAGCGGCAACGGCAGTGGTGCTGGAAAGCCACAGCAGTCCATTCCCATAACTCTTGTAAAGGCAGCCGACGGGCTTCCCGGGGCTTAGCTGACCCCTTGGCCCAGAGGAGGGATGTCCCTCCAGAGCGTGCCTGGCTCCCGTTGCCTGTGCCTGCTGGACTCGGCTCAGGTTCGGTGGGCTGCTTCGCTTGCTGGGTCCGAGTCCCTCTGAGGAGAGAAGCCCTGGGCTGAGCGGGCTGCTCTCCTCCCACAGGTGCCTTTTGCACGTTTGCACCCCTGGGTTCTTCACCCCAGATTGGCTCCCAAGAGGCGCAGGTCGCAAGGATCCCTCCGTTCTCCCGGTCCACCTGCTTTGGGAAGGGGGCTCCTGGGGTCATCTTCCGTCCTTTGTGCCTCTCCGCTGAGTGTGGTCCCCCAGGAGAGCCTGAAGTGGGACGACACCTTGCCGTGGCATGGCTTGTGCATTGTCGCCGTGGTTTATTAGCTTCAACATGCCCGAACAAAAAGGCACACTCATAGAGGTGGACAAGAGCCGTGATCCAGGGACCCCAGGATGCGTGTATTGGGTGTGAACTGGTGGTATATAAAACATACTGGTGCACCATTTTGCAAATGTCACAGCAGAGCAGACTCTTAATGGGAGGCCTAAGGACAGAATGAAGCTGCGTATTGTATCCGAACTTCCCAATGTACTGTTCTAGCCCAGGCTTATCTTAACAGGGTGATCTCATGCCAGCCTAGGTGGAGACAGAATTTGTGTCGCTCCACAGGGAGGGCGTATTGCCTTCCATTTCTGCCTGCCAGTTTCAGTGTAAGGAGGACCAGGGTAGAAAAATCTCTCTCTCTCTCTCTCTCTCTCTCTCTCTGCTTTAGTCAAAGGCATCTTTCAAGGTCCTTCAAAGCATCCGCACAGGATCATGTGCAAAACGCCCCTCTGGACTACAGGAGGGCAGGCAGGATCCCCAGCATACGGCAGCATCTGCCTGTTTCCTTTTGCTGTATTCTACGGTGCTGCAACCTTTTATTTCATATTTATTTAGAATATTTTTACCCTTGCCTTTCTCCTCAATAAGGACCCAAGGCAGCTTATATCCTAAGAGGGGGACACCATTAAAAGCTAAAAACAGTCAGTTATTTGATTATTTTAAAAGTTGAATACAACATTATATTAAATTGTTAGGTAAAAACAGTACCAAGACAGGTTTAATGGTAACAAAAGTACAAGCCCAACTCTCTACAGCTGGGATCCATACTCTACTTTGCTGAATCCCCCACCCCACTTGTACCCTTTTCCTTCCTGCCAGTGGGGAGGAAGTTGTTGGCGGGGTGGCCGGGGGTGGTGGGGGTGGTGGCCTGTTGTGTGTGCAGCCCTGGGTATTCCGTTGGAGACGCCGGGCCTCGCAGAAGTGCTTCTCCGCCCCTGGCCAGGGCGCTGCCTTGTCGGGATGTATTTATAATTGCTGTAAATTGTGCCATAATTGCTTGTTCAGGGATGAAATCTGCCTTCCTGCCGTCAACTCTTCCCTGGGATGGAGGGAGCAGGTTTAAGACTGCGAGCCAAAGGGGGGGGGCTCCTTCTTCCTGCTCTGCCCAGCAGCTTTTTCACCTCTTGCCTCCCCCCCCCCAAACTTACCTCCCATCACCTCGGTTGTGTTTGCTTCCTGCCATGCAAGAGGGCTGGACCGTGGGGACATATGGGATGGGGGGGTGGCATGGGAAGAAGTGAGGTAGCCACGAGCTACCCAGTTGCCAGGTGAGCCATCCTGACCCACAGAAAGTGGCACCTGCCTGTAGCTCTTCACCTCGTGCCTCCCCCTGCCCTCCATTAAATCTGAGCGCATATTTGCTCTACAGAGACAGTGATTTATCATGGTCCTCTTAGAAATAGGATAAGCGCCTTGGTTCCTTTTAAGGAAAAAAGGCAGAGTAAAAATAGTTTAAATAAATTCATTTAATAAATGGCACCTGGAGTTTCTGAAGGAGGTGTCCTTTTGCAAAATCCCAATCCACATATTCCATATGTTGGAACATGTTCTTATATTAATGTTTCTGGTACCTTTAAGGTCCCTCAAGGCTCTTTATTGGCTTGGAGGCAACACCCTGCAGGCAACCACTGTCACTCCTTTGAAGATCCCTTAAGACTGGTCACTTGGCGTGGGGGACAAGTGTGCCGCCCATCCAGACCGTGCGAGTATGCTTACCACATGTGCCAGCCGTCTTAGACTGACCAGAGCTTGCTTCAGCTGTGCTCTCTTCCACAACTGGCATAATCACTCCTCCTGTTTTTCTGCCTCCTTACATGTATAACTCAAACCCAACCTCCTTTTCTGACATCTACCTGTTGGTCGCAACGGGTAGGGTCACTGCATATAAAGATATCATAGTGCCCAAGAGCCAATGCATATTTGGTGTGAAACAGATATTTAATTCAATTTTTCATTCTATTGCCATATGTCTGAAGAAGTGGACTTGATCCATGAGGGCTTATATTAAGCTATAATAGTCTTTAAGGTGGGGCATGTTTTTGTCCATTTTGTTTTGTTTCTTTGAATTTTGCCTGAAAATCTTAAATAGACCGACATGGCAACCTCTTCCAAAACTGCCAACTTTCAGAGTATCTACCGGAGATAAAATAAAACATGCTGATAATAATTAACAGAGCAATAACATGTATGCCTTGGCTTAGAGACTTTTTATCAGCAGCTGCTTAGGCTTAATCTTTCCGGAATCTCTCCTATACCCATAAAGGTCCCCTCTAGGTTTAAGTTCTATCAGCTGGCCTTTGCAATGCTTGAGTGATAAAAAGTTTTATTTCTCTTAATTGCTGTTGTAGAAGGCATGATTTGTGCTTCTGGCTCTAGAAGCTGAGCTGAGTTTTGGTCAAGAGGCTTCCTGTTTAGAGAGCCTCTCCTGGCCGTGGTGTGAAAGAATCTCTGCCTGGAGAATTGTTCCTCAGCCGAAGGTTGGCGCTCTTTGGGTGCCTTCCGTGTCTCAAGGGACCACCTGCTTGAGAATTAGCAGTTTTCAGCCGATCATCTAAAATGGACGATGGATCGCAGGCTGCCTGTTCCCCTCAGCCACTGATCCCCTCTATCGTGCGAAGTAAATGGAGGCCATTTGCAGTTCACCTGCACTGGTTTTGTCTAAGGTGTGAGCCTCATGATTCAGAAAGGTCCTGGGATGTGATCAGTGCAGGAGAGATGGGAGAGAAGCAGGTGCCTTCCTGAGCGCAAACACTTGCCACATGGCTGCCCTTTCCAGCAGAGGTTTGGGCATGCACCGGAGGACGGAGGCCCTTTCCACGAGACAGCAGGGCCGGCTGTGGACGAGCGCTTCCCACCGATGGTCAGGTGGGAGGACCAAGCAAGCAGGTGGCAGGGCTCAGGCCTGGGGGACCCTGAAAGCCAGCCAGCCAGCCAGCAGTCCTCGGATGTTGTCGCGGAAGCCTCCGTAGCCCGGCAAACCTCAACGGTGACGCCCTGTGATTGTAGAGGACTGGTGTGGATGCTGCCTTCTGGTGGCCTGGCAAAGCCGCGTGGTGGTGCATGCCAGCCAAGATGGCTTTACACCTCCCACTGGATCAGATCAGCTCCAGACACTCCCAGAGGCCCCAGCCGGCACACACCGGACGGGCCTGCAAAGGGGCAGCGTGGTAGGGCAGAGTCACTGTCTTGCTACTCTCCGGCCCTCAAGCCATCGCCCTCGGGGTTACTTCCTCTGGTCTGGAGCCTCCCTCTTCCACCTGGAGGTTCTCGTCTCTCCTGCCTGTGGCAAATCTGTTGCTCTTCCCCTGCTTGGGTGAGGCCCTCCGCCTTCTTTCCTGACTCCTCCTCCTCCTCTTCCTCCCGGGTAAGCTTCCCAAGAAGGAAGAAACCTGTCAAACCGCTCTCGCCCCGTCACCCGGGTTCCTCCGTCGGCCTGCAGCTCAGCACAGACAGGACGGCCTGTGGTTGAGCCAGCCTTTGGCCACAGGGGAGCTGCTCTCGCCACCATGAGGGCCGGAGGAAATTGCCCGAGGAGCCCCTGGTCTCGGACTCAGCCCTTCTGTCCAAATGGTGTACCGCCTGAGTCAGCGGGAAGTGAAGCTAGCCCGTGCAGGGGACGCCTCGGCTGAGCTGAAGCGGCCAGACGGGTTTGCTGCAGCTGTAGTGCAGCCGCCTGAACCAGAGGGCCAGCCATGGGAAGCGACCTGTCGGTCCCGGTCCTTCCGAAGGAGACGCTCCTTCCAAAGGCCCTTTCCCGGTAAGTGTGGCTGTGGATCTTCCCCAAAGGTGCTCTTTATTTATCGTGTGCGTGCGTGCGTGCGCGCGCACACACACACGCACACATTGGGAGGGGGTGCCTCTGTCCCGCAGTGCCCAGAAATGCACATCACGGTGTGCCTCTTGGCCTTTGTACCATCTGGGGGAGGATCCCCCTGGCAGATGAGAAGAGAGTCGTCCAACCCAGGAATGCCCAGCACTGGCACCCAGAAAGCAGCCTTTCTTGTCCGGACGTTGTCTCTGGGCCACCCCATGAACACTTCTAGAAGCCGGAAGATGCTGTGGCCTTCAAGATGGCTCGCTGACCATGGTGCACCCTGAGTCCGGCTGAATCTTGTGTGTGACTGTTCAAACCTAGGCTACACTTGGAGCTGTAGTGAACTTTCCCAAAGAGCATCTGCTGAGTCCAGCTGCCGTCCAGGAGAGCCCAGGTTCACGTCTGTGATCACCAGGACCCCAAGGCTCACTGGCAAGGAGGCACAGAATATTATTTTCCCCACGTGTTAAGTGAGCAATTTTTTTTTAGGTTGGGTAGGATGTGTGTCTGTCAGTGTCTGTGACAGGTGAAGGCTGTCCACCCTGGCACTGGTGATTCCAGATGTGTTATTTTCCCCGATGCCTGTCGGCTATGGAGAGAAAGCAGGTGCACAACCCAAGAGGCTTGGTCTGTCCTGATATGGAGGTGATCCTGAGACAGAGAGAGGGATTTGAAATAGCATGAAAGTTGAGGTGCCACAGGTGTCTCCAACTGTTAAGAAATCCCGTTAGAAGGTTGCCCACAGTGACTCATCTCCATTCGTGGTACATGTGGGCTTGTGTGTACGCGCGAGTGTGTGATGCCTCCATACCCGTGTCCTGGCTCAAATAAAACAAGAATTGCCCGATATCTTCCAACCACCCTGATGTCTTGCAGGCGTGCCTCTTTTTCTTCCAGCTCCAAGTCACGGAGCTGCTTTTGGGGACAACTCAGGGGAGACTCAAAGTGTTTCTCCACCACGGTGGCATCTTCCGAAAGAGGTTTCCATGGTTTGGTGGCGAGCGTCCCCATACTTTGTCTCGCGCTCCACTGGGTGTGTGTGGCATGAAAGAAGCTAGCAGCCAGAAAGGCCGCCTGGGTCTCTTGCCCAGAGGGTGGGCTCTTCTGAAGCCAGAGAAGCCAGCAGATACTTGGGAAGCACCTTGCAGCTTTGACATCGTGGAAACCAAATAGGTATCTTCTCCAGGTAGAGAAGATCTGTGTGTGTGTGTGTGTTCATGGTTTTGTCTTCAAGGTTGGCTTGTGGAGGAATGGTAGCAAAGTATGTGGGACAGGTGGTGAGGCTGTTAAGTATTATTCCAGTACTTTCACTTTTCCTTATCATGGAAAAACATTCAGTTTTTTTCACACTCTTGCACTTCTCCTTGAGAGCAGCCCTGGTCCAGGATTTTCCAAGAGAAACCTGAAATGTTTCTTGTTATAAAATTAAATTGGCCACGGGGTACTGCTTCCAAGTTTCTCCTTGAGGTGTGTGTGGAATTAGCAGAGTGGCTTTTTGCCAGATGGTTAGTATAGAAATCAAATAAATAAATAAACTTGGTTCCAGGTCCAGGAATACATAACTTGTGCGTATTTCCAATGGTCTGCCTTTCTGCCCTTTCTAAAGGCCCAGAAATGTGTTGTGGCAGTGCTTTGGTCATGGAGAGCCTGCCTTGGCTGCCCCTCTTCTGCCCTGCCTTTGCCCCAACCAACACCAGAGGCAAAAATGCCTCTGCCTTCAGAGGAGTGGCAAGAGCCTCAGAGCGACCGGACGGTCCTGGGTGCTCAGCCTAGCCATGGGCCTGCACGGATCTTTGGACCTCTAGATCCAAAGGCAGAAGGTGGCTGGCTCTTCAGCTGCCTGGCAAAGGCAGCCTCGTGCTGCAATAGGAACGCTTATTGTCCTGTTGTGGAACTTGTATTGTGGACAGGACATTGTCAGGACAGAGTATGAGGAGACAGGATGCTTTCCTATATAGGCCAAGGGGTCAGGCAAGGGTCCATTTGATCTCCTGTATGCAGAAGGCAAAGCACAGAAAGCCAGAGGGCATCCATCCTCAAAGATAAGCCGAGGGCATCATCTTCCTGGCAGACAGCAGCAGGAACTTGGGACGACTTTTAGGAAGTATGAAAGAAGAAAGTGGCAAAGGTGGACTGCAGTTGAACATGACGGAGATCAAAATCAGGACTACAGAGGAACGACACTATTTTAGTGTTGACAGTGGGGGAAAATGAAATAGAGATTTTTGTCTACCATGGTTCAAGCATCCATCCAGACTGTGGAGAAGAAATCAGAAGACTGGGATTCAGAAGGGCAGCAATGAAGGAACTAGAAAAGGTCGCGAAGGGTAAGGCTGTGCCACTGGAGACCAAGATCCGCCACACTCTTCACCTTGGACGGGTGTGAAAGGCGGACAGCAAAAAAAGCTGACAGGGGAAACCATGGCTCCAACAGGAAACTGGTGCTGGAGGAGAGCTTTGTGGATACCCTGGACTGCTGGAAAGACAAAAAAGTGGGTTTTAGAGCAACCCTGAACTTTCTCTGGATGCACAAATGTTGCAACTGAAGCTGTCCTATTTTGGGCACCTCACGAGAAGGGCAGGATACGCTGGGTGTGTATGTGGAGGGGGAGCGGGAGGGGCATATGGCTGGGAAAGGTGGAAGACCCAATACAGGCTGGCCTGGTTCCCTCAAGGAAGCCACGGGCTTGGGTTTGCATGACCCGATCAGAGCTGCTGAGGACAGGACATTTTGTGGATCACCTTGAACGTTTGGGCGGGGTGGTGGTGGTGGTGGTGACTGTAGGTCATGTAACCAGAGCCACAAGCCTCTGCTCAGACTGAGCCCTCCTGCATGGGAGGGTTATATGGGAGACACATCCTTCCTGGCCGATGGGAAGATCTTCCTGCACATGCTCAGGGGCCCTGGTTTCTTGCTGGACCAAGCCGTGGCTCCACACTAGATGTTCTGCAAAACCAACCCGAGGGTGGCATTGGTTGCAGGAAAAGGTGGGGGCGGTGTCTGGTTTGGGAACCATTAATGCACCTCGGAGCAAATCTTCCATTTGTCTGTGCTTCTCGTAAGCCCCCTGGCGCGCCCCTCGGCCTGTGGGTCCTGCTGTGCTCAATGTCTCTTTGCCAGGCCCCCTGGTCTGAGCTCCTGGAGGTAAACCAGGCGGTGCTGCCGGGCCTCCGGCAAAGGGGGCCGTGAGCTCATGGAAGTTCTTGCCGCTCTCCATTTGTCTCAGAGCAGAAGTAGACTTGGGGATCCCATGAGAGCAAAGCATATGCGAAATCTGCAGGCAGGCAAAGTCTTCCTGAATGCATTCTGAAGGTGGGGTTGTGGGGGGGGGGGTGGAGAATAACCATAAGACTTCCTAAAAGTTAGCCCTTCAGGTGCCACGGGGCTTGCAGTAGAGCACAGGTGGTGCAGAGCCTCCAGGGGTGAACCGTGTAGTGGTTGCGTTTTGGAAGTCGAGGTGTGCAGATGAGCCATGACCGTGTTTCGAGTGGGGTGAGGTGTAGAAAGCCCTCCACTTTTGTTCCCTCCTTGCAACTATCATGGATCTCGGTCAGTACCTGGAGATCAGCCTGGGGGTTCCAACCCTGGGGAATGACATCGCGTGTCCTTGGGGTCAGTTTGCATGCACTCCTGCTGAGGAAGGGCTCCTGCACAGAACCCATCACGTTTCTGAGCTGCGGAAGGAATGCGAGCAGACTTTTTTTGCAGGTCTGGGCAGACCTTGTTCAAAGATTAGTCCTGCTGGGATGTGTCGGGTATTGTGGGAGAGGACAGCTTTGCTTACAAGCCTTCCCCCACCCCACGCCCTCTCTCAAAAGAGCGTGTTGCAGCAATGGTCGTCTTGCTAGGACGTGCAAGGTGCAGCTGAGTAGATGGGCATGGATTCCTGGCTAGAAGGATAAAATGACTCGAGTCTGTTTTCCCCGTGTGGGGAAGTAGCAGTGTGGTTTGGAATTAAAGGGTACCCCCCTGCTGCTGTTCTTTGTTTCTTTTCTCTTTTTATCTTATTTATATTGATATGTTGATTTATTTGTCTTGCTGTATTGTATTGTATTGTATTCTTGTATCTGCTGACTTGTCCAGCCGTTGTTAGCCGCCCAGAGTTCCCGCTGGGAAGATGGGTGGGATATAAGTTTAATAATAAATAAATAAATAAATAAATAAATAAATAAATGGGTAGAGGGATGGACTAAGGTTCAGGAGGGGTGGGTTCAAATCCCCACTCAGCCGTAGAAGCTCAGCGGTGAGGGTGGAACTGATGAAGCCACTCATATCTCACTTCCCTTGAAATCCATGCCTGTGAAGTGGGGATTCCCGCCCTGAGCTTATTCTTCACCTCATCCACTTATGCACTCGATATCCCTAGTTTTGAGAGGCCCCAAATCAAGAGACTTGTGCCCATTTCTTCCTAACAGGGTGCTGGAGACTGAAGAGAGAGGGAGGGAGGGAGACTCCTTTAATAAAACGGGAATCCATCTGCTTACAAGCACTGTTTGCAGAGGGTGGCCGTTGCTTTGCTCGCCTGTCGCCGTATGAATGTTTCAGAGGCAGGAGCAGCCGCTTGTGCCCGGACAGCAGGAGGAGGAAGGGGTGGGTGGGATGAGGTGGACGTTGGACTTTATCCCTCATTTCTTTTGCCTCCCAGCTGCTCCGAATGCCAGGACCTCCTCACCAACTGGTACTATGAGAAAGACGGGAAGCTCTATTGCCACAAGGACTACTGGAGGAAGTTCGGAGAGTCCTGCCACGGCTGCTCCCTCCTCATGACAGGACCCGTCATGGTAAGGACACGGCGATGGCCCGTGGCCAGAAGTGGGAAGTGTGGCTGGTTTGGGCCGTGGCTTCTGACACATGCAGCTGGCACGGAAGAGGCCCAGAGCTTGGGGGGCAATGGCTTTTTGGAGCCCAGCTCCTAGGAGGATTTGGGGCACGGTAACAGTGATTCTCCAAGGCTCCGCCCCCCTTCCTGCTTAGGAGTCTGAGCAGAGGCTGGTGGCGCGGCTCTCGCCCGTCTCCTCCTGTCCGTAGGCAGTTGAGCAAGACGCAAACGGAGGCCTTGATCATGACATCAGGTAGCTTTTCTGGCCTCCCTCCACCTGCCCAGAGAGAGCTGCAGTCACACGCTTTCTGGGAAGGAGGTGGCCTGGTGCCTGGAAGGCCAAAGGGGAGCTTGGCTCAGAGGCTTAAGCCAAAAGCACTTCCTCCCGAGCTGCCAGGGGGTGCCGGCCTTGGCTTGAGAAACGAGATCTGGAAGCCTCCCATGGGAGGTCCAGCAGACAGAGGACTACCGAAACCAAGCCCCTTGCTTGGGGTCCCCTGGCTTCTCCTCACCCCTTTGGCCCCTTTGGTGGCTGAGGCGGTGCTGGCAAGAGCCCAGGAGCTCTGGGCAGTTGAGAGGGTAGGCAGGTTCAATGAACTGGGCGTCTTCCTGACCTGCACAGGGTCTTTTGGGTCCCACTGCCTGGGAAGGGGGTGGGTGGGTCTTGCTACACGGCAGTAGCGACAGGAAGGAGAAGCTGCCTGCGCGTGGTCATCCAGCCCCTGCCTGCAGAACGGCAAGCAGCAGCGTGCGGCCTGGGCGTGGGGGGGGGCGGGCAATCTGGGTTCATGGGCTTCTCTTTTCAGGAGAGGGCCGGAGCCTGTCTGGGCCCCAAGGCTTGCTCTCCGTGCCGCCTCCCCTGACGCCTCCTTTTCTCTGCAGGTGGCTGGCGAGTACAAGTACCACCCGGAGTGCTTTGCCTGCATGAGCTGTAAGGTGATCATTGAAGATGGCGATACCTACGCCTTGGTCCAGCACTCGGCGCTCTACTGGTAAGAGAGCCGGGGGGGGGCTGCTCTGTGGCTGATGGGGGAGCAGGGTTTGGGCCCGTGGGCTCCGAGACCGGCCGCTTCTCTGGGGAGTCCCTTCCCCGAAGCAGGTTGGCCTCTTTTCCTTGGGGGGGGGGGGACGAGGATCCATCCTTCAGGTGCAAGCAGATGAGGGGGTTCAGGAGCAGAGTCGCGCAGTACTCCGATGCCCACCTTCCCCCAGTCAGCTTGGCCAATAGCCCTGCTAGTTAGGGGCATGTGGGAGTTTCATCCTAAGCAGGGGTCCAGTCAGGCACACATCTCCTCCCCACTCCCCATTGTGTTGGAGGCCGAATCCCATCACACGCACAGGGAGAGAGAGAGAGAGAGAGAGAGAGAGACGGACGGCACGCTGGGTTGTAGCCAAGGTCATTTGGGGGACCGATGGGGAGTGAGCTTGCCCAGTGTGGCTCCATTGTGGTGAAACACAAGGAAGGGCTTCCTGGTGGAGAGAGCAGGTTGGCCAGGGAATCGGGGGTGGGGGGTGGGGGGCTTAGAAAGCGCTGGGCCCTCCTGCATGGGAGGTGCCCGAGCAGAGGCCGGAAGGCTTTGGAGGTGGATTTCCTGCCAGGTGACCCTTGGGGGGCTCCGTCCAGGCAGGACGTTGTATGGGGGCAGGGAAGCAGAAGCTGCCCAAGGAGTGGCCGTGGCTCCGTCCAGGCATCAAGGGGGAGCACCATTGGGCATATGCACAGGGAAACGAGCACCATCTCTGCTTGCATCTTGCAGCCTTTCTCTAAGGAATCCCAGACCCTCCTCCTCCTCCTCCTCCTCCTCCCTTCCCTGCCCCCCAGTCACTAGCTGAGGGCAGAACCTGTTGGGCTGCCTCCTTGGGCTGTCCCTGCCTGAGCAGGGTCCAATTTCCAAGAGCAGAGTGCAGTGTGTGTTTGTGGAGGGGGGGGACATCACCCAGGGCACCCAGTGGAGGAGGAGCCACGAGGGAGCAGACGCCTCTTCTTTCCCTTTTCCCTTTCTCGGCTGCAGCCTCCTGCCTGTGTGGCCTCCGATAGCAGGTGTGCTTTTAAAAAGACCCCCCCCCCAGAGGGCACAGTGGTGCCTCAAAGACTTCTTATTTGGCAGCAGAAACCTTAAGCTGTTGAAACTGGATTCAACTTGAAGGTGTTGCGAGGTTGAGTGACGTTTTGGTGCCGCGGGTGGGAATTGCCACCCTCTTGAAAAGACCTTCCGTTGGGGTTGCACGAAGGCTGTCGTTCTGACTTGCTGATGAAAAGGCAGGCACTCTGCCCATGCCTAAGGGCTGCCTTTCTGTGCCTCCGCCCTGTCAAACCAAATGCCCTGATGCAAAGGAAAAGCCCAGCTTGGCTAGAGAGAGGATAGGAGGAGAATGGCAGAGGACATTTAGCTTCGAGTTAAGACCTCTGGGCTTTAGCAAAGGCTTGCTTTTGAATAAAAGTAACCAGGATCAGGTGGATAATTTGGGGCTGTTTAGTCTGGAAAAAAGGCGCCTGAGGGGGGATATGATTGACACATACAAAATAATGCAGGGCATGAGTAAAGGGGATAGAGGGAAGCCCTTCTCCCTCTCTCAAAATACCAGAACTAGGGGACATACACTCAAATTGAGGGCTGGGAGAGTAGGAACAGACATAAGAATTTTTTTTTCACCCAATGCATTGTTAGTCTATGGAACTCCCTGCCACAGGATCTGGCCTGGATGCCTTCAAAAGGGGATTGGACAGATTCCTGGAGGAAAAGTCCCATCACAGGTTACAAACCATGATGGAGATGTGTAATCTCCAGGCTTAAAAACCAGGGTACTTCAAGGGCCAGATGCAGGGGAGTGATATCAGGGGACAGATATCTAGCCTCATGCGCTCCCAGACATATTTGGTGGAGCCACTGTGAAATACAGAAAGCTGGACTTGATGGGCCTTTGGCCTGATCCACCAGGGCTCTTCTTATGTTCTTATGACTGTTCTGGCCCAGCGTGCCTCAGTCGAACAATGGCAAGAGAGGTTAAGAAGACGGAGTGTTCCCCTTTGAATTAGTTTTTTCTGCTATTGCTATACCTCTGAGGTGAACTGCTCTGGGCACTGTCCAGGCAAAGCACTGGATACAAGCTTTAGAAATAAACCAGCCTATGCTCTTCTTTCACCTCAGCCTTTGGACACAAACAGAGCTTAGGCTGAGCACTGGGCACTTTCTGTTTTCCCAGGGAAGGCCTGTCTGTTTCCGGGCCACTGTGGCTGATGTTCTGAACCTTGGAGGAAGGGAGGAGGGCTTGAGTGGAAATGGAAACCCCTTCCTCCCCTCTAGCGCTTTTGGGAGCAGGGTGGCTCTCAGCCCGTGTGGGTCACACCCAACAGAGGGGTGGGCAGAGGTGAGGGGGCTAGGGGGGAGGCCAAGGATCCTTGGCGGGGCACCGCCCGCCCTCCTTTCCTCCTTCCTAGGCTCCAGATGGGGAAGCAACAGGGGGGTCCCACTAAGACCCCCTCTCCGTCTCTCTTTCCCAGTGGTAAATGCCATAACCAGATCGTGCTTGTGCCGATGATCGAGAGGCTGACCTCGGAATCACACTGTGACCAGCTTCCCTACACGCTGACCCTCATCTCCATGCCTGCAGCCACGGACGGCAAGCGAGGGTTCACGGTGGCCGTGGAAAGCAGCTGCTCGACCTATGCCACTAGTGTCCACGTGAAGGAGTGAGTGCCACAGCGTCTCGCTGGCCTGGTCCCCCTGCTTGCAATCTGTAGCTGTTCCTCTGTCTACCACGGGGGTCATTTCTCCATGGTGTTCATGGGGTGCCATGTGCTCTTGAAAGGCACCCATGCAGCTCTCCTGGGTCGTAAGGGCATGCAGCTAGACAATAGGGCTGTTTCTGGCCCTGCCCCTCTTCCCTTTGGCCCTGCCCACCAGGGGAAGGCTCCTCCCACCTGCCCTCTGACCCTGGGACGGAAAGGGACCCACAACTCTTTTCCCCCCCAAGGCTGGCTGGCTGTCATTGTGTTCTACATTCTCTTGTAAGGTGCAGGAAATCTGGACCACCAGCCAGGGTCCGGAGGGCCCATTCGCACTGGGTGGTTTGCTGCCAGGGCCGGTCTTGAAATGCTGGTCGCTCCCAAGAGGACTCGTCCTGCTTTTGCTCCTCCCTGTGTCTTTTCCCCAAGTTGTGACTCAAAGGGGGATCGGCAAAGGAAGGACTCTAAACCACCTCTCTTGCCTCTCTCTCTCTCTCTCTCTCCTTTTGGGTTAGAGTCAACCGAGCGCACATTAGCCCCGATGTCCAAAATGCCATTCACCCCGGAGACCGCATCCTGGAGATAAACGGAACCCCGGTCCGCACGCTACATGCAGAAGAGGTGTGTTCTGCGAAGTCTCTTCAGCATCCTTTCTGCCACTCTTGGGGGTTTGGGGGACTTGCCACCAGTTACAGAAAGATCAGTCACTCCATTCTAGGGCTGCCCCATTGTGTGCCAAAGAGCTGAGGTTTAATCTCCAGGGGTCATTCCAGGTCAAATCAACCAAGGCATGGAACCTTGACGTCATGGATTTGGTTCAATTTTGGTACATTTGTACCTTACCATGAGATGTTTAAAAATATATTTCCGTTTTTTTTTTTGGTCTAATCATTTCTGAGATACTGCATTTTCAAAATTTATATATTTAAATGTGTAATGTTTTTTGAAACTGTACAGTTGCAGCATGTTGTATATCAAATGCAACCCCTATTCATAAGCTTCAAAATGACACCTGTCCCAGGTCTGTTGCCATCATGGGCGTCTATTAAATGACATTTGAAGTTATGTCAAAACGAAAAAATCTCAGAAACAGGTGGACCAAAAAATCTGAAAATTTTTTTTTTGACATCTCATGGTAAGGTACAAATGTACCAAAAAATGAACCAAATCCATGACATCAAGTTCCAAAATGGATTTTTCATTGGTTGATTTGACATGGAATGACCCCCGGGTAAAGAGCGAAAGCTCCCCCCACCGCCCCCGAGGATGTGGAGACAGTGTTTCCGAAGGCATCGACAGGTCACGAAGAAAGTGGGGCTTTTCATGCTTTCAGCCGTCACGTCCGTTGGTTCTTCCTTTCCCCTTTTTGGGGAGCGAAGCCGCCCCTGCTCCCTGGGTCACCCTCTCTCTCTCTCTTTCTCTCACCGTTCCTTGCCTGACTCCTTCTCTCTCTCTCTTGCCCCGGCTCCTCAGGTGGAGGACCTGATCTGCCGGGCCAGCCAGAGCCTGCAGCTGCTGATCGAGCACGACCCAGTCTCCCAGCGCCTGGACCGGCTGCGGCTGGATTCCCGCCTGCCCGGGCACCCCAAAAAGCCCTCCTCACCCTCACCCATTTCCGCCTTGGGCCTCAAGGAGAATCCAGAAGGGACGCTGCGTCGCCGGTCCCTCAGGTACCGCCTCGGGATGAAGTCACCCAGAGGGGCCCTCTCTTCCCAGAGCTGCAGGACACCTGCAAGCCATTCGCAGCATGTTTTGTGGGGAACGGGGCAATGGCATGAGTGACGCCAGGATGGAGTCCTGCCCCAGAACTTGATGCCCGCCGGCCTTTAGAAAGTGTGGGGGGGGGGGGCTGATTTATCTGCGAGAAGGTGTTTGCTTTAGGCTTCAGCCTTTAATCCCGGGAACGTGGGCACCAGAGAAAGCATTCATTGTGTATTTATTTTAAGAACTCCTCCCGAGGCCGCTTTCCAGTGCTGCTCACATATTGGTGCCAATCCAGCCTGTCGTAAGAAAATGGAAAGCTCCCCTTGGGAGGGGGGTTCTCTTCCACGGCCCAAGCCCCTGCGTGGGTGCTCGTGGCTCAGTGGATTGGAAACGAGGGTTTAGGCTGGCTAGCTCTCAAAATGGAAGGCCGACTGTGAGGGTTCGTCTTTTCCTATACCCGATTCCGAGTCAATGACTAGCTTGGAGACTTCTTGACAGGTGAAATCAAACGGGTTTTTATTTAACAACAACTCTGGTACAGGTAAAATGAAATCCTTCATTTGAGGAGTTAACTGGGGATACGATTTTTTGACAGCGTCTTGCGGCTCAACATCTTCATAAACAACATGAAACAGTGGAACTTGACAACTGGGTGATTTTAGAAGTAATGGCGAGTAATCGCCTCGCGCCTCATGCATTGGGTCCTGCAACACGGATGGCGAGCCCATTGAGCTACCGGGTTCGGGGATCTCTCGTTCCTCCATTCCT
>JAHTLZ010000200.1:952618-1005755 GCA_023846285.1 Phrynocephalus versicolor | reverse complement strand
GGCACACTCTGATCAGGTGTTTTCTCTTTGTCTCCCTTCTCACACCGACCCTCCGAGGCCTTCCAGCGGTCCTGGGTATGGGAGAGCCCATTGTTCCGTTGTGTGGTGCTTCCACCATCGATTCAAAGAATAATGGGGTTGGAAGGAACCCAGAAGCCCATTGAGTCCAACTGCTGCTTTAGGGCAGCTTTTCTTCAAGCCTACCAAGATGGGTGGGGTTGAGGGTGGGCAGGGGGAACACCCCGCTTTAAGGAGGAAAGCAAGGGCTGCAGCGTTGCCCCTGTGACAGCCCACCCGTGCCCATCTAGAGAGCCCTGGTGTTTTTTGCCCCAGTGGGTGGGCAGGCACTGGGCCATGAGGTCCTTGGTGCTCCCTGGCTTCCAGCAGAAGGACTCACCTTTTTTGGGGGGGGGCATTTTGTCCTCCAGGCGCAGCAGCAGTATCTCCAGGTCCCCCGGCCCAAGCTCCCCGAAGGAACCCCTCCTCCTCAGCCGAGACATTGGCCGGTCGGAATCCCTCCGCTCCACGACCAGCAGCTCCCACCAGATCTTCCGCCCCTGCGACCTCATCCACGGGGAGGTCTTAGGCAAAGGGTTCTTTGGCCAAGCGATCAAGGTGAGGAGAGCGTCCCGCCTGAACCCACCCCTAGGACTCTGGCAGGCAGGCAGGGGCGGGGGTGGGGGCGGCCATTGTCTGCTTCTCACACCGACCACCCGCACACACACCCTCAAAAGCTATGGGGTTGTCTTACTCCTCCTGTGGTTTTCTTGTGCTCCATTGGAAGAGCTTAGAAACATTAGTACTATTTTTAGTGAAACATTGTAGAGAGCTGCAAACGCCGCGAAGCAGGGGACGCTGGTGGAAGTCAGGCAGCATGAATCTTAACAGCGAATTGCCCATCTAAAAAGTCAATGTTTGTATTCTTTGTCACATGATAATCCTGTGTCTTGCTGTGTGACAAGGAGTGCAAGCATCACCTGATTAACTCAAGCAGCCGTTGGCCAGAGAGGGGCGTCTCATTTGACTGAACACCGGTGTACTTCAGTAACAGGATTCGGGCCGGTAACATGCAGCTCACACTAGTTTCATGGCCTAGTTCTGTTCATTTGACTCCTTCTAACCTCTTAATGTCGGGGAGGAGAAGGAGCAGCAAGAAGCGGCAAGTGAATTAATTAACAGTCAGGTTTTTTTTTTTAATTGTAGCCAGTGTTAAAAGCTGAGCACAATCTAGGCACCCAGAGACACTGTGATACCTGGTGCTTCCACTGTTTTTGCATGTGATTACAAACATAAGAATTAGTAACTGGATGAAACTGAGGAAGGAGCCTTGTGACTTGGGGAGGGCCTCTTAAAAGAAACTGCCTTCAGGTTGTGCTCCTTCACCATGCATCGAATCCCTCGCCCGTGGTTTAGATTTCTACAGGCAGGGGAGCCCATGGCCTGTGCTGAGAGAATCAGCTCCACAGGTCACAGTGTTGTATCTGCCTGTGTTGGGAGGGAGAGGCAGCGTCTCTGTATTCAGTTCTGGCCAGACTGAGTTCCCTTGTGGCTCTGCTGAAATGTGTGCCTTGTCCAGAATTTAGACCTTCCTGCTTCTGATTTAAAGGTGTCAGGGAACAGGTGGGACCCTGGATACCATGAGTCCTACATATTGCAGGCACAGACCCCCTCAAGGCCTTCCTCTTCAGAGTGTCCCCCACCCCACCCCAAGCATCAGGCCCATTTCAGCCTCCATGGCCTCTTCTTACTCAAGAGCCTTCTGTTTCTCCTCTCCCTCCTCCTTCTCCTCCTCCTCCTCCTCCTTCTCTGGGTAGGAAAAGAGTCAGCCAGGTAAGCCCAGTGTTCTGCCCACTGCATGCCTCGATCTGTGCCGTCTCGTGTGACTAACTGTGGCTTCTGGCTGGCGCATGCCCTTCCCCTGCCAGATGTCCCCACCAGGCCTCTGGAAGGCTGGGGACCGAAGCATGTGGTCCGTTCTCTCATTCCTCTCTGCATGGCTTCCTTGGAACAGAGATGCACGGCAACCCAGCACCCCTGCGCTCGTGTTGTAGGCTCAGGCCTTGCCTTGTGGAGAACAGCAGCTGGGGAAGGTGGCCCGTTCTTCTCTCCTGATTTCCCGGGGGTTCCTGTGGACCTCCGTAGGAGCCTCCCCTGGTCTCCTGGACTTTGGGAGAAGCCTTCCTCTTTGGTCCAGCCACACTGCCAGAGAGGTTTGCTGAGGACACAAGGCAGGGCCTTCTCAGTGGCTGCCCCCAAGTTGGCGAGCTCTTGTCAGAGGAAGACCTGACTCCTCCCTTGGCCCCCTTGCTGTCCCTCCCCCAGCAGGCAAAGACAGACCTTCTTCTTTAGACAGACCTTTGGCCAATAATTGGCTACTGGGGAAGGAACCCCCCTAGGTTTTTCCCTTCCTTCTCTTCTGTTATACAGTGGTTCCTCGAATTACAGGCGGCTCTACTTATAAGCAATTCGACTTAAAAGCCAAATCATTGGAAATGGATTTCCGAAAAAGCTCAAGTTACAAGCAAAAATCTCTTTCCAATGATTTGAATTTCCCGCTGCACCAACGAGGGTGCTGGTGTAGTGGAGAATTCAAAAGGCTCTAGCCCTCCACCGCTCTCCTTCTGAGCCAGGTGAGTGTTGGGGTGGTCATCCCACACTTGCCTGTTCCCCCATCTGTCAAAAGGCCCCAGCTTGGGAGGCAAGGGGGGAGGGGGGAAAGGCAGAAGGGAGCAGGGTTTACCAGGTGCATGTTCGTGCGGTTCGGGCAGGTTGGGAAGAGAGGCGCGATGGCCACCTCCTCCTCCTTCTTGGTTGCTTCGATCTCTTTTGCAGACATCAAAGCAACCAAGAAGGGAGAGATAGTGATAGGCAGCAAATGCTGCTCTCCATTCTGCATGACAGGTCCAACCTGTCAGTCAGCTGTAGTGCGGAGCAGTGTTCATAACTGCCGCAATCCCCCCCAGCTGTCAAAGACAGCTGTCTGGCGGGGCTGGGGAAAGCAGCCTTTGACTGCCCTTGATTGAGGGGCTTGGTTGGGACAGCCTTCCCACAGGAATGCATTGAAACCCTATTAATCCGTTCCCTCTGGAACGGATTGATTGATTTTCAGTGCATTCCTATGGGAAACGGCTGTTCGACTTACAAGTATTTCAACTTCTGAGAATGCCCTCAGAACAAATTAATCTCGTAAGTCCAGGTACCACTGTACTTTAAAATGCTTTTTAAAATTATGCCTGCTTTGAGCTCACTTAATGGAGCTTTAATGATACACTTTTCTTTGTTCTAGTTCTTGATATGAGTTTGCCACATTCCTTGTGGATTTGTTGGGTCTGCCCCTGGGAAGGAAACACAAGGACAAGCAACCGGCCCACCACCAATCTCGGGCTTCCGAGGACTGCCCAGTTTAGCTGGGTGGCGGCTTCATGAGGCAGCAGAGTACGAAGCCCCCAGCTGCTCGTCTCACACCTTCCCTTTCACGGCTTCTGGTGGAAAGGGGACCCCTTAATTGTGACCCTCAGCCATGCCCTGCAGGGCAGGGGCAGCCAAGGTTCAGGAAATGGCTTGTGAGGAAACCCCTCGGTGGCCACAACAGCCCAGGGAGGATTGTGTGTCCGCCTCCGGGCTCTCCCGGCTTTGTTCAATGGAGGAAGCAGGAATCACCGCAGTCAGAGGAATAGCATTTTGGGGGGGGGGGCAAATCTTAGATGCTGCATGCCACCCCACCCCTTGGCACTCCAGCCTCTCTCGTAATGATTATCCTATCATTTATTCTGTGCTGGATCAGAGGCATTGCCAGCCCAAGAGTCAAATCTCGGCTCCTCCACAGAAAGCCACTGGGTTGCAATGGCATGGCATGCCTGCACCTTTATTGCCCTTTAAGAATCCTGTAAGGATCCCAGCAAGTTGGGAGTGACTCGTTGGCCCAGAACCCACACATTTTGTGCTGGAACAGCAAAGAGGTTGTGCTGGTTTACGCATTTATCTCCCATTTTATTATACAGTATTCAACTTGTGCATATTTTAATTCTGCGAGCCAGCTGACTGGTGCTTTAATTTTTTAAAAAAGCGCCAACCCAGCCCACAGGCCCATTGGTTGGCGCAGTAAGATAAAAATGAAAAACGAAACATAGTTTTTTTAAAAAATGGTTTCATTCTAGACTAAATGAAAGCATAAAAAACAAAATGAAAAATGAAACGAAACACAATTTTTCTGTTTCGTGCCCATCTGTAATGCAAATATGATGGCTCGCCTTGACACTCCTGCCTTGATCTAGTGCAAGCATGTCCAAATTTCGGCCCTCCTGATGTTTTGGACTACAACTCCCAGAATTCCAAGAATGTATTTCCACTGGCAAAGGACTGTGGGAGTTGCTGTCCAAAACATCTGGAGGGCCGAAGTATGGACATGCCTGGTCTAGCGAAACAGTGGATTTGCCCCTACCACCAGTCTGGCCGCCACATTCTGTACCTGCTGACGTCTCCAAATAAGGATCAAGGGCAACCCCATGTAATGAGTGTTGCAGTATTATGATGGTGATGGTGATGATGATGATGATGATGATGATGATTGTCATTGTGTGTTTATGCACAGTATACACATACAATGAAATTCACAGGCACCCAGAGACCACACCCATCGCACACACATGCACATAAAAATCCCCAAACATTCCCCCATGCACCAAAATCCTCCCCCACCAAAAAAACACAAGTACTGCATCTACACAAGAGGTCGAGTAATCCTGTCCAACCGCTCTCTGCTGGTGGCCCTTAAGTTCACTATTAAGTGCCGTTATAGCTCTGGGATAAAAACTGTTCAAAGAAAATATAAGCAGGATGAGAAGCATCTCTGAGAATGGTATGTGACTTCCTCGAACGGCGAGATGGGAAGATGTCGTCGAGGGTTGGCCGCTGGAGCCCAATGATGTTCTGGGCTGTTGTAATTATTCTCTGTAGAGCTTTTTTTGTCCGCTACAGAGCTGCTCCCCTGCCATGTAAGAATGCCACAGGGGAGGGCGCTCTCAGTGGTGCCCGTCCGTTTGGTCGCATAATTGAGATGCATGCAGCAGAAGAGAACCTGTTAAATGGAAGTACGATGGCAGGAGAGGCGAGAATCGCACCAGGGACGTCCTCTTACGCTCCCGTGATCCTTGGGCGTGCTGTGGCAGGGAGGCTTTCAAGCCGAACTCAGTGGCAAAACAGGGCTGGGGGTGGAAAGAGAACAAGGCATCCTGCCCACCCGCCTCCTCCTCCTCCTCCGTTACTGTTGGAGGTCGGCTGGAGCTCTGCTCTGCTGGTTTGGACTCAGAGGATGCGCAGGAAATCCTTTCGTAGGTCAGTGATGCCACCACGTGAGGAGGCCACGCAGCAGGCTGCACGTCGACCCCCTGCCAGGCTCAGTCCTCACCTAAAATGTTTAGGGAAGGGGTTCAGGATAGGGTCCTCTGGGTGGTTGGCTCCCCCTCTTGCAGCCCCGCAGCAGGCCACCCCAGGAGGGGAGGAGGAGGAGGAGCCCTCGCAGGACAGTTGTGATGGGTAGCTGGAGTGACAGGCAGAATCCCAGCCTCAGCTGCCAGTTCGGACGGCCACAGGGATATTTGGAACTGCCTTTCCCATAAGCCCCAACCTCCCAGCCAGCATGGGTGACTGGTGGGGGAAAAGGGAGTTGTAGTCCACACCATCTCCCTCCTCCCTTAATGCCATCTTGGTGCCTGAGAGAGAACCATCTCAATTCTCCTCCAGCCTCTGCTGGATGGATCAGGAAGGAATGTGTGTCTGCACGCGCATAGCGGGAGGGAGACAGGAGGCCGGGATCAGCAAGTGGTCTCTGGGAAAGGAGACACCCCTCCTCCTCCTCCTCCTTCTGCCTCCTGCCCTCTCCGGGTCTTGCTGCCCAGCCTTGGAGGGAAGGGATCCCCAAGAACGTGAGTGAGGCGCCTGAGCCCTTCGGATGCTGAGCGCCCCTGCGGCTTCTTTCCTTACTCGTTCAGGTGACTCACAAAGCCACCGGGAAGGTGATGGTGATGAAGGAGCTGATCCGTTGCGACGAGGAAACGCAGAAGACCTTCCTGACGGAGGTAGGCAAGGTGCTCAAGGGGCGCCCCCGTAGGGTCTGTGTGGCATGGCCCTGCCCAGGGTTTGGTTCGGCTTGAAGCAAAGACCCAGTGAGCCTTTGCACTCTCTCTCTCTCTCTCCCTGGCTCCCTCCTGGACACCCACCGCCTTCAGGAGCAGGGGAAGAAGTCACAAGAGAGTATTAGACCACAACTCTCTCTCTCTCTCTCTCTCTCTCTCTTTCTTTATATACACACACACACACACATATGTGACTATGTATAAAAACACTCTGCTACACTTTATGGATCAAAGCCCACTTCCTCAGGCCTGCAGTGGCATCTTGTCAATAGTGTGGAAACTGTGAGATCCCAAACTTCACAACTGATAGTTGTGTCTAGCTTGTTCCATTGAGGGAGGCCAGAGGAGCAGAGACTGTCATGAAATGCAAGCCCCCAGCGCCTTGTTTCTCACACGGCTGGATCAGCCCTCCTGGCGGATACCTTGGGCTTTCAGCAGGGATGGCCGAGGGGCGGCCGCAGAAGGGAGACACAAGCTTTGAAAGCATATTTTGCTTATAAAAGCCGTGCCATTGGAAGCCCGGCCAGTCCCTGAGTCTGTGGGAAGAATGACAAGCAGTGGAGCGGAGGCAGAGCCCCCCTCCCCCCAGTTTCACCCCATCTCTTGGTCTCCCTTCCCAGGTGAAGGTGATGCGCAGCTTAGATCATCCCAACGTGCTGAAGTTCATTGGGGTCCTGTACAAGGACAAGAAGCTGAACCTCCTCACCGAGTACATTGAAGGGGGGACCTTGAAGGACTTCCTCCGGTGCGTGGTGAGTGAGCAAAACCCACCAGTGGAGGGGGAACCACCCACAGAAAGCCCACCAACCACCAAAGGGGCGTGAAAGACAGTGCCTGCGCTCCAGAGGGTGGAAGCCTGCTGTTGCAGGTGCTGCCACCGCCCTCCCCTGGCTGGGTCGTCTCATTTGTATGGCTAAGGCGGTGCTGCCCTTTCGTGGGTGGCCACACGCTTCAGGAAAGACCTTCTGGTTTCCTGAGGGAACCATTCTGATCTCCGGGGGCCCAGCTTCAGCCTGAAAAGACCTCCACCACCCTCTCCATGCTGGTGGCATCCCAGGCAACCATTCCCTCACCTGCTGCCAACGTGGAGGGTGCTCCGGCCTTCTGTGGTCAGCCAGTGGACCTCTTTTTATCTGGCAGGATCCGTTTCCGTGGGAGCAGAAGGTCAGCTTTGCCAAAGGGATTGCGGCCGGAATGGTGAGTGGGGGGGGGCTCCCTGTGGCTTAAGAGGGGCTTGTCTGCAAAGGGGGAGCCTGCCTGGGCTGGGGGCCTCCAGAAAGGGAGAACCACTGCCAGAGGGAGAGGCCCAGAGGGAGGCTGAGGGGAAGCGCCTCTGCTCCGTGGACCTCTCTCTCCCCTGCTGAGCGTGTGGGCCAGGAGGATTGGCAGAAGGGCCCTTGTGGGTCCTCTTGGGTGTCCTGGCTACACACATGCCACACCCCTCCTAAATGCCCTCGGGGCACGTTCAGGAGCAAGGCCAGGCTTCCAGACACCACCAGGCTGTCACAAGCCATCTCACCACTCAGACAGACATCTGGCAACTGCCTGTCACCAGGGGAGCTTCTGCCCTGGTGCTGTCATCCCACATCTTGGGTCCTCAGTGGGGCTTTGGGGCAGGAGTCCTTCCCGCCAGCTGGGGACAGGGCAGGTGGGAGGGCTGTTGGGATTGTGGGCCAGGCCAGGTCTCTCCCACCCTCCCAGACCTTGCACCTGTGGGCACCTCTCAGGGCGGTCTCTGCCAGGACACTGCCTGTCACAGAACCTGACTCTGAGGGGTTAAATGGTGAAGAGCTGCTGGAGGAGCCTTGCAGCTCAAGTCAGCAGGCAGCTGGGTCTGATGACTCAGCTGAAAACATATCTTTCCCCCCTAGAAGGGCTATGAGCAGGATTCTGCAAATACGTGCTACCAGGAGAGCTAGGGAAAGGGTCTTTGCTGCTAGACAGGGAATCAGGTCGGGAAGCCCTGAGTACTAGCAGAAGCCTTTCCAGAAGTAAGGGTGTGTTCCCTGTTTTGGGATAAAGCTGGTAAGCTCACCTTGAGCTCTCTGTGGGAGCAACGCGTCATTTGAATTTGCAACCACGTTCCTGTCTGTGACCTTGCCTCTGTTTCCTGATTTCGGACTGGCTTCCTGGACAACGGCTTGATCTGTTCCCTTGGGTTTTGCATCTGTTTCTGTGAGATATTCTGGTTTTGACTTGGACTGGTAATTGCCGGGAGTTGGATTCTGTTATTTATCTGGCACTTGATTGTTAGCAAAGGACTTGAACTTGCCTGGCTTTCCACTAAAGATCTTGGCAAAGAACTGAACTCTGCTTGTGTGTGTGCTCTGTGTGCAGGGCTTGACAGTCTCCACGTCTGCTGGCATCTCTGGCAGGGAAGAGAGGTGGGCAGTGGGGGGGGGGCTCGGTAAGGCCAGGGGGGCTGACAGGCAGCTGGGAGGGGCCACAGAGAAAGCAGGCAAGGGTTGCTTTCTGCTAAAGGACAGAGGAGCCCCTCGATGGTCCTGCCCAGGGGTTCCCAACCTTGGACCACAACTCCCAGAGGGCAAGTTCCCCACCAGGCCTCTGGGCCTTGCGGTTCAAGAAGTCCCGGGTGAGCCTGCGTTTGGAACCAGTGCTCTAACGGCCTGTCTCCCTTACAGGCCCCAGGTAATAGTGGTTGTAGCGGGTGCCTGGTGCGTGTTGTGTGGCCTGCTTGAGTGTTACCCAATTAAAGGTGTCGATCTAGCAGCGTTGTCGAAGGCCACAAGGGCTTGAGGCTGGGGGGGGGGGGAGGAGGAGGAGGAGGGCAAAGGCCTCCCTTGACCCCCTTTCTTCTTTCGCAGGCCTATCTGCACTCCATGTGCATCATCCACCGCGATCTGAATTCCCACAACTGCCTGATTAAACTGGTGGGTGCTTTCCTGCTTGACTTTTCTCCTCTCCTGGATAAGCGAAGCCATTTCCTCTGTCCTGGTTTCTTCCTTGGCCGACACAACCCCCCACCCCGCCCCCCACCCCCCGGAGCCCTCTAAGGCTGACTTCCTCATTTGGGGGGGGGATCCTCAAGTCCAGAGCAGAGAGAGAGAGAGATGCTGTGCTTGTCCAAAGTCCCATCACCGCTATTTTCCTTTCTTTTAAAACTGCTGGTATTGAGGGTTGGGTGAGTGTGTGTAAAATTTGTAAGCTGCTTGGAACACAGCAAACCTCTTTTATAGCTGCTGTTTGTATTCCCAAGACTCCTGTTGTCTTGGAAGATCTTGGGCCAGAGGGTTCTGGGGAGGTGGGCGGGGGGGCAGGGGGGTTTCTGGCTGGACTTCTGATGAGGCCGCTTCCCTTAGGAAGGGAGGCCCTTGCCCATAGAGGGAAGCACCGTGGCTCAGCCCCAACGGCGACATGGGGGCAGTGGCCTTGGTCTTCCAGAAGTGAGAGCAGGTGCACCACCACCACCACCACCCACACACAGAGGTTCCCAACAGGGCCAGGGGTCTCAGGCACAGAGCTGCCTGGGGTGGGGGTGGGGGAACAGGGGGAGGGCCTTTCTGGTCCTCTGGCAGAGCGAAGGGAACGTGGTTTCTCCCCCCCCCCTTGTGTTTGGATGCAGGACAAGACGGTGGTGGTGGCCGATTTCGGGCTCTCCCGGCTGATTGTGGAGGAGAAGAAGAAAAAGCCGCCCCCACCGCCAGAGAAGCCGCTCTCCAAGAAGCGAACCCTGCGCAAGAGCGACCGGAAGAAGCGCTACACTGTGGTGGGGAACCCCTACTGGATGGCCCCAGAGATGCTTAACGGTGCGAGCCCCCTCCCCCCCCCCAGTTGGAGCTGGAGGGGCAACGTTTGTTCATCTCCGCTGGCCCTCTCGGGCTGGGAAGGGGGTGTGTGTGTCAGGAAGCACCTGGGGAGGCTGCTGTGCAGCCCCTGCAGGAGGGAGGCGGGAGGGTGGCCCTTGCGCCTTCCAAAGAGGCCGAGGAAGAGGAGGGGGAGGCCAAAGCCAAGTGGCTGGAGACCCTGCCCCCCTGTGCCCCCCACCCCCGCCACTGCTGGAGGGACGCCTGCCCTTGGGGCCCATGCAGGCCCTCCTTCCCCCCTTTTGTCGGCTCCATGGGAACAACGTTCTCCCTTTGCCTTTCGTTCCAGGGCAGAGCTACGACGAGACTGTGGACATATTTTCCTTTGGGATTGTGCTTTGCGAGGTACGTCCCGGATGCTTCTGGAGCCAAATGTGGCTAAGTCCCATTGGCGGGGGGGGGGGGGAATCCGTCCCACTCACCGTGCTTGGTTTCCCCATCTAGACCAGAAGCCCTCCAGGGCGCGCCTTAACCATCCACCCCCCCCACACACACACACACTGTGTTCCAGATCATCGGCCAGGTGTATGCGGACCCAGACTGCCTCCCCCGCACCATGGACTTTGGCCTCAATGTGAAGCTCTTCTGGGAGAAGTTTGTGCCTGCGGACTGCCCGCCGGCCTTCTTCCCTCTGGCGGCCGCCTGCTGCCACCTGGAGCCAGAGAGCAGGTGAGGAGGGAGGGACTGGCAGCAGGCGCTGTTGGCACACACGTGAAAGGGCCAGGGGCACCCTTGGTTGGGCTCCTCTCTGCCCGTGCGTCCTGTGATGGGTTAGGGAGGGTGGCCAGGCCCCACTCGTGTGGCTGAGTGGTTTGTGGAGCGAGGGCTTGAAGGGCTTCTCCATGGCTCCTTCCTCTCATGTCTCTTTGCAGGCCCCCCTTTTCAAAACTGGAGGACTCTTTCGAAGCCCTGTCGTTGTACCTGGGAGAGCTGGGCATCCCTCTTCCCTCCGAGCTGGAAGAACTGGATCACAACATTAGCCTGCAGTACGGGCTGGTCCGGGACAAGCCCCCGGGAAGCCCCACCTAGTTCCCCACATACCGCCCGCCCCTTGCGTTCCAGGGAGTGCCAGCCACGGAGACCAGCGGGGGGAACCAGAACCTCACCGGGCACGAGCGGGCCACGGCTGCTCTTGCCTTCCGCTTCCTCCCTCCTGAGCCTCCCTCCCTGTGGATTTGGGGTGCCTCCTCCTTGCCACCAGCTCCTTCCGGCTGGCCATACCACTACAGACACTTCCGTTAGCTTTGGAAACATGACTCCCTGAGGGCCCGCTTTGGGGTCGAACCTTCAAAGAAGAGGAGGTGCCTTTGAACTGGGACAGAGCCTGCCTGGGCAAAGGAGCTGGGCTGCTTGGCTCCGGCACCCCAGCGGAGAAGCCTTTGCTTGCCTTCTGTTGGGCCACTGTTGCCCCTGTTGGATCAGGAGAGAGGTGGCAGGGTTAGGAAACTTTCCATCACCCAATCCCGGCGGTCCTCTCAAAATGGGGAGGCTTCTCTCCTAGACAGACTCCCACAACATCCTCTGGCCTGGTTCCGCCTGCCTGAGCACACCAACCCTCCTTCCAAGGGAAACACGGCCCTGGCAGGTGGGATCTGGAAGTCCATCTGCCTCCACCATTGGGAAAAGCAGCTCGGGGGGGGGGGGGGGGGGTGGAAGAGTTTGGGTTCTCTCCTTGTGCTCCCCACCCACTCTGGGAGTTTCTCTGTGGCCCTGTGTCCATGGAGGGTCAGATCTGAGCCAGCAGCAACAGCTCTCTGGGGATGCCATCTGTGACTCTAAAGGACCACTTAAAATTTGATGCTTCCTCCGTCCCTGGGAGGGAGACATTCTCCTTTTCTGGAGCCACTCATCTGAGGGCTTAGGCTGCCCTAGCCATCACTACCTCTGTTCTCCATTTCAGGTTCCCCCACCCTCTGACTGAACAGGAGATGCTTCTGGGCTCTTGTGCCCCCCCCCACCTGATTCCAGGACATGGGCAGAGGGGGGAAGGAACCGAGGTCCTCTCATCACCCCCGGCTGTCTGCCGGGCGAGGGTGGCCTGCTTCCTGTGCCCCGGTCTTGGCAGCATCACTCCTCCAGGGGCATCAGCGAGAGCCAGAAGCAGCTGGGGGGGTTGGAGAACCAAAACCGTCTTGAGGCCTTTTTTTGCCTCTGCTTCCATATTCGTGTCCTGTCTGTGGCTCTCACTGAGACTTCAGCCTCATCTGGAGAGACAAGGGAAACCAGGAGCCCACCTAGCACTCAGGTGTGTCTTTTATCACACCAGGGTTGAGAAACAGGAGGGAGGGGATCTTTCCCACCTGGGCACCAAGGAGTGGCAGGTGCTTCCTGCCCGCCAGACCTTCGGATTTTGCCCCCCTTTCTCTCCCTCCTCCCTGAAGTCATGCATTTGGGAGTCGGCAAAGAATGGACGCCCAGCTCCAGTGGGTAGAAATGTGGCTCCTGCATTTGTTCCCGTCAGGCAAAGAGACGCTGGGTTAAATTAAAAGCAATAAACTTCATCCTACAGAAACCAGGCAGGCTCATTTTGTGTTTGGACGGTGGAGGGAAAGGGTGGGCGAGTCCATGGATGAAGTCATTTCTCAAGGGAGTCAGGGAATTCGGCGCATGACCAGAACTGGGCAGGACGGAGCAGATAGGCAGGATTCAATCTAGGTACAAAGGCTCCAGGGAGGATGAGAGAAGCCCCTTGCAAGAGGGGGTGGTGCTTGCACGGCATGGGATGGAGGGCCCAGAGCTGTTCCTTGGAAGGTGGGCTGATCCTGACCTCTGTTGCGTCCCCGTCCAGGCCAAAGAGACCAGCACCCTCAACTCCTCTTCCCAGGCCTGGATCTCTGGGTCCTTTAAAAATCTGGGACACACGCACACTCAACAACAACGCACCCTTTATAACCTGAACTGCTTTATTTTATCACCCATGAGGTATTTAAAACACTTAACAAAGAAATGGTCTTCAAAGGCATTTTGAAACAAACTGTATTTCTCTCTCTCTCTCTCTGTGTATATATATTTATATATATATATAAACTCCCTTCTCTCACTTGGGGCAAACAGAACTTTGCAATCAGTTCTTGGCATTAGCCAGACGCCTGGATCCCCCTCCCCCCCCCTGAAGTGGTGAAGGCTTAATTAAAGGGGCCGTGTGATATGGCTGGCGTGTCCTTATGGAAGGAGTGTGTCTCGTGGGTCTTCAGCCCATCACAAAGGAAGTCACGGCTCCCGTATCCCTTGGCTTGGCCGAGAGAGGACGTGCCCGCTGTGTGCAAAAAGAGCCTCTCTGTGTCACAGCCAAGGGGCCGGTCTGGCCTTCCCCTTTCCATCCCATGGTGGGACAGATGGGCCTGCTCATGGTTTGAGGGCAGGCACCATGCCTGAGGCCTAGTTTGCTGCTCTGTCACGGTGAGAAATGGCTTGATCCTGCTCAGCTCCTCGCTTTCGGACGTGGCTAGAGGGAGGGGAAGGATCCATTCCCATCATGCGGCCCACCATCCTAGATGGGAGTCAACCAGAATCCCCAGCGGAGTATCAGACCCCAAGGGCTGACTTCCCCTTCTCCCTCCTCAGCAGATTAAAAAATAATGGCCCTGGCCTGAGGAGGAGACAGACGTGGCATAAGAGACCTCTGGGTGGGGAAGAGTCTGCTCAGATCTCAAGTTCCCATGGTTTAATGCCAGAAAAAACACCTTCCGCTTCTGCCTTGTCCTGCCAGCCTTTGGAGAACTTTCATCTCGGCCGGTTTTGGAACAGGAGAGTTAAGGGTTTGCAGATAAAACTCCACAGTTGTTCAAAGTGGCCGACATTGCTTTCCCCACACCAACGAGCTTGCACAAACACTGGAATCAACTCTCCATTCAAATGATGCAACACTGATTCCCTCAGAGGTGGGAGGGAGGCGGCAAAGGCATCAAGTCTCCTGTTCAGCACACCCCCACCCCCACCCTGAAGCCTTAAAAAGCCCTGCAGGCACCAAAAGAAAAGTTAAACAAAAATTGACATGGAAGAGACTACGGACCGTCTGGGGAGCCTCCTCCTTCTCCTGCGGCCAGCACAGGGAGGTTCTGTCCAAGGAGAAGGACAAGCTGTCCACCATCTGTCCACTGAGCTCCCTTCTGTGTGGCCAGGGATCAGCGCCTTCTGTCGGATGACAATGCATGAGCGAGTCCGTGCCCCTTGTAGGTGCCAGGGGCTCTGGCTCGGCTCCTCCCGGGACACAGAAATACAAGACAAATGAGCCACTCCCGTTGAAGGCAAGGAAGAAGGATGCGGCCAGGGGCTCTGGCAGTCCAACCCAGTTATCTTGGCGCCTCCTCCTTCAAGCGCCTGGAGTGCCTGCCTGGCCCATGAGGGGCGCATCCCCTTCATGCACACACTCCACGGGGGTGTGATTGGTGTGCACCACAATCACGTTCTCGTCCACCAGCTCGCAGGCAGGATTGGTGAAAGCCGAGAGGGGCAGCGTAATCCTCTGCATCTCCCGTTCGTAGACCTTTTGCTCATGCTGCTCCTTCAAGTCTTTGCCCCTGGTGCAAAACAGAAAAAGAGGGGGATGGGTGTAAGATACGGAGAGTTCTGTGGTCCTTTTCTCAAAACACACAGCTGACGGCACTCCACACCACAATACATAGTACAAGCCAGTGGGCTTTGGTTTGCAAAAATGATCAGGACAAGTCATCTCGGAGGGGCAACTTCCAGTGCTTACGGGATCAGGGCTTGGAAAAATTACTTTGGGACTAGAACTATAATTTTCAGAATTCCAAGTTCCAGTGACCACCCTTGTCAGGGGAGGAGAGCCCCAGTGCAGGCAGGCAAACACTGGATGGAGAGAAAAAAGTTCCCTGGTCATCTGAAACAGGAATGGGATACCCTCCAGATGTTTGAGACTGTTACACCCTTTCTCCTTGATGCCAAAGTTCTCCCTGCCTGCCACTCCAGGAGAACCTGAGAGGATTCCCTCGATTGTCCCTTGCCTTGTGTTTTTATTTTCCTCCTCGCAGTGTGGTTATCTTTGGACTGCCCTCTTGGCTCGGGAAAAACCCAACGGCCAACGGCTGCCTTCCAGACCTCGGTCTCCCCTCCGCTTGCTTGTCACGTGGCCCCAAACCTCCTTTCTGCCCTTCTTACTGAGAGACACCCAGGGGCGCTCTGTTGCCTGCGCCACCCTGAATCCACGCGCAGCATTCCCAACTGCATCCTCCTCCTTAGGGACCAATCCTGCACAGTCACACTCTCTCTACAGAAAAGCCGGTGGTCAAATCCTGTCCATTGTGGCTCAAATAAGATCTGTGGTAGGGCCTCCGTTCTCTGTAAAGAGTGTCTCCCATGTTGAAAACCCTAAAAGGTGTGTGAAGCCAGCTGCAACCCACCCCCACCTCCACCGCCCCCCTCTGGCCCTGCGAGGCCAGCCACCCTCCTCAGGGACTTGCCTCTTGTAGACATAGCCTACGACAATTCCTGCTCCGATGCCGATGATGATGACCACCATGATGACTCCCAGCACGTAGCCTGTGGCGGGAAGACAAGGCAGGAGCACCAGCTTAGCACACAGCGACAACGCCTGGCTGGAGGCACCTCGGGGCCTGCCCACATCCTAGCCCCCCCCTCACACGCACACACCATTGTGAACTCCGCCCCTGTCCATCAGAAGAAGGTGAGCCTTCGGGGGCAACGGCAGCCACTAAAGAGGAACATGAAAGGCAGCAGAGAAAGAGGAAGGCCAAACAGGAGGGGGAAGCACTCCGTCAAGAAGCCACGACCTTGGGTCTGCAAGATCTGTGGAGGGCCGTAGAGGTCTGCTAGAAGTCCCCAGTTCATGGCATGGCCACAAGTCGAAAGCGACGTGACAGCGTCTCAAGATAATTTCAAAAAGATTTGGGGTTATTTTGCAAATACAATGGAGGGGGCCATGCAAAGAAGGGAGAGGAGAGAGAGTGGGATCTGATGAGAAGGCAGGGAGCAACCCCCCCACTGCCACCCCCCCGGGGGGGAGCTTGCCAGGACACACTCGGGATCCCTCCACCTCCCCTGTGAAGGAAGCCACTCTTTTGCCTGCGCTGATAAACCCACCGCCCAGCAACTCTTCAGGAAAACCTCCACAGACGGGAGCTGACGAGGGCATTCGGTGAAACCAACCCCCCCGCCCCCACCCCCACCCCCGGTCCCTCCTTTTCCTCTTGGCCCCAACGAGAAACATACTGGGTATTGGGGCAAAAAGACCCCCCCCCAAAAAAAACACCACAACCCTGTGAAGCCATTCTGGCCCTCCCCTCCCCTCCCCACCCCACCTCCGCTGATCATGTTCAGGCCCGAGTCCTCACCCAGTGTGCCCAGGTCTTTCTTCTCGCTGCCCCTCATCTTCACCTTTTGGCCAATCCCAACCACGGGCTGGACGGCGGCCGCCTCACTTCGGGAGGGCAGGCTGTTGGCCAGCTCGAAGACTTGGTCGGTGCTTTCGGCAGCAGCCACGGCAGCCGTCTTGCCGGCGATGGCCAGAGAGGCCGTGGAGGTTGCCACTGGAGGCGAGGGAAAGAAGACACCTGAATCAAGGACGCTCACAGCCACGCACCCTCCTCGGCTGAGAAAAGGTTCACTCCAGGGCAGGAAAAGGGGCCGAGGGGGCTTGAGGTCCCAAGATACCCCAACGTTCAGTGGTGCTGACAGAGCAGCGTCGGTTAATAAGGCCACATAAGGTTTTGCAGGCTGCACCCTGAGCCAGAGACTTTGAAGGGCACCAGCTGCTGCCCATGAAACTGTATTTCATAAAATCATAGAGTTGGAGGACACCTCGAGGGCCATCCAGTCCAACCCACTACCATGCAGGAACCCCCATGACAGGACTTCCAACAGATGGCCATCCAGCCTCTGCTTAAAAACCTGCGAAGAAGGAGACTCCACCACCCTCCTTTAGGGCAGCATCTTCCACTGCCAAACAGCTCTAACCATCAGGAAGTTCTTCCTACTGTTCAAATCTTTCCTGTAGTTTGAAACTGGCTCGTCTTCAAGGTGTGTCTTTTGGGGCTGGAACAAGATCCTACCAATCATCCTCCACCACCACCCTGGAAACACCACATGGCGCCACCAGCCACCTGGGAGGCCGTGCCTGCCTGCATGGCTTCTCTCCCTGCCTGCCCTCCTGCACATCTTCCCCTGTTGCCTGTTTCCTAGAAAATGGGAGTAAAAGACAAAAAGCTCCTACGAATCATGACCCACCAGGAACTTGGCATGGGGAGGGGGCCCTCCAAAGAAGGCCAGTCTTGTTCAAGACAAAGGGGCCACGGCTGTAAGGCCACGGAAGATCCTGCGTTCTCTTTGCTACTCTGCCTACCTAGAGTCCACCCATACCACCACCAACACCCAGAGGAGCTTCAAACGATGTTGTTAGGGTGGACGAGGGGAAGCCATTATCCACCATGAAGTGGAGGGGCAGGAAACCTCACCCACCCCCAATTTTTCCATTTCCCCCACGTGCTTCCCCTGTGGTTTCAAAGTGTCTGGAAATTTTACATCTCTAGTACAAAGGGGAAGTAGCCTTCCTCCGGGTGACCGAGAGGCACTTTAAAAAAGGCCAGGGCTCTTTACTGCAGGCCAGCAGAAGCCTGGTTTTCAGCACCGAGTTGCCTGCCTGGGAAGGATCCGGAAGGCCAGAAAGTGACTTGGCCAAAAACAGCTGTTGACCTTCCTTGAAGGTGTCCCAATCCCCCCCCCCCCCGCTCCAGGGGGTCTTCCTGCCAGGGGCTCAAATGATGAGCTCTTTGTGAGGCAAAGAATACCCTCCTCCCAAGGCTTAGGGTGGTCCTTAAGGAACGTCTCATTCATCCATCATCATCCATCATCATCATCATCATCATTATTGGGTGCCCTAGGTTTTCTGATGGCAACAAGGAACCCAGCCCTTGATGAGTTCCTTTTCCATTTATTAATTACATTTGCCATGTTTGGACTTTTATACCTGCTTTGAAAAAGAGGGCTTGTGCTTCTGAAAGCTCAGCAACTTTTTTTATTTTTCTACTAGCAGCCTATGAAGGTACCACCCATAGTCTAATCTTAATGTTGTTTGTTTTAATGTCTGCACGGCTGCAAACTCCTTTACATTTGTTTTTAACTTAATTAAAGGCACTGATCCCACTTCCTCACTTGGATTCCTTATCCCATGGTTATCATCCGTCCACCAGGTTTCAGTGATGCCAAGAATATCCATTTTTTTATCTAATGCTTTTTTCCCTACTTTTAAAACAGAGTTTCCCTAAAATCTGGCCCAAAGCGGTGCCACTCCCAAGAGGAAAGTGCAAGAGGAGCGCAATGTACTCCGGTTCCAATCCACGCCTGCAGGCAGAGACCGCCGCCCCCGCCCAGATTCCCAACCGAGGGGGAGGAGCCTTGTCCAGGACACACCCCCTCCACCTCACGTGCAAAAGGGGTAGTCACGCCCTCCAGGGGGCGTGGCCAAGTTGTTTACACCACGAGAGCGCTGCGGCTGAAGGATGACCTCATCCGCACCGCGGTGGCCAATAGGAAAAAAAGCGCAAGGCCTGGAGACAGAGCCAGCCAATCGCCAGGCGAGTAGGGGGAGGGAACTTCGGCAGCGGGGGCGATCAACGTCACCTCCCCCCTCACCGGTTTGTCTTGCAGCAAGCCAGAGGGGGCGAGATGTGAGCATGCGCAGTGCAAAGCGGACCCCAGCGTGGAAAACGAAAGCGCCCGTGCCTCTGAGCGCGTGCAGAGTGCCGCCACCCCAGCGCCTCCCTTTTCGCTCTTGCACGGCCCCTAACAGAGAAGGAACGACCACCGAGCGAAGTGCCCACGGACGCCTTTCCCACCCACCCCCCGCCCCACCCGTGGAGGGCGGCCGGTCCTGCTGCCTGTCCGTGCACGCCTCCGCCCCTGCCCTGCCCTGCCCTGCGCGGCACGTGTGAACCCTCCTCCGCCCGCCTGCTGTTCCCGGCGCCAGCTTACCTTGGGCGGCGGACCCGGAGGTGGAGCAGCCCAGCAGCGTCAACGCCGCCGGCAGGAGCAGCAGCAGCTGCTGCAGCCTCGGGAGCAGCGGACCCCGCGGAGCCTCCATGGCGGCGGCGCCTCCTCCTCCTCCTCCTCCGAACCGCCGGCGGCGGCGGCGGCGGGTCCCCGGCGGGAGGGTGGCTCGGGCGGCCTCTCGCCTGCGGGGTCCGGGCCGCTCCTCTGCCGCCGCAGCCTCCTCCTCCTCCTCCTCCTCCGGTCCGCTGCCTGCCTGCCTGCCTTGCCTGCCTGCCTTGCCTGCCTGGGCTTTGGTAAACACGCCGCGGGCAGCTCCGCCTCCTCCTCCACCTCCTCCCGCAGCAGCAGCAGCAGCAGGAGGAGCCGCCGCGGCGCCCGCCGGGTCCTACGACGAAGCCGGGCTCCCGGGAAGCCCCCCCCCCCCCCGGCCCCCCCCCCCTCCTCCTCCTCCTCCTCCTCCTCTTCCTCCGGGCGGCGGGGAAACGCCCCAACCTCTCGCCCCAGGTCCCACCTCCAGGGCTGAGCTGGAGCCTCCTTTCGGCAAAGTTCCCTGGCCGCACTACAGATCCCATCATCCCCCGCCCACCCACCCCCGGCAAGGGAGGCGGCTAAGGGGTTCTGGGAGGTGTAGTCCCCCTAGAGAGGAACGCGGCGGCAGGGCAGCGCAGACACCCACCTAATGCCACACCACACACACACCCCTCTGCCCCCCCGCCCCCCTCCAGCGCCCTGGGCATCCTCTCTGGGGAATGTGGGGGGGGAGAGAGGGGGGTCCTCGCTTGGCTACTTTGGGGGTTATTGAGGAGGGTTAGGGTTACGTAAGGCCAGCCTCCCCCCCCCCCTTTCTCCGGGCTTATGTAAGGTCTTGGGGGGGGGATCCCAGGAAGACGGCACTCCTGGGTGCGCCAAGGCGACCGGTCCAAGCACGTCGGGCCCCGGGGTGGGGTGGGGGTTGCCTGCCAGAAGCGCCCGGAGCCACTCTCGCTCCCTCTGCACCTCTGGAGAAGGGAAAGCCCAGGAAGGGGTCGGGGTGCTTGCAGATTCCACCACCACCACCCCAGGTGGGAGAAAGTTTTTTCCCCTTCTGCCTGGGACACCTGCCTGTTTTCTCAACCACAAAGGTTGGCACAGTTGGTTGTGTTGGATGCAAAGGGCGAGAGGAGGAGGATAAACCAGGTGCATCTTGTCCTCACCGCCAAAGGTGCATTGGGGTGGGGGGGGGCGCCTCCTGGATGGCAACCCACTTCAGCAGAGGCCGGGCATGGACAGCGCACAACTCCAGGAGACTCTTGGCTCACCCCATTTCCCTTCCCTACCCAGGGCATGGAATGCACTTTCCTCACCACCAACATTTCGGGGGATCAAACCCTAAATCAGAGACATCACGTTTCCCCATCTCTCTCTAAAGGAGGGCGAGAAAACAAGGGTCTAGGCATGTAATGGTGCCAAGCAGCCGCTGAGGCTGGATCAGAGCTTAGATCGTGGTCCCTGGCAAAGGCCCACAACCCCCATAATCCCCCTGCCAGCCTAGCCTGGGGGCTTTCCAGGGGTCGAGGCCCCTTCTTGACTCCCTGTCCTTCTGAGCCAGATCTGGTGCACCAGGAGCTGGACATGCACAGGCATGTAGTTAGGGAAGTCCTCTTGCCGTTCGGTGTCTGGATCCACTCTGCACGCTCCTGTTTTCATTTTGTAAGAGCCTTTGCTGCTTTGAAATTTAAATGGCAAGTTCTTTTATGCCAAGAACCTTCATCTGACTCCCAGGGGGCATCACGGATCCCGAGGTAGCGACAGATAAGCAGGAACCCTAACCAGGTCCACCAAGCCTTCCAGGACAGCCTCCCTCCAGGCAGGAGAAATCTTTTTGTAGCTTCCAGGGCCCGAAGGGCAGATGTCGGTGGTGTGGTTTGGGCACTGGGCCACCAAGAGAAGACAAGGGCGGCTATTCCTGGCCCGGCAGCCTGTGTTTTCGAAACGACCTTGGCCGGCCAAGGGTTGGGGTTGTCCCTGTCCTCTCCCCCCCCACCACCACCACTGCTGTCCTCCCAGCAACTCCTCCTCCTCCTCCTCCTCCTCCTCCTAGCAAGACAGGGAGCTGTGTCATGCAGGGTTTCATGGCCATCCAGCAAGCAGCCTTATCATTCTCAGGACCTCTCATAACCCCCACCACCCCCACCACCAGGAGGAGGAGGAGGAGGAAGAGCTGGGGGGTGGGGGGTCACCAAGATCGGGTGCTGGACTGTGCTGTTCAAATTGCCTTGCCAGCAGAAAAGCTGGTTAAGGGCAACTACATGCACACTTTCAACAGCGCCTTGGGGGGAAATATTTATATTTTATTTATATTTATATACCACCCAACTTTCCAAAGGAACTCTGGGTGGTTCACAACAAATTAATCCATACATATCAACTATACAAACATATATGCAGCAGCTAGTTTAGATTGGAGGCTTGGCTTACCATGTGCCTTGTGTCAGGGGGGAGTCTTGGTGGTGGGGGGGGAAGAAGCGGTGCCACTATTCAGAGGGTGACGGGCCAAGGAAGATATGGTGGTAGGGGTCAGACATGCCATTACAGGAGGAGGATTGTTTCTCCTCCTGGTCTGGCCCCTAATCTCTGGATACCTGGTGCTCTTGGCAGCTGTGACTCTCTGGATCTGAAGCTGCTGCTGCTGAATGCCAGGTCGGTTAATAACAAAGCTCAAATCATCCAGGACTTAATCCTGGATGAGAAAGCCGACCTGCCATGTATTACGGAAACCTGGTTGGATGAGGCGGGAGGGGTTGGCCTCTCCCAGCTCTGTCCTCAAGGGTAGCAGGTTCTGCAGCAGCCTCGATCACAGAGGCAGGGAGGGGGAGTCGCACTGGTCTTTTGTGAGTCCATCTCCCTTACCAGGCACCCAGTTCATCAAGTTCGAGTGTCTGCATGTGGTGTTGAGTGGACCGGACAGGATAGGGATTCTGTTGGTGTACCGCTCGCCCTGCAACCCAACAGTCTCCCTACCTGAGCTGACATCAGTGATCTCGGCAGTGGCATTAGAGTCCCCCCACCTCTTAGTGCTGGAGGACTTCAGTGTCCATGCAGAAGCCCCTGAGTCTGGTTCGGCTCAGGTCTTCATGGCCGCCATGACAACCATGGGCCTGTCCCAGAAGATCTTGGGCCCAACACACACAGCTGGACATGTATTGGACCTGGTGTTTATAGCTGAACAAGAGGGCAGTGATCTGGATGTGGTGGGGATCAACATCTCTCCATTGTTATGGACAGATCACTTCCTGGTAAGGTTTAGGCTGGTTGCGGCTTCATCCCTCCGCAGAGGTGTGGGACCCTATTCTATGGTCCGACCCCAGACGCTAATGGATCCAGAGGGTTTCCTGAGGGCTCTGGGGGATTTTCCAGCTGCCAAGACAGCCAACTCCACCACGGCCCTGGTGGATCTCTGGAATGGAGAAATGGCCAGGGCAGTGGATGAGATTGCGCCTGAGCGACCCCTGCCTCGTCGAAGACTCAGAGCAGCCCCTTGGTTTACTGATGAGCTGCGACTGAGTGACAGGGTAGGCGTCTAGAGCGACAGTGGTGGAAAACTTGTGATGAATCCGACCGAGCATGGTGTAGAGCTCATTATAGAGCCTACACCTTGGCAGGGGTAGCAGCAAAAAGATCTTTCTTCTCTGCTACCATTGCGTCTGCCGGGAACCGCCCAGCGGGATTGTTTCGTGTGGTGCGGGGCCTAGTCCATCCGCCCCCCCCCCCCCGTGGATCAAGAAGCACACACGATCTCCCGCTGTGGTGAGTTCGCCAAACACTTTGCAGATAAAATTGATCGGATTCGACATGACTTGGATGCCACATTATCATTTATGTCTGTTGATGTCCCCCTGGCAACTGTCTGTCCAGTTTTGTGGGATTCTTTTCAGCTTGTACAGCCTGAGGATGTGGACAGGCTTCTTTGGAGTGTGAGGCCGTCCGCCTGCCGGCTCGACCCTTGCCCAGCCTGGCTCATTAGAGCTTCCCAGGCGGGACTGGCTGAGTGGACAGGGAGAGTGGTTAATTCCTCCTTGATGGAGGGGGTTCTCCCATCTGCTTTGAAGCAGGCAGTGGTTAGACTTCTCCTTAAAAAGCCTTCCCTGGATCCCACTATATCAGATAATTACCAGCCAGTCTCTAACACCCCATTCTTGGGCAAGGTGATTGAGCAGGTGGTGGCGTCTCAACTCCAGAGGGTTTTGGATGAAGCTGATTATCTAGATCCTTTTCAATCAGGTTTCAGACCTATGGGACAGAAAGTCATCTTGGTGGATGACCTACGCTGGGGACTAGACAAGGGGAGTGTGTCCCTGTTGGTCCTGCTGGACCTCTCAGCGGCTTTTGACACCATCAACCATGGTGTCCTTCTGGGCCGATTGGCTGAGTTGGGAGTTGGAGGCACTGTCCTGCAGTGGTTCCGCTCCTACTTGGAGGATCGGTCCCAGATGGTGGTGCTGGGGATGCCTGTTCGGCACCCTGGCCCTTGAACTGTGGGGTGCCACAGGGCTCTATTCTTTCCCCCATGCTATTTAACATTTACATGAAACCGCTGGGAAAGGTCATCCGGGGATTTGGAGTTGGGTGCCATCAATATTCTGATGACACCCAGTTATACCTCTCCTTTCCCCCAGATTCCAGGGGGGCGGTTGAAGTCCTGGAGTGCTGTCTGGAGTCGGTGGGGATCTGGATGAGGGCTAACAAGCTGAAATTAAATCCGGACAAGACAGAGGTTCTCCTGGTTCGGAAATCTTCGATGCAGGTGCTGGAATATCGTCCTGCTCTGAATGGGGTTGCACTCCCTCTGAAGGAGCAGGTTCGCAGCTTGGGGTCTTCCTGGACTCAGAGCTGCTCCTGGATTCCCAGGTAGCAGCTGTGGCCAGGAGGTGGGGGGCTTTGCCCAGCTTTGCTGGTGCGCCAGCTGCGGCCGTACTTGGATCATGCAGACCTGGCCACGGTGATCCATGCCATGGTGACATCATGATTAGATTATTGCAATGAGCTCTATGTGGGGCTGCCCATGAAGGCAGTTTGGAAACTACAACTGGTGCAGAATGGAGTTCGGTGGTACGACTCTGTTGGGCCGCTTCTCCGGGGACTACATTGGCTGCCCATTCATTTCCGGGCCCAATTCAAGGTGCTGGTTATGACCTTTAAAGCCCTATGCAGCTCAGGACCAGGTTATCTAAGAGACCGCCTTCTTCCATATAATCCGGTCCGCCCCCTTCGGTCATCTAGAAGGCCCTTCTACGAGTACCGCCACCCAAGGAAGTGCGAGGGGCAGCGACAATAGGGCCTTTTCAGTAATGGCATCGATACTATGGAATTCCCTCCCCTTTGAGTTAAGAACTGCCTCCTCCCTTGAAATATTCAAGCGAGGCCTTGAGACTTACCTATTTAGGCAAGCGTTCTGAGCATCCAGCCTTCACAAATTTTTATAACATCTTACATTTTTAGTCTCATTGTCTGGGGAGCTTTTTTAAACTCTGCTGCAGCTATTGTTTTTAATCTTGTTTTTATTGTATTATATTGTATAGTATTTTTATAGTATTTTATAGGTATTGTGTTGTTTTTACATTGTATTGCTTTTATTGTATTTTTCTGAATTGTTGTAAGCCACCTTGGGTCCCTTTGGGGAGAAAGGTGGCATAAAAATAAGGTCATTATTGTTGTTGTTGTTGTTGTTCTCCAGATTTTCTTGGACTACATTTCCCAGAAACCTTCTCCACTGGCTGTGCTGGGTGGGGTTTCTGGGAGTTGTAGTCCAAGAACATCTGGAGAGCCAAGGATGGGAAAGCACTGCCTTGGAGCACCACAGCCCCTTCTGTAAGGGGAGGGGAAGTGTCAGGCATGATCTCTGTCATTGTTGTGAGAATGCTCCTCAAATCCAGAAGGCAGGCCTGGCTTTACTAGGTCTTTGCCCATGGGATGATGGTGTGGAGGAAGCAACTGAGCTGACATATAGTCTGAATCAGAGAGCCAGGCTCCTCAGAAGAGGCCGTGGCTGCCGTCACACACACACACCCCGGTTGTGTTCCAGTCTTGTGGGTGCTTCACCCCTGACACACCCCCCACCCCCCGAGCAGGAGCACTTGTTCACTCTGCCGGTGTCCAAGCCACTGCCTCCGAGTTGGCTTCATGCCACCAGAAATGGTCCCAGAAAGAGGGTGGACCTCCAAAAGGGAGGAAGACTTCAGCAGGCCTGAGAAGGTTCTGGCTGCAGTCGTGGGGTTTTTCTAGGCACTGGGCAGCAGAGGCGAGCTGGGGAGACTCCTGGGCACCTGGTGGTGTGGACTGTCCCGTGCACGCACGCACACATGCACACACATGCACACACACACACACACAGAGGGGGGAGGGGGGGAGCAGCATGCCCTGGAGGGTGCGGTTTCCTGTTTACTCCTGCTTCAAGTCACGTTGTTGGAATCTTTCCACTTTATAGGAAACACAGATACAGAAAAATACTTTTAAAAAGGAGAAAAAGAAGAAGGAAATCATTCCAAACAAACCAAATGCCCCTCCTCCACCTAAAATGGGATGGGGGGGGATAAGATGGGGGAACCTTTTAAAACACAGGCAGCCGGCTGGAGAGATGGCGCGCCCACCCTGCCCTGCCCTCCTCCTTATGCCCAGCAGCAGCTTCATATACCGCTCCCCTTCAGTCGTCTCAGGTTTCATGGCCATTCTGCTGCTGTGCCTTATTTTGTCCCTTTGAATAAATCATGGGTGGAAAACTCCAGATAAAAGAGCCTTTTTTGAGGACTCAGGCAGGCAGGCAGGAAATCCAGGTTCAGCAGAGACACACAAGAGAAAAGGCCTTCCCGCAAGGATAAGCTCCCAAGAAATCTGGCCCTGAAACCTACATGGCTGGTGCAAGCCCTCTCTCCCCCCTGGCTGCCTTGGCCCACTTCCTTATTGCCCAGGAGGGGGTAAAGGACAAGAGGCAGCAATGTCTTCGAGAAAACCCTCTAGGCTACTTTAGAGGCACAGACATGAAACTGGACATGTTTTCAATCTTAGAATTCACGTTGCATTTCACCCAGAATGGAGAAAACAAGAGAGGGAGGCAGCTCCCAGATGCTGCAGCCTGCGAATGATAAGGCTGCTTCCCAGCCCCCCCCTTTCCCCCCAGGGGTCTGTTCGGTTAAATCAGATGCAAATTGGATGACCTCATGAACAGAGGACACACTTTCAAAAAGTGGATTGTCTTCTGAGAGACCCTCCCTTAAAGAGGACAGGCAGCCACTCTACTCCTCAGCGGCCGGGATACTTGCTTTTATGTGTATCCAACCAGGATGTGAAAAACCTTAACATGAGCTCGGCAGAGATAAGAGGAGTGTGTGGCATTGTGTGGGAACCAGCAAGGGGCACCTTGGCCAGCCTCTTAAAAAACAGGCGAGCCAGGAACCTTCAGTGGCTCCCCCCCCCCCCCCCCGTTGCCTAGGATGGCTCCTTGCCCTGCCCTGCGCAAGGATGGTTGGAATGCAAGATTCAGGGCCCAGGATTGCTGGGTTCTAACTTCTAAATGCAGTGATAAAACTCAGTGGAGGGCCTTGGGCCAAGCCCTTCATCTTGGCCTGATGCACCTCATGATCAGATTGACGTGGGAAGGAGAGCAGCCACCTTGCCAATAATACAAGTGAGCCCAGGGTTAATGATGCAGGCAAGGGCCATGATGCATGCTCATGGTCGTGCAATGAGCCCGTGCAGACTTTGCCTCCCCCCCCAAGTGAAGGTGGGTATGCCATGGAGGGGCGGGTGGGTGTTCACCCCACTGTTGGTTATCCTTTCTATAGTATAAAGGGTTTGGCTGAAGGACTAGACAGCAGCATCAAACCAGGACAGGCAAGTCAGCCATCTCCGTCTGAGATGCAACAGGATGCAGGGGGTGGGGTGGGGGGTGTCGTCACAGGGTTGGGGCCCAAACTAGAGGTTCAACGTTACTTTATTGGGCATATAACATCCAGATTTTGGCCAAAGCTTTTAAAGAAACAAATTGGAATCTGCAGAGGAGAGAGAAAAAAAAGAGAGCTGGATTTCATGAAGGGACAATCAGTTGCAGAAACATAAAACAGGTGCTGCCAGCTTTACTAGGCGAGAAAAACAATATGGAAGTTACCTACCTGTAACTGTAGTTCTTCGAGACGAAGTCTGTGAATCCCACTAAAGGGTTAACCTGCAGCCAGCCTGCAGCCACCGGATTGATACAAAAGCTGTTGACGGTTAGGACCTCCCCCTCCTCCTGCGCATGCTTCAGCCTTCCCGCTCTTTTCTCCTCAGTTCCCCTGAAATCCGCCGCTGAAAAACAAAACACAAAAAGTGACGGATAGAGGGGAGGCGGGCGGGACGTGAGGATTCACAGACTTCGTCTCGAAGAACTACGGTTACAGGTAGGTAACTTCCATTTCTTCTTCGAGCCGTCTGTGAATCCCACTAAAGGGTGAGTAGCAAGCTACGTTACCGGAGGCGGGTCGTCACTGCAGAGCTGCGGCCAGGACAGCCCGTCCAAAAGAGGCATCGGTCCGGGCCCGAACATCCAGGCAGTAGTGGGTCACAAAGGTGGATGGATTGGACCATGTTGCAGCCCTACAGATGTCATCTAGAGGAACACCTTGCAGTAGCGCCGTAGAAGAGGAGACGGCCCGTGTGGAATGGCCCTTTGGAACGGCAGGAAGCGGCTTCTCCGCAAGTTGGTAGGCTGAAGTGATAGCGCAGCGTATCCATTTAGAGAGGGTCTGAGCAGTTACCGGTTCACCCTGAGAAGGCGCGTGAGGGCGCACAAAAAGCCGGGGCAATTTTCTGAGGTCTTTAGTGCGGTTGGTATAAAACAGCAACGCGCGCCTGACGTCCAGCGTATGAAGGGAGCGTTCGACGGCTGATGATGGATTAGGGAAGAAAGTAGGGAGAACCACAGGTTGGCGTAGATGGAAGTCAGACGCCACTTTCGGCAAAAAGGAGACGTCGGAGTACAAGGTGACCTTGTGTGGGTGAAATTGTAAAAACGGGGGGTCCGCCCGGAGAGCAGCTAGGTCGGAGGCACGTTTCGCCGAGGTAATAGCGACGAGAAACACAGTTTTAACAGATAACATGTATAACGAAATAGAAGCCAACGGTTCAAAAGGGGGCTTCATTAACTGGTTAAGAACAAGAGGAAGGGACCACTGGGGGGCCATTGGCCTCAAAGGAGGGCGAACGTTTCTGAGACCCTTAAGGAATTGCTTAACATCCGGATGATGGAACAACTCAGACGCCGGAGAATTACGAGGCTGAAAAGCCACAATGGCAGCAAGATAGACCCTGAGGGTCGAGAGGGAAAGTCCCCTATTGGAGAGGAGTAGGAGAAACTTCAACACCGTGTCCACAGAAGTTGGGTGTGATGAGAGGTGGTGTCTGGTCGCGAAATGTTGAAAAGCGGCCCACTTATAGGTATAAAGAGAGGTGGTAGACTTCCTGCGGGCATGGGCCATAACGTAAGTCAAGGTGAGTGGACCAGCCAAGCCGTCAGGTGGAGAGACCGCAGGTCCGGGTGTAGGGTTGTCCCGTTGTTCTGGGACAGAAGGTGTGGCAGAGACGGAAGTCGGCGGTAGGCAGAGGCCATGGATAGGAGTGTTGCAAACCATGGCTGACGAGGCCACCACAGAGCGATCAGAAGAAGGGACGTGGTACTCTCCTGTAGCTTGACAATGGTTTTCTGTATCATTGGAACTGGTGGAAAGGCATATAGGAGGCCCTGAGGCCACTGGAAGGCGAAAGCATCCCCCAGGGAGCCTTGACCCAGGCCCGCTCTGGAACAATAGAGGGGGCATTTCGAGTTGGATTGGGTGGCGAACAAATCAATGGTCGGAGTGCCCCAAGCATTGCAAAGGCTGTGGAAGACAGACTGAAGGAGAGTCCATTCGTGGTGGTTTTAAGTCCGTCTGCTGAGCACATCCGCTACGTGGTTGTCGGCGGATGCTATGTGAATTGCATGGGGATGGATGTTCCGTACACAACACCAGTCCCAAAGGTCCAGAGTGAGGTTGAGGAGACGCCTGGACCGAGTACCGCCCTGTTTGTTCAAGTAATGGAGAGCTGTCGTGTTGTCCGTTACGACTTGAACAGATTGGTTGGTCAGGAGTGGTTCGAAGGCCCGCAGAGCTTTGAAAATGGCCAGAAGTTTGAGGTAGTTTATGTGAAAGCCTCTCTCTATGTCGTTCCAGGTCCCGTGAATGTGAGCACTGCCGCAGTGGGCACCCCAGCCAGTAGTGCTTGCATCGGTGGTGACAACAGTGGACATCGACGGTCTCTGGAAGGGGCGACCCATGTCGAGATGTAGGGGAGATGTCCACCATTGAAGGCTGAGGTAAGTGTCCTGGGGAATGAGGACTGGTTTGTGCAGACTGTCTCGCAGAGGGTTGAACTGCCGCAATAGACAGAACTGCAGTGGTCTCAGACGCAGCCGGGCATGAGGGAGAACGGAAGTTGTGGAGGCCATCAGGCCTAAGAGATGAAGGACGGACCGGGCAGGTAAGTGTTGGTTCGGTTTGAAGGGAACCACAGCGTGCAGGATCTTTTCTTTGCGGTCCTGTGGTAGAAAAGCTTTGCCCTTTGTCGAGTCTAACACGGCCCCGATGTAACGGACCACCTGATGGGGTTGAAGGATGGACTTTTCGGTGTTTATCTGGAAGCCTAGAGATGTTAAGAGACGCAGTGTGTAACGAATGTCCTGTTCCGACTTTTGTCTCGTAGGCGATACGATGAGCCAATCGTCCAGATACGGAAAAACATTCACGCCCTGGACGTGAAGAAAGGCGGCCACCGGAGCTAGACACTTCGTGAAAACCCTCGGAGCCGTGGAGAGGCCGAAGGGCAAGGCCTTGAATTGGTAGGTTGAGTCCGTGATCCGAAAGCGTAGGTATTTGCGGTGGCAAGGTCTGATTGAGATGTGAAAGTACGCATCTCGTAAGTCTACGACTGCAAACCAGTCTCCCTCGTGTAGCAAGGGCAGGATGGATTCTAGAGTGGTCATCCGAAACTTGGTGTGCTTGATAAAGGCATTGAGCCCTCTGAGGTCTAGAATGGGGCGCAGACCGCCATCCCTTTTTCGGACAGTAAAATACCGGGAGTAAAAACCCCCGGTGTCGATTGGGTCCACAGATTGTATGGCGTTCTTGGCCAGGAGGGACTGAACTTCCTCCTGCAGGACCAGTGATGTCGGAGTCTGGACGACCTGTCCTAAGGGAGGTAGAGAGCAGAGTTCCAGGGCATAGCCTTGGGAGATGATCTTTAGAACCCACGAGTCTGATGTTATTCGCGACCAACGAGGGAGAAAGGGGTGCAGTCGTATGTCGGATGCGTGCGGAGGCAGAGGTGGAATCGAGTCAAAGGTTCTGCTTTGACTTGCGGTCATAGCGCCTGGGAGGTTGGGAGCGGTGCTGAGAACGTTGGTTGTTCTGACGATAGGAGTAGGACTGGTAGCCCTGCCGAAAACGTCCCGAATCTCGACGTGGAGGCGGCGGGTTCTGCCTCTGCCAAGAGTGCTGTTGTTGTCGCCGGTATTGCCCCTGAGGTTGTGACGAAGGGTTGGCAATGGACTTTGCAGTCCTGTGCATCTTGACGAGAGTGTCCAAAGACTCGTCTGTTGTAGTTGCGAAAAGACCCTCTCCGTCAAACGGAGAGTCCTCAATCCTATTCCGTGCGTCGTCCGGAATGTTGGTAGTCCGGAGCCACGCGTGGCGTCGGAGGTAGACGGCATTGGAGAGCTGTTTAGTGGCTGCGTCCGCCATGTTGCGGGCAGCGAGGGTTTGGAAGTCGATTAGGGAGATGAACTCATCGTGGAGGACAGAGAGCTTAGCCTTCTGATCGTCAGGTAAGGAGTCCAGGACCGGAGCCGCTTGGAGCAGGATATGGCGGGAGTAGGCCTCCATGGCACATAAATAGTTGGCCAAACGGAGTGAAAAGGACGCCAGAGAGTAATGTCGGCGACCAATTATATCGAGCTTACGGCCCTCTTTGTTGCTTGGAGTGAGGGCAGAGCGGCCCCTGGTTCTGGTCTGGGTGGCATCTACCACTAAGGAGTTGGGCAGCGGATGCTTGTCCAGAAAGGAGGTACCCTCGCCGTGGGTACGATACATATTATCAACGCGACGTGACATAAGTGGTGCGGACGAAGGTTTTGCCCAAGCTTCCCGAATACGGTCGAGCAAGGATGGGATAAAAGCAAGACGGAGAGGAGGCGTCTGGCGTTTATTGAGGTGGCCAAAAAACCTGCAAGAGTCCGCAGTCTGGTCCTGCTGGACCTGGAGTTCCATGACGGAAGCTATTTTGTGGATGGTTTGGGAATAGAGCTTCATATCTTCCGTTGGAGAAGGAGGCTGACTCCCATAAATGTTCGTGTTCGGGGCCGAGGTGTCATGAGCGGAAGAGGTCTCAGAACAGTAAGACTCGGCGGCGTCATCATAGTCGCTGACCTGCGAGAGCTCAGGAGGAAGCTCATCCATCGAGGTTGGCGACTCAGCCTGCTGGCGCAAGGACGTCGATGCCAACGGTTGCAGAGACAAGGGCGGAGGCCTGGTAGGGCGAGAAGCCCTTGCCGTTGAAGTAGTGGAAGCACCGGCATCAGGCCGGGAGGTCGAGGCCGAGAGGTCGGAAGGCCCTTGGGTGCGGCGTCGAGAGGCATCCCGGCGCTTGCGGCGGCTCGGGTGAGACTCAGTTGCAGAAGAGTCAGATGATGAAGATGATCGTCGACGTCGCTTTCGGCGTCGAGAGGAGGTCGATGTCGACTCCTTGTGGATTGGCTCGGCAGTGGTGTGTTTGCGCTGCGGAGGATGTGCAGCGTCGGTAGGGCGCCCGGCGGTGGAAGAGTGCTCGACACCGAGCGGGCGCTCGGCACCGAGGGAGCGCTCCGCAGTGGGACGGTCCCCCGAAACAGGGTGGTCGGCAGCGACATTCTCGGCATCAGTGGCGCGGACGGCCTCGGCGTCAACCGATCTCCTCCGACGTCGACGGGGTGGTGTGGACGTCGAGCGGTCGGAGGATGAGGAAGAATATTGTCGACGTCGACGAGATGGAGAGCGACGTCGACGACGGTGACGGTGTCGGGTGCGACGGTCGCTTGAAGTCGATTCAGAGTCAGAGTCAGAGTAGTGACGGTGCTTACGACGGCGTCGACGCGGTGGGGAGGTCGACGGCGAAGAGCAGCAAGACCGTTGGGGACGGTCACTTCGCTCCCGGGGTCGAGCGCTTCGGCATGGAGATCCCGAAGCCGCACGGGCATCTGGTAGCCGAACGTGCTTAGCCTGTGCTTTAGTACGCAGAGGCTCTGAGGTCGTAGCGGGAGCGGAAGTGGAGTCGATTGCCGATGTCGGTGGTCGGTGAGCTGTGGCGTCTCGAGAAGGTATCTCCGAGGTCGAGCCCTGCTGAGCCGTAGGGCTAAAGCGGACCTCGACGACAGTAGAGGGAGCATTAGATTCATCCCCCAGTGTCGAGGAGCGGTTCGACATCGGGGAGAGAGCCGACAGTTGACCGGCAGGAAGATGTTCGTCCTCCGAAAGCTCCACAACTACGGACGCCGCAGTCGAGGCCAAACGTGCCGGGCTCGGGGTGTGCTCCCGAGGCTTGGGACGCTTTTTGGCGTCGGAAGACTGCTTTTTCTTCCGCTTTTCCATGGCCACAGCGGTAGACGCTGATGGAGAGGGCGGCGGAAGAGACTTGGCCTTAGAGGCGGTCTTGGGCCTAGAGGTGGAAGGGCCCGGCGAGGCGCGGCTGGAGGTGGACTCGCGCTGGTCTCGTTGCTCCATGGGAGAAAGTGATTGCTCCCAGAGGTGCAGCCTAAGGCGGGCCAAACGATGTTTAATGGCCGCCTTGGTTAACTTTTTACAGTGAGGGCACTGGGAGGGTTGATGGGCTTCCCCCAGGCAGTAGAGACAAAGCGAGTGGTCGTCCTTAAGAGGAATTTTGTTGGAACAGGACTCACACCGCTTAAAGGGGCCTGAAGAGGCCATAAACAAGGGGGGGAAACCTGGCCAAGGGGCACAGGGAAAACGGAGGCTCACCGACTGAAGGAGGAGGTCGTTAGAGCAGAATTGTAAAAGGAAATGAACAAACTCTTTCTCTTTCTCTTTCCTCATGCAGAGCCAGTGGCTGAACTCGGCGGCGGAAAGAAAGGAACTGAAGAGAAAAGAGCGGGAAGGCTGAAGCATGCGCAGGAGGAGGGGGAGGTCCTAACCGTCAACAGCTTTTGTATCAATCCGGTGGCTGCAGGCTGGCTGCAGGTTAACCCTTTAGTGGGATTCACAGACGGCTCGAAGAAGAACTAGGTATTTTAGTAGTTTAAACAACATTAACCCTCATGGGAGTATTATTACTCTTCTGCCTTCAACATAGAGCACCCCACTAGAAGCTCATTGCAGAGCCCTGTATTTTAAAAGGGAAGCCAAAAAGCTGGACCACGATCAAAAGGGTGGGGGGGGGAGAGACTGGGGCAGGGGTGGGGAATCCTGATGACCTGGGCAAGGTTGTAGTTTTACCTTTCAGGATTTACTCCTGATCAAATTCCAGGGGTAGCTGGGTTCAAGGCCAGCAGAATGAGCCTTCCAACCCAAACCCAGTGAGCGTATTTTTTTGGGGGGGGGGGACTCCAAGGCCTCAGGTGCTCGGCACCGACCCTTGTGATGGGGATGCTTAGAAGCGTCAACGGAAGGGCTGTTTCTGGAAGGCCCTTGCAGACAGGAGGACAGGTTCCTTGTTTTCTGCTGCTGCACCAGAAGGGAGGACCCAAACCCCAAAAGCTCAAACCGTAAGAAAAAGATGTCCAAATAAGTATTTTGGGGGGGGGGGGCATTTGCAGCTGCTCCAGGGGTTTTTCCAAAGGGTTTTTAAAAGCTGGAAACCTATCGGCCATGCCACCACTGTGGGTCTCCTCCCATGGGGAAGGGTTGGACTGGACCACCTTGAAACAGACCTCCATGTGCTTGTCTTTGGACTACAGCTCCCAGAATACCCCACAGCCAACCATGCCAGAGCGGGGGAAGTTCACCTCTGATGCTTAGTGTTGCCCCCTACCTCCACATCGTGGGGCAAATCAGAAGATGCAGGCTCTGCCCCCAAGGCCATGGAAGGCTTCCTTGTGTTGGGGAGAAGCTGGACCTCTGTTGCCCCTCTCCTGCCTTCAGACCGGGAGGTGCACCCTGGTGAACCTCTTCCCCCCCCCCCCAATCCTCTGTAGTGAACTGATGGACGTGCGGATTCTCCCAAACATCCAAGATGGCACATGTGCCTTCCTTGCATGGACGGACAAATGCAAGGCTCTTAACCCAGTCGTTGCCCTGCAGTTCAAGGAAACGTGTAATGTCAACAGGCAAGTAGCGTGGGTGACTAACGCAACAAGCCAGGCTGCTCGGGGCCACCAGCATCTCAGGCCAACATCTCCGGCACAAACCGCTTGAGATTCAAGACCAGTGTTCAGTCCCCACCACCCAAATGTAAACAAAACAAAGACCACTGACAAGAAAGGGGATAAAGTAACACTCTAACTTATTTAATGCAGTCCAATCAAATTATTTTCTCTTTTGAAATCACGCGGTGAACTCTATATTTATTTGCACTAAATGGGTTGGTAATACAGAAAAACCTGCCCTCTTACTGAAAAAAAGTTCTCTGACCGAGTCGCCAGGCATCAACCAACCAAGAAGTGCCCACTCGCTCTTCCTTTCCTCCACTTTCCCCACCTTCTCCCATTTTGCATCACTAGGTTATCCCACAGACTTAAAAACAATCAACTAGCCAAGTTATTAATTATGATACATCTAAAAAAAATTAATACTAACCCTAACATGACTGCTGCTTTACGAGCTCTCTGTAATAGTTGATTCAGGAGGGGTTTCTCAGTAGCAAACCACTACAACAGGTCCTAAAACTCATAAATGTCATCATCATCATTGTAGTCATGACAGAGAGAGAGAGAGAGAGAGAGAAAACCAAGAGAAAGTTTTTAAGGATTAAAAAAAAAAAACAAGCAGCGCAACTGAGCAAGGACATTCTCCTGCCTGAAACTCCCCTGGGAAAAGGTCTTTCTTCTCACTTGAAGGAGGATTCGTGCGAGAGAATACGAGGCTCAGGTGCGCCCCAAGACCTGGTGGAGAATTTGGTGGCACCCGGTGGCACCAACGTCTCTGCCTCAAGACCCTGCCTCTTGCATGTGGGCTTCTCCCAAGACTAAACTCGAGTACTACTATTATTATTTATTATTATTATTATTATTCCGCTTTGCTTTAAAACCTTGGTAACCTTCGTCGCTGAGTTGTTTTTGTCTCTCGTTTCAAGATCAACAGCACCTTCACTTATTTGGCACCACATGGTGTGGGGCGGCTTTTTTTTGCCAGTTGGCGGCGGTGGCGATTCAACTCATGAGAACGGCTCCTGAGACGGACAACCAGGAGCCAGGGATCTGTCTGACTACTCCCATCGCGGCGTGTGGTCTGCCTGTCTTTCCTCCCTGAGGTCCTAAGCTGGGTACCACTTGCAGTTCCACTAGAAGACGCCTGGCCCAGCCATGGGTCGGAGATTCCTCCAATGCCTTGCCCTGCAGACCCCACCCGGCCCCCTGGACACGCCATCCGCTGGCAAACAGACCCCGTCTTTCTGCCCCCAGGAAGTTTTAAGGGCAAGGAGTGTGCGTGGGTGGGTGGGTGGGGGAGTGTAGAAACCTAGGAGGAATTTTTAAGCAAACACCTTCCCGTTACAAAACTTGATTCTCTTAGTCCCACCCCCACCCCACCCACGGCCACCTTTTCTTCTTTTTAATCGTGATACATTAAAAAACAAAACAAAAGCAAATGAAAACCAAAACCACCGGCGGTGGCTTTGAAGCTGGTCACAGCTGGCGTCACTTTCCGTCGGGCCCCATGGGCTGCTGGTCGGCCTCCGGGTCCACCAGGGAGGAAGCAAAGGCGGACTGCACAATCTGGAACCCAAACGATTCCAGGAGAGACATGTTCTGTTGAGGGGAGAAGGGGGAGCCCAGGGCCGAGCCCAAGTCCCCTAAGGGGGCTCCCAGCGGGCGGGCGTGCACTTTCTGTATGTGTTTGTTGAGATAGGATTTGGAGCGGAAAAAGCTGCCACATTCGGGGCAGGGGAACTTCCTGTCCCCCTCTGATTCCAATTTATTTTTGGGAACCACCAGGTCGCACGAGAAGGAGCCATTGGCATTCTGCTTCTCCGGGGTCTTGAGGTTGCTGGCATCAGAGAGGTCCCCGTACGAATCCGAACTGTCAATCTGGTCCGAATGTGAGCATTTCGGGCCTTCTGGGAAGAAAGGAAAGGCAGGTTTTTAAGACACGCCAGCACAGCTGCCGGGCAGAAGATGCCTCTGAACACGCCTGCCTCCCCCCACCAAATTACCCCCTCCCCCCTTTCTGCCTGCCCATGGAGGGGGGTGTCCTTTTAGATGGCCCCATGCAACCCACAGAGCTCCCGGTTTGGTATCGGAAGTTAAAAGCGGACCTTGGGAACACGACTTTTTCGGACTGCAACTGAAAAACAAAAACCCAACATTTCCAAGTTCGGTTTACAACGAAAGTCACCAGACCTAGAAATATTTGCCAAAGTCCACTTTGCATTAGTGAAAAGACTTTGAAGTGTTTATTCCTTGTCAGCCTGAAGGGCTCATGCCTAACCCGTCTGCAACGAAGCCCCTTCGGCCTCCAGCTGTGCTCTGAGGAACTGCCACGACAGAACAGAGGTACAGAAAACACCACAAGCCATGCATCACCCGCCCCTCTCTGAGGTCTGAGCTCACCTGGTACTACCAAAAATAAGAGTCCCAAGGTCTCATGATGGTCAGTTCCTCCGTGGTACATGTCAGAAGGCACCCACCGTACCAAAATGCTAGCCACGACAAGGGCATGAACCGGTCCGCATCCAGCATGCAGAAAAAAATGAACCGCTGAAGGGCATATTGGGAGAACGTGGTTTGTGGCGCTGCCCCTGGCCTGCGTGTTCTCCTCCACCGTGAGAGGGAGGGAGCACCAGAGGGAACCCAGCTACGCCCAAATTCTCCAGGCTCGGCTCGGCTCGGCTCACACGCAGCAAGGTGCCATCCTATCACCTCCCAACTGCAGCGAGGCAGGGTTCGTGCTCGTTGTTGACCTCCAAAAGTGGAAGAATTTTGCCACCTTGGGAAAGGTACAAATGCTTGAGGCCCCCAAAACCCATTAGGTGGTGGGCCTTTTAAGGAGCCACCAACCAAACCGGACTCAAAGCCGGCACCCCCACGGGGCAAAGAAGGCAGCGGCGGCAGCAGCGGGGCCAGCCCTGATCTCTGAGTACCCAGAGGTCCTTGTGGGGAGCAGCCAATCTCTGGGGGTTTCATGCAGGGTGGGAGAGATGGAAAAATGGAGGATCCAATCAAAGCTACCAATGGCCATTCCTTTGGGCCAAATGAGAACCAAGGAAGCCAAAGAAAGTGGTATTGGGGAGGGACACTAGAGACCCCCCAGCAATGCAAGAAAAAAGTAAACAAAAACAATACAGTAGGACCCCTGTATCCACAGGGGATCGATTCCACATATAGCCACTTCCGCGGATGCTGGAGAACACAGATAATTTAGAGGTGGAAAAGTGGGGGTTGTCTTATACATGGGGTCGTTATAGACGGGGGGGAAATACGGGCATATACATAGCATGGTCTCTGGCGGCCTCAGGGGCCAGTTCTGGCAAATTCATCTTTAGAAATACAGATTGTTAGACTTTGTATTTTAATATTTTAAAATATTTTTCAGTGGGTAAGGATCCCACGGATGAGTGTGTCCCACTGTATTAAAAACCAAAACTGAGGCCCCATTCCTTCCCAAAGCACCGACCTGTTCTCCTGGACAAAGACCCACTGACATGGTACAGGACGTTGTGTGTCCGGGGGGGGGGCGGCATCCAGGAGAAGTCCCCATGGGATGGTGTCCTCTAGCAGAGGTTGTTTGCCTGCCTGCTCTGAATGGCATGTGGAACCCACCAGCTAAAGAAGATTCCTGAACCCTGGACCTCAGAGCAACTTCCAGGAGTGTGGACTTCTCCTGCCCCTCCCTGTGTGTGTGTTGTGTCGTCACAGTTGTGGCTAACTCTTCGTGACCACGGGGTTTTTCTTGGTAGGACTACTGGAGTGGTTTGCCAGTTCCTACTCCAGGTGCCTACAGCCCCTGGTATTCCCTGGTGGTCTCCCATCCAAGTACTCACCAGGGCTGACCCTGCTTAGCTTCCAAAATCAGGAGAGATTGGATGTGTTTAGGGCATCTAGGAGCAAAAGCCACCCAGACCCATTCTGAGCCACCAACGGACCAGCTGCCACCCTCTCAGTCACTCAACCCTTTCCCAAAACTCTTCCCGGGTCAAATCAGAAAGGAAGATTCTAGTCCTGACTGAGGTGGGGCATGGCATGTTTCAGCTCTGCCCTTTGCTCCTGCAAGGAGCACGGGAAGGGTTTGGGCCTCGCTCGTTCCACAACGTGCGCACTCTCCACGGCAGGATTTCCCAAGAAGGGCCGCTCCCCACCCCCACTCATGTCCCTTCCACAGGCCGGTCGAGATGCCACCGGTGAGAAAGGATGCCTGAGCCCTGTCAGAACAACAGCGCCGACATCTCGTGAGGAGGCCACACAGAAGCCGCCAAGCCTGTTTTATTATCTGCTATTTATTGTTGGTTTTATTCTCGTTGTAAACCACCCAGAGTTCCTATTGGAAGATGGGCGGTATAGAAATGCAACAAACAAATAAATAAATAATAAATAAATAAGCACGCGTGACCCCTCTGCCCGAGTTTCAGTAATGTGGGACAGGGTGAGAACCGGGGGAGGTGTTTCCCTCCGGCCTCCTATAAAACCTCAGCCCGGCCTACATTTTGTTTATAAAACCTCCCCTAAAGGTCTCTGCAAGCCCGGCCTTCTCACCCGACAGAGCCAACAACAACAACAAGCTGTGTAGACTTTCTCCTGGACTCAGACACGGCCCTCCCCAGCACGTACATAAAGCTCCCGTTAGGGCTGGGGGGCGGGCTGGGGGGGGACACACCGCGATGTCTTCTTCAAAACCCAGTCCAGCCCTCCTGAGTAATTCCTGCTGAATACTTATTCCACAGAACTGATGGCTACAAGATACGACGAAAGGCCACCGTCTTGGGCAGTGATTAAGAGGGGACTTGCTTCCGAAGCACGCTCACAGAAGAGGAGAGCAAATCCACGACAGCCATGCCCGGTACCTACGCAGATGCTCTGTTGCCAGAAGGATGATAACCAAAAGCTCCCCCTCCTCACAACGGTCCACCCACAATCCCCCTAGTGCAGCTTTCCCCTTGCCGATGCTCCCACTTGGGAGAGCACACCCTGGACTGCCCCTGTTCCCTGATTTCCTTCCTGAGGCCCCTGAGAGGCGGGGTTTCTGCAGACGGGGAGGTGGCCTAGCATGGGACAATCTAGGAGGCAACCAGCTCTCGGGTTGGTCCTCCCCAGCCCCTTCCCCCTCCCCCTGTCCTCTTGAGCCCCCAACGCCTGCCGAGAGCCCTATGCCAAGAGACGGAAGTGCACCGAGCCCAGGGGGTTGGGGGGTGGGTGAGAGGCGGGGAGGGGGCTGTCGCTTGCCTTTGATGCCATAGGTCCCGACGCTGTGGAACGCTGCTCCCCCATTCGGGATGGGCTCCGGCTGGCTGGAGACCTGGGGAAGGGGAACACCGTGGTGGGTTTTAACATGGACCTTTAAGTAGGAGGCAGAGGAGAAACCTAAACAAGATAAAAGGAGATGAGATCCTGCCACCAGCACAGCGCCCCCTCTGCCTGTCCCCCGCGCTCCTCTTCCACTCCTCCAGGTCCTCTCCAAGAACGCTGGCAGGCCTTGTACCATCCGCCGGGCGTCCAGAGGCGAAGGGAGCCCCCCGGCCCGAAAACCCAGCACATATAGGGGGGAGGAGAGGGAAGCCCCGCAGGAGGGCCGAGGAGACCGTCTCACACTGAGAGAGAGAGAAAGACTAATCCACGTCTGATGGGAGAACCATCCCTGGGGTGGGTGGGGGTGGAACACCTCTTCACCCTTGCAGGAAGATCACAGGCCAGAGCAGTTTCCAGGATATTAATCCTTCCCAGTTCTTATCCACTAAATCTGGTTTGCAGGCAAAAACAGACCCAAAGATATTTTACGTATGAGGGTTATCCACTGAGGGTGGGTTCCAAGCCCCCAGTGGATACTGAAAACTGCATATAATAATATTCAGAGAGAGCGAGCATGGGAGAAAAATGGGGAACAGGAAAAATATTTTCAGATGCATTAACAAAACTGGCCACTAGATGCAGATAGAGAGCACATTCTGCATTCTTCACTAACAATCATCAGGCCAGATAAGGATTTTTAAAATGAAATACAGTACATTAATTGAATAAGAAGGCTTTCATAGCATTGTCTCTGGCGCTCTCTAGTGGCCGGTTCTGATAATACACATGAAAATTGTTCTGAATTTATTTCCTTTATACTGTATTTAATATTTTCAGACCATGGTTAAGTGAAGCGGCAGATACATCCCGCAGACATGGGGGTCACGCTATATAAAAATACAGGTTTGGCACTCCAGAGGTTTATGTTTTCACCAGCCTTTGCTGAGACCGTGTTGTCTCTTCCAGGGTAAGCTGGGAAGAGCTGGGAACAGGAGAGGGTGTCGAAAGAGGCCTCGGGCATTCCAGTGAGCGGAGGCCTCCAGAGGGGCGGGGGGGGGGGGACTGGAGAAAATTGGGTGCCAGGGCCTGTGCCCCTCCCCACCTTCAAACGAGGATCTCCTGCCACCAGGTGGGCACGAGCAAAACCTGAGCTCCTTGTTAATATAACAAAACAGAATTCTGACCCCTATGCAAGCAGGGCTGACTTCCACAGTGGGCAGAGTGGCTCAGCAAAGGCACGCCCCTCTTCTGCCACTGGTACGGCAGATGGCTCTCTGTCCCCTCCCTGTTGTACACATGGGCTCAACTGCAGGGGCTGGCAGTCATGTCTGGAGTTGTCTTCTGGTGCGATGACTTTCCTCCTTTGGCCAATGAGCACAAGCCCCTAAAGTGCGGGCTGGGAGATTCCGGAGGCTGCAGACCGGATAATAAAAGTCACTTTTCTAAAGGGTCGGATGGATCAGAGCTGTGACTCTGTAAGGCCAAAGCGCTCTGTGCCACCCAGGTAGGCGGGAGCGCAGCGCCCCAGGACCAGGCTTTCTGAAGCAGCCCGAGCCCCTTGTGCTGAGCTCAGCAGCTCTACTGCCAAGGAGGTCCCCATGTTCTTTGGTCTCATCCAGATCCCAAGGAGGGACTAAGTGAGGGATCAGCCCTTCTTGACTGCAGCCTCTGCTGCCCCTTGGGGGCAGGGGGAACTGCTCCTTGCATTTTCCACCCAGAGATGCAACAAGCACCCCAGAAACCCAAGCTCCTTTTAAGGACATCCGGCTGTGGAGACTGGAGTCAAAGGAGGCACCAGCCAGCTCCCGGGTTCTCTCCAGCTGCCCGGAACTTATGCTGCTGCAGTTATGCTTCCCGGTTCACTGCGCCCCAAAGCACCTGACCCTGAAAAGCTGTTTCTGTAATCTCTAGCTACCCGGCACAGCCAGGAAATCCAAAAACACAGCAGAAGAATACTGGGCACCGCAAGGGTAGCCAACAGGGGAGTTTAAAAAGAATATCAAAGGAAAACAAAACACACCAGTAAGCAGTAACACTGTGGGTCCTACACAAGCCTTCACTTTCACTTTTATCACCCTGCCCGCTTTCTCTGCTCAGCTCTGCTTTGCACTGGCTGTTTTATTGCTGCCCTGGGGGATACATTTTATCACATAAAAGTGATTTTCTAACATTCTAATATTCAGAGAGCCCTAATATGCTGGACAGATGCCAAATAAGTTCATGAGGATGCCTGAAGCGTAAGGTGATCAGGTGTCCAGGGCTGGTATCCCAACCAGGAAGCATACCCGGACACAAAGAGCCCTGTTGAACTCTCCCTGGTTGCACGGCCGATCTCACAGTGAGCACGAGACCAGTTGTGGGGGCAGAGAGGCTGATGGAGGCAGGGAGAAACACATAGGCCACGGCCCTTCCTCTCCACCTTCACTGAATGAGACACGGCTCTCGATCAATTTACTCTTACAAAAACATTTCCCCTCGGCAAAAACACTTAGAAGTGAAGCATTCATTCTCTTGGAGACAGCACAGCCAGGGGTTAACGGATGGTGATTCTGGCCTCTGCCTGGCCTGTCCTCCCCACCCAACCTGTACGTACACATTCTGACATGCTGTTGACATCCTTGACACTGGATGGCTCCAAGATGGAACAACAAAGCAGGAAAAAAACCAGGTTCAAATCTTCCCGCACAATGCCTTCTTGAGGGAAATTCCCTGGTGACTTAGACCGAAGCAGGAACCGGAGAGGGAAGTAAGGTCTGTTGCCGTAACCCCCTCTCCTTCTAACCCCCTTCTCCATCCGTACAGAGGGAGGGATGTGCTCCCACCCTTTATAAATTCATCTTCCCACACAGAAGCCGCTAGAGGTGGGCATTTTGTTCCGGAAGGGGTCCAGTTCCGAAATGAAACACGGCAACACAGCTACCATTCGGAACTGGGTCCCACCCTCGGGAACAAAATCAACCACTGACTTACCTCCCTGTGGGTCACGCAGGGCGAAACTCCAACAAGGAAGCAGCCTCTGACGCATCATCTTTCCTTCTCGCTGGCTCTGGCCAATCAGGAGCTGTGCAAGGGCATGCATTGTCCCGCCTCCCTGTCTGATTGGCCAGCGCCAGGGAGAAGGAAAGATGATGCTTTGCAGGTTGTTTCCTGATTGGGGTTTCACCCCTGCAACCCAAAGGAAGGTAAGTCAGTGGTTGATTGCATTTTGGAGGGTGGCTCCCGGCTCCAAACACTGCCGTGTTTCGTTCCGGACCGGGATCCCTTCCGAAATGAAATGCCCATCTCTAGAAGCCGCCTGTTTTTCCCCTGACATGACTTGCTCCCTGGCTGCAACCTAGAGATTCCAGTATCTCATCCTGGTTTTAGGAGCCTGTGAGGGAGTCTTCTTCCATGGCACAGCTGGGACACCCTAAACCTGCAAGGTCCCTCCAGCTAGAACCAGTGAGGGAACTGGGGTGGGTGGGGGTGGAATCAAACACTGCCAGGTTGTGGATATGTCTCTGCAATATGACTATTATGCTTTCCCGGGGGGGGGGGGGGAGAATAGCAAGAAAAGGGAGGCCGCCCACAATCAACACGAAAGGAACACGGCCCGGGTGGGAAAGCCAAGGAGTGGCTGAGGGGTGGCCAAGGGTCCCCCAGGAAATGCCCTCAGGTGAGCTGGAAAGCAGCTCCTGGAAAGAGGAAGCCAGTCTCCAAGGACAGGACCCCCCCCCCCCGCGGCTTGATCACTCCCTCTAGACCAGTGATGCCAAACCTTTTAGAGACCAAGTGCCCAAACTGCGATTCAAAACCCACAAATTTTTGTCAAAATGCCAGTACAGCAATTTAACCTGAATACTGTGAAGTATATAACCTGTGAAGGGGTGATGTCGGGTGCCCACAGAAAGGGCTCCGAGTGCCACCTTTGGCACCCGTGCCATAGGTTCGCCAACACTGCTCTAGAGCTTCTTAAATCCCTTTTGGAGTGACTCCTTTTTACAAGGCCAACCCTTCCCAAATGGCCCCCAGACCTATGACTGCCTCTTCCTCTAGCACAGTGGTTCTCAACCTTTCCTAATGCCACAACCCTTTCATACAGTTCCTCATGTTGTGGTGACCTTGCCCTGCTTGGAAGAGGCCACCAGCCCCCTTAGCAGGCCGCTATGCCACAGGGGCCATTGAGAACTTCCCTCTATACAGGCACCCTCAGCCAGTCGCAGCCTCCGGTGCCATGGACTGACATCCCCTCCAGCCTATCAAGCTCTAACTCACTTCTTGCCCCCCCTCCTCCAATTTGTGCCTTTTCCTTTACTGGCTCATGGCGAGCCCTGTGAAATGGTCATTCAACCCCTCCAAAGGGGCCCGACCCCCAGGTTGAGAACCACTGTTTTAGCAGAAGGCCCCCAAGTTTAAGCAAGAAGGGGGGGTGAGGGCAAGATTTGAACCCCTCTTGGTCTGCAGGCTGTCTTCCTCTCGAAGGGATTCAAATGACAAAAGGCCGATCATTGACACCAGGGACTTCCCACAGGCAAAGAATGTCCTGGATCAGGTTCACGGTTTGGGACCACGTCACCTGCCAGAGCCTCTTCCCCCAGTATCTTCTCCCGGACTCTCCAGAACTCCTTAGGCTGGGCTCCTCCATGAAGCTGCCCCGAGAAAGGCCTGAAAGTCATCTCCTTGAGAGGCAGGGCCTTCTCAGTGGTGGCACCGACATCAAGGAATCTCTTCCCAGAGGAGTTACGCCTCCCCACCCCACCCCTGCACGCATTGAGGAGGCAGCTAAAGACCCTTGAAACTGCTTTTCAGGGAGGACTTTCATGTGGGACCCGGCTGAATGCCTCACCTAACCTTTTGCATCTCCCCAAAATGTGGGTTGTGCTGTTGTTCAAAATTTTTTATATTATGCTTTTGTTATATTTAGTGTCAATTGTTCTCCATAGTGTTTGCTTTAACTGTTTTGTGAACTGCCCAGAATAGTGTTTCAGCACTAATGGGGAGGTCTATAAATAAACAAATAATGGATAAAGCATGGCTGTAGCCACTCACCCCACCTGCCTCTCTTCATCCTTTGATCAGTAATCCATTATATACCCCCTTGGCCCCAATTCCTGCTGTCTGTAAATAAAGACAGTAGACTTTTCACACAAGCCCACTCATGTACTGATGACTCTTAGTATGATTTGTTCACAAACGCCTTCCCACCCCCACCCCCACCCCGCCCCAGCTCACTCCTCTCCTCTGGAAAAACCAATGCAAACCGCCTAGTTCTGAATCAGGAACCATTTCTGGTGCCGTCTCAATAATATCTCCCTTGGCCAACAGTGGCCCATCTTAAGCACATCGTGCTTAACTCGAAAGGATGTCATTTTAGTTTTTAAAAACCAAGAACCCTAGAATTACATGGGGGAGGGGAGGGATCACGCCAACCGGATACACCATCCTAATTCAAATTACGGATTTCCAATTGGGCCGGACCAATTCTCACAATAACTTTGACACTTCAGTGTTCCTTTCTGAATGCAAGCACACATTTATTTTAATTATATTTACCTAGCCTTTCTCCTTGGAAGGGACACACACACACACACACATACACACACACACACACACACACACACACACACACATACACACACACACACACACACACACACACACACACACACACACTTGTGAACGGCGAAGGGCAAACAGGTGCAGAACAGAACATCTGCTCTCGTCAAAAGCTTTGTTTTCTTGAGAGAGCTTGTTTGCGCTGGACTCTCGGCCAGAAAAGGGCTGGTATTTTTACTCTGTGGTGTGATGCGGTTTCTCCTCTTCTCCTCTGTCTCAACACTCCATCACTTTTTAATATTCCTCCATTAGACCCAACCTTGGGTCCCCCCAGATGTTCTTGGACTGCAACCCCCAGAAACCCTGGCCAGCACAGCTGATGGAGAAGGTCTCTGGGAGTTGCAGTCCAAGAACACCGGGGGGGGGGGGGATCCAAGGCTGGGAACTATGGATCTAGACCAGTGGTTCTCAACCTGCGGGTCCCCAGATGTTCTTGGACTGCAACTCTCAGAAGTCTTCATCACTAGTTGAGCTGGCCAGGATTTCTGGGAGTTGCAGTCCAGGAACATCTGGGGAACCACCGGTGGAGAACCACTGGTCTAGACCCTTCTATGCCTCTTAAGTTTGGAAACCCACACATCAAGGGGACAGGTGCTTGGGAAACTCGGCAGCACTGGCTACCGATTTGGGCAAGTGAACCAGAAGCTCTACAACCAGCTGCTCCCTGCATGTGTGGCCACCCCCTGGCTCCATGTTGCTTGCACACTTGCAAGTGACCATGAGGGCCTGTGCATGCCCGGGGCCTCTCCTGAGAAGCCATACGCGGCCCAGGTGGCAGGAGGCTTTGGGGCCAGGGTGAGGGACGTGCAATGCCCAGCGGCCAGGCAGGCGGGTCTCTCCAGGTGAGGGCGGGAGCTGGCCGGCCTCTCTTGCTGAACTCGACTGCCTGAGTGAGCTCAGAAAAGCAGCTGCCATTCTCTCCCTGGGAGCAGGCCCTTGCCGGCTGTCTGGGATCCATGCCCCTCCTGCCTCCCCTCCCTTGGCCCCCGGGGCACTGGCAGGCGCAGCTGTTACCTCTGTTGCAGATGGTGCAGAAGTTGCTTGGTCCTTCACTGTGTTTCTTCAGGTGGTCGGCCATGTAGGCCGCCCGCAGGTACTTCCCGCACACCTGGCAGGGGACTTTGTCTTCGTGGCAGGCCAGGTGGGAGCGGAGCCGGTCGCGGGTGGCAAAGGAGGCGTTGCAGGTCTGTGGACAGCAGCAGAGCAGTGTTACCAGGCAGCCAGGCCCGCCCGCTCCTGGCCGCTCCACCAGGGCTGCTCTTGCGGGCGTGCCGTGGCATCACAGCCCTGGAGCCCCGGGTCCCACGGCTGCACAGGAGCCACACAGGGATGCATGGGGAAAAGGGAAGCCACAGGGCGGCTGGAGCTGAGAGCGCTGTTGTGAAAACAGCAGCGGGCCATGGTTGTGGTCTCAGGCTATTGTAAAAGATGGCGGGGGCATTTCCTAGCACCGCCACCCTCCTACCACCCGTGGCACCAGCAAAAAGTAACTTAACATAACACTTAAACATGACTGAGGAAGGTAAAGCAAGGGAGGGGTTGATCAGAGGAGAATTTGGGGGGGGGGCTCATAGAGGTGGGATGCTGCTGTGGAGGGGGGGGGCTGCCCTGGCCCTCACAAAGGAGAGGCGTGGTGAGGTGCAGGGGCCGCTCCGCCAGGGCTCCCTCCTCTGCCCAAGCCTTTCTGGCTGCTGCTTGGGAAGAAGGCGTGTGTAGGGGAGCACGAGGGAGGCAAGGGAGGCCAGAGAAGGTGGCGGCTTTAGCAGGCAAGGTGGGGAGGCAAAGCTGGTCCAGAAAAAGAGAGAGAGAGAGAGAGAGAGAAGGAGAGAGGCCAGGAAGAGGCAGATGGGAGGCAAAGGCAACAAAGAGGGCGAGGAGGGAGCCTCGTAGCACAGGGGTTACACTGCAGCCCTGCAGCCAGAACTCTGCTCGAGGCTGGGGTTCAGTCCCAGGCAGCCGCCGGCTCAAGGTCGACTCAGCCTTCCATCTGTCAGTAAAATGAAAACTGGGGAAGGGGCTGTGGTGGTGGTGGTGCTAATGTGTCGCCTGCATTTGCATAATTAAATTGTAAACAACCCAGAGAGTGTTTTAAGCGCTGTGGAGCAGGATATAGACACCATGAACTGCTTTTTAAAAGAAAATGCAGAAGAGAAGGGAGATTCTAAGGAGAGGCACAGAGCGAGGAAAGGCAGGGCTGTCTCACGGATGCCACCTGAGCAGAGCCAGAGGCCAGGCACGCAATGAGATGTTCGGGGGGGGGGGTCTCCTTCTTTTTTAAAAAGCCTGCCCTCGTGGCTAGGAAGGCCTGGCACTGGTTGGGATGGGCATCCTTGAGGGAGTGTTGGGAATTCTTGGGCAGAGTATTTTTTCTGGGAAGGAACCCTCAGCCCTGGCTAGGTGGGGACGCCAGTGTGGCCAAGATGGACAGTGGGGGGGGGCGGAGGGACCCCGAGCCATAGCACTGGCCTGCCTGTCTGCCTGCCAGCTGGGTGGGTGGGTAGGAGCAGAGCCAGGCTGACACTCCCTTATAGGGCCTTGGCCCTCCACACCACTATGGCATCTCTGTGGGGCAATAGAGGCAGTGAGAATTGGAATAGGGAAGGAGTAACAGATTTCCCCACAAGGCAGTGCCAGCCTCCATGCATGACGATGGTCCGCGGGCATGCCAGGTGCCTGGACAAGTGGCTCCTTATCCACAGAAGTTCCCACAGAAATCGCACGGCTAGTCTTAAAGGTGCCACAAGGGTTTCGGTTGCCATCTTCACCAGAGAAACATCCCACCCCTTCGGCTTCCTTTAACCACCCCCGCCTTGGTTCTTGGTGGGAAGGTACAGTTCTGATCAACAGCTACTGAAGGTGGCATGTAAAATGAAGCAGGACAAAAGCCACTTAGACGGGAGTGTGTTCAACCATCTGAAAAAGAAACCTTCTTTGGAAATTTAGTGCAAACTTTGAGCAAAAACAGCCTGTAGGAGCCCACCCCACCCGCACCCGCACCCGCACCCCTCCCTCCTCCTCCTCCCTCCTCTTCCTCCTCCTCCTCCTCCTCCAGGATCCACAACAGGGCACCAGAAGGGAAAACCAAGGGACCGCAACCATCTGGATATCACCAGACAGGAAATGTGAGATGCAAGCCGAAAATTCCAGGTGCCACCTCTCAGGACATAGCGCTGAGCAAAACAGGTGCCGCTTTTGATTCGTAAAAACTCTTTTGGGGAAAACAAGGTTTGAGGAAGTCTCCTGAGAGCGGATGCCTCATTTGTCCTTGTTAAAGAGGGCTTTTTCCTCCATGAATTATAGAGAGGCAGCACAACTCCAACCCAAAAAGTAGTGTTGCTGGGGAATGGACAACTGTTTCAATGCTCCAGAAATATGAACTCGGTAAATCTTATGGCCACAAGAGAGAAGATCCACAGCAATTTTAAAACTGCTATAAAAGCAGAGAGAAAATGAAATGAATTAAGCCCAAACCAAGCCCTGTTGGTGGAAGCCACCACCAGAACCTTTAGAATAAATCGGGAGGATAATTCTCCCAAGTAGCATCCGCTAAAAGGAAGGGAGGCTGCAGGTGAGTCCTTTCAATGGGTTGTGGGCTGGAGGAGAACCTGCCAGTGGGTGGAGGGGCTTGCTGTAGAAACGGTCTCCCATACAACTCCCTGCAAACAATCAAGCAAGGGAACAAACAAACAAAAACAGACAGGAAAGTGTAACACTCTTTCTTGGTATAAATGCCCTTATTTCTCCTGGTGGGCTGGAACTACACAGCTCATTAGGTAGAGGAAAGGACAGAAGGGCTTGGCCTCGAGAGCAGAAAGCGAGGCATAAGAAAACCAAGAATCAATCAGCTCCAGACATTTCAAATTTAATGATGTTTTGACAGATTAAGGAGGAGAGAGAAGCATTATCATAGGGGATCGCTGTTCCTCAAGAACAGCCAAACAAAAAACCCAACACTTTCCATTCAGACATTTTGCAAAGGTAGGTAAAGAGAGGAGAATCAGGAGAGAGAGAAAAAAAGGTCGGGGTTTTGTTTTTGTTAAAAAAAAACAACAATAAATGGTGTTTCAGAAATACCTCTTGAAGTTTCAACTGCTCTATGGATGGAGATGTCTCGGGGTTTATTCCATGGAGGGTGCCCATTTCCTGCTAACAGGCAGGAAGTAAGAGAGGTTAGAAAAGGAAGCCATTCACTTTGCATTGGTATCAGTTGTGGGGTGGTTTTTTGGGGGGGGGGGAGGGGAGGATGGATGCACAGTGGCTGTGGGAGGCTTGGAACTTTTTGCTTTTTAATGAAACACAGGTTCCGTTTCTACGAGAATCTGTTTTTCTCTCCTCTCCCTCACAAAGGCCTCCATGCTCTCCAGTACAGAGAATGTCCCGAAACTAAGGTGGGGTCGGGGGGGGGCTGGCTCTCCCTTTCCTCTCTCCTCCAGACAATACTGTGGATGTCCAGAACTCAGAACCCCTCTTCCCTGGGTGCCTCTTTCCCCCCTGCATAACAAGGACGCTGAGGTTTTTAAGGTATTGTCTCAAGAGAGAAAAAAAATTCCCTCATGCCCCCCCAGTGGTTCCTCTTTTACATACACACACACACACAGAGGACTCAAAGGCCTACAACAGTGACCCACCGAGCCACTGATGGACTGATGACTAGGAGACACACACACACACACACACACACGTGCCCCTTCCAAGCCAGGTTGCTGTGGCCTCCACACCATCCTCAAGAGGAGGAGAGAGTTCACGCAAACGGCACAGATCCTGGTTTCCAGCTGATGGCAGCCTGACATGCTGTTGGTGGCAGTGACAGGGAAGCCCCTTCCACGCCCAGCCCAGCCCTCTGGGGGCCTGCCTTGAGGCAGAGCAAAACAGCAACCCATCCAGAGCTTGGTTTCTGGATGACACCTCCCAGACTCCTCTCAGGGCCACACAGCCAAACGACCAGAGCGGGTTGGGAGATGGATCCCAAAATACCCAATCTTCTTCTTCGCAAGCCCTGGGCAGCACCAGACTGCTCCCTCCGACGTGGCCCCTGGCCTTTGCACAGCCAAAATGGGCTTGGCCTCAATGCGCCAGCAGCCCTTTCTTGCCCCCCTGATCTTGCAGGGAAACCTTGTGGAGGGGGATTCCCCCCCTTTTGTTTACATGTCCACACCCACAGAGTGGCTGACATGGAAATTGCACGCCCAGTTCTGTACGGTTCTGGGGGGGGGGGGAGAGCAACAGCTGAGATCAGACTTCGAGGGTCCTCCCTGCAAGCGGCCTTTTCAAATCCGGAATCTGATCTAAGGGCAGAGAGAACAAGAGAGAGAGAGAAAGAGAGAGAGAGAAAGAGAGAGAGCAGAGAGGGGAACCGGCACAAACCCTGAATTTCCCCTTTCTGGCAGGCTGGGAGGAAAAGAAGGCAGCGTGGCCACTGGACCCACGTTCGCACCGCACAAGGCACAGCTCCCCTTGGGCGTTATGCTCCCCTCACTGCAAGGAGGTGCGTACGAGGAGGACGGGTGCAAGAGTTGCCCCTCGTCGGACACACCACTCCCGGCTCCCACCCAGATTCCCAGGCCTCTCGTGTTGCACAAATGCTCAAAGGCACCCTTCTAGATTTGAGCTGGAAAGACCAGGCAGACCCTCCCCAGTGGGCACACGCGGCAAGGTTTTAACAGGCAGAGGGTGATGTCAATTGACAAGACCCCGTGAGCCCCTGAACCTGTTGCAGTTCTGTGGGGAGATGCACCACATTCCCCCGGAGGCAGCTGGCGGTGACATTCATGCAAGGATCTGTGGCTTGGGGGGGGGGACCCTTAATAGAAGCAAAGCAGGGCCTCTCCAGGATCCCCCCCAAAGCCACCCCCCAAAAAGAAAGAGGTCAGGAGGGGGTTCTAGAGATCCGGGAGCATCAAGGCAAGGGAGGTTCTGTGGATGGTCACCAAGTGGAGGGGGGAGCGACTGTGGCGTGGCTCCGTGGCAAAAACCCGTTTGTGCTGAGTGTCGCTAGATCCGTCCCTCCCGCAAGGGAACCTGTGACCTCAGAGGTGGGGAGGAAGGGCCAGCCTGGGCATTTGAGACCCACACGTCGATTGCCCAAAGCCCAAGGAGGCCACACGGTGCCTGGCATGCTGCAGTCAGGTTTTCCCACTGAGGAGCATGGCCGTGTGTGGAGAACCCTCAAGTCCTCTAAATAATAAGGCTCCAGCCTAATAAACCACTGGGCAGCGGGGGGGGGGGGATTGAGACCTCAGCAGATTAACAACTAAATAGTTCCATTTATAAACCCCCCCCCGCGCCCCTCCAGCTCCCCCCACTTTTTCTTCACGTGTGCCTTGGAAACACAACTGCCTTTTCTATTTATTCTTCTCTGTCCTAGACCAGAAGTTCTGCTGTGATGAGGCCCACTTTCCCCATTAACCTCTTCAGGAATGGCAGGGGAGGGGGGCGGCGACAGGCTCTAGCCCCCCTCGGTTGCTGGGCCCTTTACTGGGGGTCAGCCCATTGTTGACACAAAAGAGAGGCGGCCTGCCCTCCTGACGAAAGCTAGAGGGAGCCAAAGGCAGCTTTCTGCAGGTTCCTTCCTGAGTCCTGCAAAATGGAGGCAGCCAGAAGAAGGCCGGGGGTGTTTGTGCACCAGGATGTATTTCAAAGATGCCGTACCCGGTGGACAAAAACAGGAAATGCAAGGAAACAGAACGGCATGACACGTAGGAAGAAGTCAAGTAGACAGAAATGAAAACAAACAAGCAAAAAATTGCCACCCAAGAGCTCTCGTTGTCAAAGGAAAAGACAGATGATTAATGTATATTATTTCTGCAGCCACCAAGCTACTGGGAACCATAACGAGTAAAGGGGGGGAGGGGAGCTTCCATTTCTGATGGTTGTTGTTTTGCTCCATGTAATACAGCAGAACCAAACAGCCCTCTAAAATAGATAAATAAAAACCCCAAACCGGTCTGTTTTCAGCTGAGCAGCCCCTAAAAATGGTGCTTGCCCAGGCCTTGCACGCCTTTTCCCCGCCCTCGCCTGCACATTTTTGGAGAGGTTCTCTGGGCGCCTTCCCTTCCTGGAGGAGATCCTCCCAGGGGCCACTAGGTTGGGTCTTGAAACAAAACCTTGTGAATTGCTTTCAAAGGAACAGGGAAGCAATAGGTTAATCTTTAAAAAACGGTCACTGTCAAGTCCAACTGCATGTTTTGGCTGCGTGTTTGTCAAAAGAGGACTTTGCTTCTATGTTACAAAGTAAGGATGTTTTATATGATGAAGAATAAGAAAAAAAGTTTTTTAAAAAGTCTTTAAACTATCATTTTAACACTCGTAGCACAGTGCTTAAATACCTGTCCTGCAGCCAATACTGTGCTCACGACCTGGGGTTCAGTCCCAGGTAGCAGCCGGCTCATGGTGGACTCAGCCGTCCATCCTTCTGGGATCGGTAAAATGACTACCTAGCTTGCTTGGGGCGGTGGGGGGCAATGTGTAGCCTGCACACTGTAATTAAAACTATAAACTGCCCAGAGACTACTTGAATTAGTATGGGGCTGTATATAAGCAGAACACTTTGCTTTGCTTTTATATATATTATATATATACTGTATGTCAGGCCTGCCCAAAGTCCGGCCCGGGGGGGTGGCAAATCCAGCCCGTCAGGCCATTCTGACTGGCCCGCGGCTGGCTGGCCCGCCCCTCCCTCCCCCTCCTTTGCTCCATGTTTTTTTAAAAAAATAATCTTCCGCCAACACTGACACCGGCCCCTGACACATTCTCAGCCACCAAATCTGGCCCTCCTTACAAAAAGTTTGGGCACCCCTGCTGTATGTTGTACTGACGACCACTGTTTGGTTCGTCTATTGGAAGCTGCCCAGAGTTCCTCTGGGAAGATGGGCGGGATATAAGTCCAATAAATAAATAAATAAATAAATAAATAAATAAATAAATAAATAAAT
>JAHTLZ010000200.1:930097-943326 GCA_023846285.1 Phrynocephalus versicolor | reverse complement strand
CCCCCCCCCCACCAGCCTCGGCCCGACGGCCCGCTTGGCGGATCCCCCGGCGGGGAAGGGGTGGGCAGCCCCGCGAGCCCCCCTCGGTCCGCTCGGGCCCAGGCTATGCCGATGCTGGGGTGAGGGGTGGGGGGGTCCTCTGGGTGGCGCGCCAGGCCCGGCGCAGGGTCGCCTCCGGAGGGCTCCGGGAGCCTCCTACGGAGAGGGGCTGAGCCGGGCTCCTGGCCATGGACTACAAAGCCCAACATCCTCCTCCAGCCGCCAGGCAGCGGTGATGAGCAGCTGGAAGGACTGGAGGCGCCCTTGGCAGGTCCCCACCCGCCTTGTGGGCCTGGCGCTCCTTGCCCCGTTAGTTAGCATGGTCCTCCTTCTTCCCATCCGCTCAGGGGATGCTCGGGCTTAAAATCTGGAAGGGAGCGGGTGGGGGGGGGCAGACTGCAAAGCCCTCCTTGGCCCCACAGTTTCCCCAAGCCTGGGGGGCCCCTCCTGGAGGTGCGGCTGGGGGACCCAGAGGAGGGTCTCTCCCATTCCAGGGCTCTCAAGCAGGGGGCCAGTTCTGGACATGTTTCGGTGCCAGGAAGCCTTCCTGCAGCATCCCACGTGCGCTGGAGGGCCCCCCAAGGCTCAGCTGCAGACCCCCTTCTCTGGAGGGTGCTGGGGCTTCGGTCTCTGGCTGTTCCCACCCAATCACCCACACCCTCTTCCATATCGGCCTGGGCGGTCTGACCCAAAACCGCCACCGACCTGCGCCGTCCCGAGCCCCACGCCAATGGGGGGCTGTTGGGTCGCTGAGAGCAGCAGCTGTCCCCCAAAGGGGAACCCCAGCCCTGGGCTTGGCTCCTTTACTTAAGCAGATGGACACTTTCGTATTCCTTCGTAGAGCAAAACGGGAAGGAAGGCTCTTCATTTAAAATTGCTTCACCCTGCTTTTCCTTTTTTTAATTTTAAAAAGGAGGCCTACATCATTAAGAGACAATATTGAAAGATAACAGCAGATGCTGGATAGGATCAAGCAAATGCCACGCTTTTAAAACAAAGACATGAGCAACTCCAGAAACACAGTCAAAGATGTAAAAATTATGAAGACCTGGAAGGGGGGGGATGGGAAAATGGGAATAAAATAGGTTTGGTGTGTGGGGGGTTAACCCATTTCCTCGGAAAGTTCCTAGCAGTGTGAAATCCCTAGAGGAGAATTGTTGTTCTCCCCACTCTCTCCCTGCAGGTCCCACTTGCCTCCCTTCCTGCCTCCTGCAGCACCTAGTTGTTGTTTTCAACGTCTGTATCAAAAGCAGAAGGAAATAAAAACCCAAACCAATGTATTGTCCTCTGAGACTGAATTGAACTTCTTTCCCGGTGGCAGTTTCTTTCTCTTCAGGGATGCCTACAGACAGAGCCCAAAAGGGGGGGGGTCACGTCTCCATCTCAAGCCAAGGGGCAACTTCAGGCAGGAAGAAAAAGAAGAGACCATTTAGGGCCAAGAAGCAGAACTCCCAACAACAAGCCTGACACCAACCCAATTCGTCCCTGTCAGAATCTCTGGGACTCCCTGGCCGGAGGTCTCAAGAAGCCTTTTTGCCAGACAAGGATATTTGGGGGGGGGAGGAAGCAGGTCCCCTAAAAAGGAGGGTGACACCCCGACAGAGGAGAAGGGTGCTAGAAGGAGGGGGGCCTCCGGCCAACATGCCCACCTGCCAGGGAGAGCTTGAGGCATCTTCTGGTGAGTGCGAGAGAGGCCAGAGACAGTGGTGCAGGAAGGGGGGGTTCAGCCAGTGGAAGGGCCTGGGAGCCCCCTCAGCCGGCAAGCCACAAAGGCTCATAGGCCACTCGCCCCCCCCCCCGCACTCACCAGGCACTGGGACAGAAGTGGCCTTGACTCTGGGAAGTTGTATTCCATGGTGTGTGCCTGTCCGAAATTGGGGCCACAGGAGGCAGAAAACAGCCCTCCGCTTTTCAAGCCTCCGCCTGGCTGGTGATTTTGGAGCTGTGTGAAGGCAGCCACCCCCCTCCCCTCCCCCCCTCCTTCTCTCCTGGTTGAGGGAGCCGCCATCGGCCTTGCAGCCATGCAGGAAACGGTGGCCTCCAAGCAGAAGGATCAGTCTCTGAAGGGAGGGGATCATGGCTTCATGTCGGCTGTGTGTTGTGTTATTCTGAAGGCACAGCACATTTACACTGTTATACAAGCTGTATATCACTGCTTTACATTGCAGCCCAGTGTCATTTCTTCAGTGTTGTCACATGCAAAGGTATACAGTACTAAAATATTTGCGAAACGTGAGGGCATGTACTAACTTCTGTGATATTCTGTATGTATCTGAGTGCATGAAAACTTACATGGAAATAAATTCATTAGTCAGAATATTTTTTTAAAAAATGTTTGATAGGAGACAAATTGCACAGCTACCTTTTTGGAAACTGGCACCCTACAAAATCACATGTATCAGTACATGACTAAACAATAATAAGCAAATTAATAATACAGTGGACCCTTGTATAACAAACAGCTTGTATAACATAAAATTTGTACAACATAAAAATTCCAGAGATAGGGGAAATTTGCTTAACATAATCCCCCTATGGGGAAAATCCGTACAACATAAAAATGGGATCACTTTGTTTTCAATGCATTCCTATGGGAATTTGTATAAAGGAAAAAATTGCTTAACAGAATTTCACGTGGAACGAAATAATTCCTTTATACAAGGTACCACTGTACATACTATAGATGTATGATCATAGAGGGGGAGGATTTTGACAGCAATATGGTGCTCACCCCCTAATTTTGAACTGAGGTAACTGCTTGGACTACATGCTACCCATTCCTATGGTAACATACAGTACACAGTATTTGCTTTTTTGTTTACAGTATATAATTTGTAGGCTGCTTTTCTCTAGATGAGAGGATCCAAGGTAGCTCACATTAAAATGAGTAAAACACAATAAACTGCACATTAAAACGCAGCGATAATTATTAAAAATACGTGGCTCGGCATCTGTTCAATGGTTCAGGAACTGTCTCACAGTGTTGATCCTGTGGTCAGGAATTTAGGATTTTGGACCTGTTTATCTCCCCAGCTTCAGGGTGATGGGGTCAGTCTTTAATCAGGTAGCTATCACCACCAATACCTCTTGCAATTAATTTTCTTAATTTATACTGCCCGATCTAGTTGGAAGAATGGATCTCCGGACCAGATGATTCTGCCTTAAATCATTCTAGATTCCAGAGGACCCCCCCCGCCCCCGCTCAATGCCATGTCTTATTAAGTATTGTAAATACTCTATATATTTATTTATGTATATTTATTTTAGAGTATAGTGGACCCTTGTATAACAAACAGTTCGTATAACATAAAATTTGTACAACATAAAAAATTCCAGAGATAGGGGAAATTTGCTTAACATAATCGCCTATGGGGAGAATCCATACAACATAAAATGGGGTTACTCCGTTTTCAATGCATTCCTATGGGAATTTGTATAAAGGAAAATGTGCTTAACATAATTTCATTTGGAACGAATTAATTCCTTTATACAAGGTACCACTGTATTTTTACCCCCACCTTTCCTTGGAAAGGACCCAAGGCAGCTTACAGTAACAGAGGGACAATATATAGTTCAGAACAATTAAGGCAGTTTCAAGTATAGGGAGGAAATCCGATGGAAGATCTTTCTTGGGACACAAACATTAGGAAAGGGTCTGACTTAAACTCGGAATTTTGGGAGGGATTTTTGCAACAAAGCGAAATAATATATATATTCTTTTAAAAAATCAAAAAGCGCAGGGGCGCAAAAAAGGCGGAAAGCCTCGTGTCCTGACCAGGGGAACGTTGCTTTCTCTGGACGACAGAGTTCCCCCAAGAGGCACCCTGGGGTTCGCAATCCCCAAAAGAGACGCGTGTCCAGACAGAGACCCTCGACCCCCGCCCTTCGCAAGGAGCGCCACGGGGCTGGCGGCGGCGGCTCCTTTGTGGTGGCCCGCGGTTCCCTCCTCCGGCCTCCAGAGGGAGCCGTCAGTGGGGCAGGCGCGCGGAGTGGGGGGAGGGCGCTAGGCCCGGGAGAGTCTACGGTGCTCCCCAGCCACCCAACCACCCGCGCTCTGCCAGTCACGTGGGTCAGGATCGCGGTGCTCTGAGGAGAAGACGCGAGAAGTGCTTTAAGTCGCGCGAGAGTAGCGCGCGGCGCATGCGCGGTGCGAGGCGAGCCGGCCTGTGAAGAAGAGCCGTCCTCGGTGCCGCTGCCGCCGCCACCGTCGCCGTCGCCATGGCTACCACGTTGGCCAAGATCGCCGAGATCGAGGCCGAGGTCAGTAGGAAGGATGCGGGAGGGGGGGAGGAGGAGGGCGCCGGGAGCCCCGACGCGGATTCCGTGCCCGGGGGGGGGGCGGCGTGAAAAGGGGAGGGGGAGGACATCCGTGACGTCACATCCGGGCCTCGGTGGCGACCCCTGCCGCAGGGGCCCAGCAGAGAGAGGGCACTCCATCTCCCACCCTCCTTAGCGGTTGTAGGGGGCTGATGGGCGTTGTAGTCAATCCGCCGCCGCCGCCAGGAATCACATTGGGTGGCGCCTCTCCCCTTCAGCGCGCGGAGCCTCCCCGGGGTGGGTGGGGGTGGGGGGTGGAAGGAGCTCCAGGAGGATTTCTCGCTTCCTCCCCACCCCCACCCCCGGCTCACTCCCGCACTCCGCTCCCATCATCCCCAGCCTCCTTTGGCCTCCTGGATGGGGGGTTCTGGGAGTTGTAGTCCCCCAGAGCCCCTCGCCCTCCTCCTCCTGCCTCCTTGGGGTACTTTAAGGAGAAAGAGAGGCGGAGGAGGAGGAGTGAGGGGGGCATAGAAACCAGTAAAGCAGTGTGGTTCTCCACCGGTGGGTCCCCAGAAGATGTTCCTGGACTGCCACTCCCAGAAGCCTCCGCCACTCGCTGTGCTGGAAGGGGTTTCTGGGAGTTGCAGTCCAGGAACATCTTGTGGGGACCCACAAGTTGAGAACCACTGCAATAAAAGACATCCTGAACAAGCTTCCTGGCTGTTTCCAACCACCAGGAGCCAGAGCAAGGAGACGCCTTCCAGACTGACACGTTCGTTTGGGGGTCAGCTTTTGTGGGTTGCAAACGAAGGGTGGTGTTGGTGTTGGGAAACAGTTGGGAGACCCCCCCCCCCCGCATCTGCTTTAGGGGAGGAGAGTTGTTTGCACACTTGTGCATGCCGTCTCTTTGGAAAGCAAAGCGGCCTACTTTGGTAGTGGGGGGGCGGGGGACCCCTTGAAGCCCCTCACCCTTTGCCTTGGCAGCACTGGAACTTTTCTGCCTTTGGGGGCTGCCCTCGGAAAAGGGCGCCAGCGCTCAGGGATTCCCTTCCTCCCAGACAGTCCATGCTCTGGAACTCAGTCGTGGCACTGCAAGGAGGTGGAGGCCTTGGGCTGGTCCTTCAATAGCATTTCCAACCCCCCCCCCAACTTAAGCCAGGATTGCCCAAACAAACAATAATGAGTGTGTTTTAAAACTTTAATAATACAAGAACAACACACTGGTTGTAGTGAACCTTTATAATTTTGCACTAGAGTAGAAGCTGCCCCCATCCTCCTGTCCTGGGGCCCATGCCCCTTCTCTGGCTTGCATGGAAGCCTCTGCATCCTTTGCTATGCAAGAGACCTGATTTCTCTCTAAAGACAGACAAGAGGTCTCAATAAAAGTCATGGCCTTGAATTATGGCTTGTACAGCTCACATTCTGCCGGCCTCCCCCTGAGCTTTCCTTTCTCTGCTCCAGATGGCCCGCACACAGAAGAATAAGGCCACAGCACATCACTTGGGGCTTTTGAAGGCTCGGCTGGCCAAACTGCGCCGAGAGCTTATCACACCAAAAGGAGGCGGTGGGGGCGGCCCTGGAGAAGGTGGGTATTCCTGGCCAAAAGGAAGGGGCTGGGAGAGCTGACACCTCCAGCTGAGCTTTCCATGGGAATGCATGGGGTTGTCGCCAAGGCCCCCTGTGGGACACAACTGACATTTTGTGGAAAGGCTGCACAGGGCATTCTGGCTGCAGCCGGCTCCCCTCCTGGGAAAGGATGGGAGAGCCTGGTTCTTTGACCTGACTCAAAGGCAGCCTTGAGTCTGTGCTAAGTGAACCTTGCACTTCACCCTCTCCCCCTCGTGTGGCTGCATCCAGGAGCTCAGAGGCTTTCATTTATTCATCTCAGCGATGCCGTGTGGAAATAAATCAAGTTCTCAAACTGCAGTATGTTTTGAAAGTGGCTTCTGTCAGGAAACTGCAGCCAAGTCTCCTGGCACAACGGGTTGAGGTTTGGGCATCACATTAAAACCACAGGGAGTAGTCAGAGATGGGGACAAATCCTTCGAGGCTTCACGTTGCCATGAGGAGGAATGAGCAAATACACCAGGATTAGCTCTGGAACAGGAAACTGAAATTCGGTCTTCAGTTCTCATGATGCTGGCAGAACTGGTTTGACCAGGGAGCTAAAGTTATATATTCTGTTGAGGGAAGAATTTTGGGATGTTTGCAGCACAGCTGTGAAAACCTACATGAAACCTGTCAGTGAGCTCTACTTGCTCAGCCAAATCTTTTCGGAGTAGGACAGCTAAAACTTCTTGGACCTGGGAAGATCTGAGGGGTCCTGAGCCACCTGTATGGTCTGAGAGGAGCCGCCTCTTGGGCTGCCCCGCGGCCCCCAGGGCCCAGCCCAGCCTTGCCCTGCTTCAGGTGACGAGGAGAGGCTTGTCCAAGCTGTGGGAGCAGGTCCGGGCTCATCCCTTCTGAGGTAACTTGGAATTGGTGATTGCACTGTAGGTTTTGATGTGGCCAAGACCGGTGATGCCCGGATTGGTTTTGTGGGTTTCCCGTCCGTGGGGAAATCCACTCTGCTGAGCAACCTTGCTGGGGTTTACTCCGAAGTGGCAGCCTACGAGTTTACGACACTGACAACAGTTCCTGGAGTGATTCGCTACAAGGGAGCCAAAATACAGGTGAGCGCTCCTGAGCTGGGCAGGGTGTGGGGGCGTTGACTCTTATAGAACCAGTTTGGAAGCTGTGATGTGCGTGAGAAGGGCCCAGTGTTTATTTTATTTATTTATTTAGATAGCTTATATGCTGCTCACTACCCAAAGGTCTCTGGGTGGTTTACAATTAAAATGAACAATTCCAACATTACAATGCCAATAAAATTAAAATGATAAAAACAGTTAAATACAATAAGTACAGTATACTAAAACAATACACTAAAATTGCCATCAGGACCCACAATCAATGTTATATCAGTTTAAAAACTTCTGGAACAGGAAGGTTTTTACCTGTCACCAAAATGTCATCAACTTTGGCACCAGGCAGGCCTCACTCGGGAGGGTGTTCCATCGTAGTTCCATAATAGTCTATGCAGTTCCTTCTTAAGTCTCTGGAAGTATTTCACTTGTTTCACAAATAATAAATCTACACATATTTTAATATTTGTTAGTGTTTGCAAATTATATATTTTTTTAAAAAACATATGAAATTCTTGAATGAATTCCAAATCTAAGACATTCCTGTACACTGTAATTCATTAAAACAGCAACATGAAAATTATGCTTTTGTCATATAAAATATCAGTATTTAAATGCCAAACTATGCACCCAGAATTTCTTGTTTTGTGCATTCCTAGATGAAAATAGTATCAACCTTTGTCTTAGAGTGGAGAATGGCATTATATACCAGTTCTCACAGCTCCGTATTGTCTGAACAGACTGATCATTGGTTCTCTGAGGTTGTAGAGCTGTGTGTGTGTGTGTTTTTTTGTGTGTGTGTGTGTGTGTTTGTGTGTGTGTGTGTGTGTGTGTGTGTGTGTTCTAATCTTACTTAGGGTTGGCAGGGTCAGACCGCTGGCCACTGATTTACAGTTTGTTGCCCAGACACAAAAAGGCCACTGCAGGAATCTCTCTCTGCTGGTTTGATCTCTCTGCTTAATGTTCCAGGGAGTCCAGTGGGTGGACCTTGAGTAGCATCCCTGGGTGGATCAGGAAGGGCCCAGATGGCCGAGTGGAAGGCCTCACCTACTGGAGAGCTGTTGGTTATGGTTTGGTGACTTAGAGATCTTCCCCTGCTTGTGGGTTTGGTGTCTGGGCTTTGCCACGTGCCCTACAGGCAGTAAGACAGTCTTGACTGGCTTCTTACTGCCTTTTCTCTGCTAGAAGTCTGAACAGTTAACCCCACCCCCACCCCGGACAAGGCTAGGTCAAGGGGAAGGGGGGTGGCTGAGCGACCAGGGTCCAGGGAAAAGGAGCCCTCCAGGAGCAGAGCCAGAAGGAGCCAGCCAGGGGCCGCCCGCCTGAGCTCCGTGGGCAAATGGGTCCGTCCAACTGTGCTGCTGCTTCCCATGGCAGGAGCTTCCAGTTATCAACATGTCGTGTTTCTTCTTCTTTTCCCTGAAACCCTGCAGCTCCTTGATCTCCCGGGAATTATTGAAGGGGCCAAGGATGGCAAGGGCAGAGGGCGCCAGGTCATTGCCGGTAAGTGTGTGGTTGTTCTGGAGTCCTCTTGAGGGGGACGAGCGGCAGGTGTGAGCAAGGCAGCTTCCCACAGAGCAGGTGGGATTCTGAGCCACTGACAGGAAAACATTAACATTTGGGTAATCTTTATCTCCCTCTTTAAAACAACTTTATTTACTTATGGCTCATTGAAAAAATGTGTTTTAGGTTTCGAGTAGCTGTTTGCTCTCTGTGACTGAGAGATTTTTTTATTTCCAGTGAATAATTCCCAGCCTCTTCCAAGGGGCAGGAGGAAGGCCTTTTCAGACCCTTTTTCTTTCCAGTGGCCCGAACCTGCAATCTTATCTTGATTGTCCTGGACGTCCTGAAGCCTCTCGGACATAAGAAGATCATTGAAAACGAGCTGGAAGGCTTCGGGATTCGCCTCAACAGCAAACCCCCAAACATTGGCTTTAAGAAGAAGGACAAAGGAGGCATTAACCTCACAGCCACCGTGAGTGTCTTTGCAGCAGGGGGTGGGGATATTGTCAGGGAAGGAGTGTATTTTTCTGCTTTGTGGGGGTCACAAGGAGGGATATGTTAGCATCTTGTAGCACCTTTGGGACGAAGAACTTGGGAGCCTGTGCCTGATGCCTCTCCTGCCGAGATGTTATGGCTAACTGCCCCCCCCCCCAGCCACAATCCTTGCTGGCTTGAACAAGGATCCCTCTCCTTTTGGCGAGCTCCATCCTTCGACTGTAACCCTTTGCTTATCTGTGACTGGAAGAGGAGCTAAGCCTTGCCAGCAGCACACACTCTGGGAGGTTTTTAGAGGGTGGAGGCCCGATTCGGTCCCTGGGCTGCCCCAGGGAAGGGCTTTCAAGAACAGCTCTCACCAAAGGGCCCCACCCAGGTTGGTCCGTCGGACATGCCTTTGGAAATCAAGATGGAGATGTCGGGTGAGGAGAAGCCTTGCAGGAGACTGCCAGGGTTCTTGGAGAGGCCGTCTTGCCCGGGGCTCCAGCCACGCCCTGGCCTCTCCTCCGCCTCCTTTTGTGTGGAGCAGATGGAGTGGTCCCACCGGTGGCTGCTGGCATCCCCTCCGGTGTGGCCGATTGGATTCACAAGGTTGTGTCCTGAGGCGGTTCTCACCCTGCCCAACACCAGAATCTGTTCCTCTCCTCCTCCTCCAGTGCCCACAGAGTGAGCTGGATACTGAAACAGTGAAGAGCATCTTGGCGGAGTATAAAATCCACAATGCGGACGTCACCCTGCGCAGCGATGTGACTGCTGATGACCTCATTGATGTGGTGGAAGGAAACAGGTAGCGCTGGCAAGCTGGAAGACTGGGCTGGTGGTGGTTGGGAGCAGTGGGCAGGTGGGGGGCCTCCTGGATCAACAAACTCCTGCCATGCACTTGCAGGAAACCGCCACCCGTTGCCTCATTGTGTATGCAGATCAGAAACTGACAGGTTTGGAAGAGGAGGGGGTTGGACATTGGGCTCCATGCTGTGGGCTTTCTCTTTTGCAGGTGCATTCAGAAGGGAGCAGGGTTTTGCTAGGCAGAGGCCCCACAGTCGTAGCCCCTTGTCACCTCCAGCCACCAGGATGGGCGTGGATCTTGTTGCTCTTCATACCCCCAGGACGGGTAGCTCTGGAGCCTGACAGGGAGAGAGAGCTCGTTTCCGTAGTTCCTTTCCAAACACTAAACTTCCACAGCTGAGCAAACACTGACCTATGTTGCACCTTGTTGCCCAGGGGACATGGCACGGAGGAGGGCTCCTTCCCAAACCCACTGGTGTCTTGTTGACACGGCCATCTAGGAACGGATGTCTTCTCCCCCAGCTGCTCTCTGGGGAACAGCAAGAGTCAACACTGTCCTTTTCATCCTCCTCTTTCTCCCTCTCACCTTGTCCCCCTCCCTCCTTCCCCTTGGCAGAGTCTACATCCCATGCATTTATGTCTTGAATAAAATTGACCAGATCTCCATCGAGGAGCTGGACATTATTTACAAGGTCCCACACTGTGTCCCGATCTCGGCTCACCACCGGTGGAACTTTGACGACCTGCTGGAGAAAATATGGGACTACCTGCAGCTGGTGCGAATGTGAGTCCCTGTGGGTCCCGCCCGAGTCAAAGAGCTTCTCTGGCTCCTTTCCTTTCAGGGAGGGACTCTCGCCTGATCTCAGCTCAGGAGATGGCCTTGAAGTCCCTATTGTGACGTCCCCAGGCGCCCTGGTAGGCACCCTGTGCCTGCAGGTCCGTTCCAGGAAGCCTCCAAAGGCTTGAGCAGCCGTCAGTCCAGCCTTCGTACATAACGGAGTGGGTCGAGAGTGGAGAGCAGGGGGTAAAATAAAGGGCCCATCCAACCTTGTCTTGTTGAGAACATGGTGATAGAAATCCACACAGGTGGAAGCATCGGGTGTCATGGAAGTTGCGAGGTGAGGGTCTTTCTGAATGGTGGTTTGCTCTTTGAGTGCTGGCGATTGCTGGGCCTCTCCTTCCCTGCAGGCGCTCAGCCCAGACCCAGGCATACCTCCTCCTCCTCCTCCTCCTCCTCATCCGAGGGAAGGAGGCCTTCTCTGAGAGACGGGTTGCCTTTTGGGTGGGCAGGTGGACGGGGGCTCACATGCCAGTCAGTTGCCAGGAAGGGACAGATCCCTCTTGCTGAGGCCTCCCCTAGTCGGCAACACTTTTGAAGGTAGGGTGCTGCCTGCATGTGGCTTTCAGGGGCTGCTCCTGGCTCCATGTTAGATGAAGCTGAACCTCAGGTAGAGAGGAAGTCTGGCAGGAAAGATGGGGAGAGAGAAGGAGGGAGGAAGGGAGGGCACTTGGAAGGAGGCAAGGCCCTGGCCTGCTTCATGGCTCTCCCTTGAAATTGCAGCTACACCAAACCCAAAGGGCAGTTGCCTGATTACACCTCTCCGGTTGTTCTGCCTTACTCTCGGACCACTGTGGAGGATTTCTGCATGAAGATCCACAAGAACCTCATTAAAGAGTTCAAATAGTAAGTGTGGTCTGCCACCTGCAAATTCCGTGCCCTTGCTTCAGCCTTGTCCCCTCGGAGCAGAAGTGGGGTAGTCATAACGTGACATAATTTAAGTTTTCTGTTCCTCTTACGAATGCCTGGGTTGTCCGTGGTGGAACTTGTGAGCTCTCTAGCTGGAGGCACCATGGCCTTGCCTTCCTCATCAGCCGAGTCTTTTTGTAATCTGAGTGGCCTGGGGTACAGCTCTCCCGCTTAGTTGTGCAGTAACACAGATTAATAACGGCATTTGCGCTGCCATGGTCATACTTTGCGATGGAGGGCAAGGGGGGAAGTGGCCAAAGAGCAGGACAGGAGGCAGAAAAGGCGCCTCTCAGTCAAGGAGGGGGCAGGGCTGGCTTTCGGGGGGCAGCGCTGCTGCATTTTGGCCCACGGGCCAGCCCGGCGCCCCAGCCCCAGTGCGGGAGATGTATAGCAAAGGCGGGAAGCCTTCCTGCTGCCTCCAATCCCTCTTCCCTTTTCCTTCCAGCGCACTCGTGTGGGGCTCCTCGGTCAAGCACAACCCCCAGAAAGTTGGGAAAGACCACACTCTGGAGGACGAAGACGTCATTCAGATTGTGAAGAAATGAGAAGTCGTTTTACGGCCTTCCAGGCACGGCTCCCGCCCACCCTCCGCAAGGGGCCGTGGAAGAGGAAGGCTGAACGTGGAGGCGTCCCTGGGCCAGTCGAGTGGCTGCTGTGCTTGGGGTGTGTGCTCTCTGAACATGAGCAGGGGAGGGGGCTGTGTGAAGGGACATGGTGGGCATGATTAAAGTCTGTTTTCTCTGGAAACGAGAGCCCTGTCGTGAGGCCCAGGGGGAGACTGCCATGTTGTCCGAGGGGCTGACCTCTTCTTGCGCCAGGCAAGCAGGGAGCCCAGGGCAGCAAAGAGGCTGCTTGCAGGGGCTGCTTTGGCCCACTTAACACTTTCCTGCTGGCTGTACCTCTCCGAAGGCTGTGATGGCTTTGCTTCTGCTTCAGACCTGGAAGTTTGTTTGTTTTTGAATAGGGGAAAAATTCCCCAAGCCCCCCCCCAATGGTGTTTCTCAAGTGGCAAGTTTCCTGGGGGTTAGGGCGGGTCTGGAGGCTGCAGAGATTGGACAGGAGAGCTCCATGTTGGCCACCTCGGGTGTCACACGGTGGAGGGAACCAGGGCCATATTGGGAAGCAAGTGTGAAAACACCACTGATGCTAACAGAGCCAACTGGGTTACATGTACAAGCAAGGCTCCCCCCCACACACTGTAGGTTTGAAAAGCCCTTCGCCCGAAGGGGTTTATTACCTGGGTGGTCCTTTCTCTCCCAATTCTTCTTTAGGGCAGTGTGCAGGGGAAGGGAGACGGCTGTGCAGGGGAGGCCTGCCCTCGTTGCTCCCAGACCCGGTAGGAACATTTTAAAGTGCCCCAGATGGCCCAGCCCTTGAGAACATGAAGAAATAGGTTGTAACCCAATGTGATCTAAAAAACTCAGTAGGAAAGGGGTTCCTGGAAGGGCTGGCAACACATCCAAGCCTCCTGCAGAAGGCGACTGCTAGGAATTCAAGCAGCTCCAGCATCAACTTCAGCGAAAGGGGGTTTTGTGAAAAAGACAACATTGAACAGGAAAGTCAAAAAGGGTTACATCGGCCACTACCGCCCCAAATGGGGACAGGCAGGATGAGATTGGCTGAAAATGATGTTCCTATCCCCTCAACTAATGCATGGAGCACATGCCGGTGGCCCCTGCTTGACCTTGGGTCTGCCAGAGGGTCCCTAGTGCTCCCCC
>JAHTLZ010000200.1:884374-928597 GCA_023846285.1 Phrynocephalus versicolor | reverse complement strand
CCCACTGTACCAGGGACCCCCGTCTTCTAGCCTGCTGGTGGTGTTCTGCTGCTGCTCTGCCCCTTTCTGTTCCCATCCCAAGGGGAGCAGCCAACAGCAACACTGACCATCAATTCCCTTCCCTCCTCCAACTTCTTTTTTTTACACAGCAAGACAGAAATCTTGTAGAACTGACTTTATTTACAAAATGAATGTGGGGAAGTTTTCACTTATTCACTTAAAAAGAAGTTATGAAACAATCTTACAGGGAAAAATATTCTGTGACCACAAGGTAATGTCTTTGCCTTTTTTTCCTTTCTTTTCTTAAACAAAACATTTTAAGTGTCCCGTCATAGATTTCAAGCATTGTGGCCTAACCCAGAGGGCAGTTCCTCCCATCTGTTTCTGGATTGCTCCAATAACCCACAGCATTGTGTGGGTGTGGGGGAAGCAACAGGTTGCTAGAACTGCTACCGATGAAGAGCCAGGAGGGAGGGGTGGGCTGCCCCCCCCCCCCAGAAAAAGGTCAGGTTCCGGTCTCAGCTACTGGAAAGCAGAGCCCAAGACCTACCACCCGGCAGGGATGGCCATGGGCCATGTCGGTTTCACAGAAACTCTCAAGCAACTCGCTTGGAACTTCGGGAAACACACTTTCCAGACTGTAACCAAAGAGACTGAAGGTCCCAACTGGAAGTGGAGATTTAGCTTCTCAAGTTTTCCTTTGAAGGAAGAAACCAGGACATACAGGGGCCCCTTTGAGCCTCCCCCCTCATTAACTCTTGTTACCTTACAAGTAAAGGAGGAGGGGGGGGAGGAGGAGAGAGTTGAAGGAGCGAGAGGCGAAGCAACGTCACCCTGTTGACTCACGCTTGACATCATGCGGCACCTTTAATTTTAAACGGAAGTCCCACCATGTACAGTGAAAAGATTCAAACCAGAGACACGTCAACTAAAGCTTAACTTTACTAGCTACTCTTATGTACAGCTGTATAGGTTCAAAAAAGCTGTCCTGTGGGTATATACAAAAAAGATGTACACGGGACTGTACACAAGGTTCTATACATTTAATTTCCTGCAAGGAACCCCTTCAGCGGCTACCTCTACTCCAAGAGGAGACCAGCGCTTGCTTCATTCACATATTGTACAAAAAAAAAAATCAAAACAAAAAGGCAGATGCTTCCAGCTTGAAACTGGCACTCTCTCGCATCCGAGTTTCTTCAGGGTTCACTGTTCGGTTTGTCAGATATTCTCTTCAGTCTGGCCAAAGACCGGGAAGTCAGGACAGGGACTGTGTGCTTGCAGTCACTCAAAAAAGAATTCGCACCAAGTGCTAAAACAAATAGTGAAGCCTGCCGTGGCCAGCCGCCCGGGAAGTGGGCTTCCAGTGGCCGCCCCTCACTGCCGGTACTCCAGCTCATCCACGCTGATGACCTTGGAGGGCATGGAGGGGAGGGGCTGCTGTAGGACGTCAGAGCCAAACCACTTGGCCAGGCCCACAGGGGAGCCACTCCGCTGCCCGGCCCGAGGGTCGAGCTGTGCGTGCATGGGAGGCAGGCCCGTCCGAGAGGACATGTTCAGCGGCTGGGTCTGCATGCCCACTCCACACCCAGAGGTGCTGGACCCTGGAGGGGAGAGAAAGAGACAGTGTGTGTGTGTGTGTGTGTGTGTGTGCATGCGTGCGTGCATGTGTGTGTGTCAGGGGCTGTATCTGTCAACTGTGGCCTTCGTTTGGTCCAGCAGAGAACAAGCGGCCCGTGGGACCTCCCAGATGGACTGACCTATTGCAGCCTTATGACATGGGGCCTTTTAAGCCACCACTCTTCCTCCTGGGGGGGGGGGTTGGCCTCTACTAGGAAGGCCTCCTTTTGCCTGTACGTAACTGTCGATTGGAAGCTGGGGGGGGGGGGCTGAGGTTGTGGCATGATCCACACTACTTACAGCACAGGACAGCAGAAGGCAACTGCTTCCTGGTGCCAGGAGATGCTGGCAGGAGTCTTGGCTCTTGCCAAAATACCCCAGTGAGCCAGGGGGACTACCAAGACACTTCCAGCCTCGTCCCTGAAGCAACAAGCAGCAGGCAGGCAGGCCTGGCCTGGTTTTGGGGAACACACTCCCTTCAAGCGGGGGTACACCACCACTGGGGGTGGGCTGGGGAGGAGAGAACAGAGGCCTTTCTAAGTTGCTGCCTGGAAGGCTTCAGCCATTGCTTCAGCCTTGCTCTGCCCATGGGCTACAAACACAAAGCAGGCAGCTCAGGTGCTTGGAAACCTGCAAAACTCAGGTGCAGGAAGCACGCTCTCCACAGGACAGATTGCTTACGGATGCAAAGGTGGTGACCTTTTCATTCACGAGCAATGTGGAGTGCAAGTCTCTGTCTTAAACCATGGCCTCTTCTGCTTGCTCAGCTGGCGCCCCTTCAGTCCAGCCTTCTTTGTCCCATCAGGCCTCACTTCCACCCAACCCAGCTCCGCCCCTCCCCCCGCCAATCTTTTAGATCTAAAGCTCACCACCAGCACCACCCTCCCAGGAGGCCCAAAGGCGAGAGGCTACAGAGGACAGAGAACCGACCAAGGATTCCTCACAGCATCTCCTCCAGGGGAGGTGGAGGATCGCTGGGGCTCCCCGGGAAGTGAGGAGAACCTTATCAAGATTCTGAAAAGGGACCGGATTCGTGCCAAAGAGGTGCCGGAGATCCAGGGACCCCAGCTGCCTTACCCGATCGCTGTAGCTGCTGCTGCATCATGGCCAGGTGCAGAGGTGTCCCAGAGCGAGGGTTCAAGAGAGGATGGCTGGCAGTTGGAAGCGGGTAGCAAGGCTGGCCAAGGAGGGGAGACGTCGACACCCCCTGTAGATGGGCCAGGTCCACTCCGGGAGCAATCATGCCTGTCCAGGGGAAGACCGGGCAATGAGCCTGAGCCTGGATACCCACCACGGCACCAACCAAGTGCGGCAACTGAAGAGCAGCTGAGGAGCGCCTGCCTCCTTCCCCTTCCTCTGCTACCTCTCAGGTGGAAGAGGCCTGAACTGGCCAGGCGAGAGACACCCTTGTGAGACAGCTGGGCACACCCGTCCCAACAGTGTTCCGGCTGAAGTCCTGCTCTGACACCACGTGCTCCTCATTGGACAAGCCGAGCCTGACCAGCTGCCTGTTGGGAATATCCACGGCCCACATCTCTCACCCCACTGGTGGGATCCTGCCCCGAGCTCACCTGCTTGCAAGAGAGGCGGCAGCTGCTGCGGGTGGATCCCCTGGGCCAACATCCTCTGGACTAAACCTGGCGGCAGCTGATGAGCTGGCGGCCGAACCATCGGGATGTGAGGAACGAGGGGGACCTGGTGAACAGGGCGGAGAAAGGTGGTCCCGGGTCCCGGAGAGGCCACGTTGGGACTCTTCCTTCCAGTGCACTTTGGCCGGAAATCTTGCTCCCTGACGCAGCGGTTAGTCTGAGAGAGGGGCGTCGAAGAGGCCGAGCGCTGCAAGGTAGCCAGCTTGGGAGCAAGGGAGGGCGAATTCTCTTGATCGGCAGGCTCTAGGGAGCGAGAAGACAGCAAGCTCTCTAGAAAGGGAGCCACGAGACACCCCAAAACACTGCAGGCACTTGCTCCCTGAAAGCCACCTCGCCTTGAAGCTTCTGCCCTTCCACCCCTCTTAATCCTGACCCCGCTGAGGTAGAGTGGCACCAGGAGAGCTGGATGTCCAGCTGAAGTGCAGGGAGCCCGATCTCCCTGACCAAAGCGGAATGCGACCCAGGTGCAGCCCCCACTTCCCCTCCAGTGTGTGACTTCCAGAGGGAACCGTGATAGTGCTGAATCGTGCTGTGGCTCTTTTTTGCTTCTGGGGTGGGCTCTCCCCCTCCCCTTCTCTGTGAGCGGGCTCTGAATGGCTTGTTCCTTCCTTTCTCTCCAGGGCACCTCCTTTCTTGACCTTCAGATACACCTGAAGTCACACCACAAACACCCCCCGCCAGGCCTGCCTCTTTTTCATTTCAGGGAGGTGGCGATGCCACGGTCCTGCCGGAGCTGGAGCCAATGCCCGACGAGCGACAAAGCCGGGAGCCTCCCTTTGGCCCCCAACCCCCGCCCCGACATCACATACCTTCATTTGTCCGGTGGTGCTCGTCTCTTTCGCTGCCTTTCCCCTTGGCGTGGTTCAGTTCCTCTTTAGTTTTGTCTTTGCTTTCGTACATCTTGCGTATCACCGAGGTGGGCGTGAAGGAAGGAGACAGCTGCCAAAACAGAACAAGGCACACCAGAAGTCAGCACCCCAAGCACCGAGGGCCTCGCATGCCACCAAAAGGCCCCCTCCAGCTCCTCCTCCAAGGGCCTCTCTTGTCCTCACTAACCATGCTCGTGATGGATGCAGACGAGGCCGGAGGAGAAGCAGTGTTCCCTCTTGGCCCCAGGGACACCGGCGATCTAGTCACGCGTTGCTGCCTGGAAAAAAAGCAAGTCCGGTGACTGGTTGGCTCCTTTTCTGTCCGGCGGGGATGCCTCCCCCACCCCGGGGCCATTCCTTCCACAGGCCGGGAGGGAGGCAGCCCGGAAGCGGCCCAGCTTCTCCTTCCGGGCCACCCAGCAGAATGTCCGGCTCACCTGTTCCTGAACCCATCTCTGGCTTTCTCCATCTGTAGCTTGCCAAAGCCCGGCTGGTAGAAATGGGACACCTGCATGGCTAAGTCGTTCGGGAGAGAGAGTCCGTCCAAGGCAGCCTGCTGCAGTTCCAGGGGGCTGAGCTGGAATCACAGAGGCTTCAGATGTCACAGCACGGAGGGCAGCCCCAGACAGCCTGTGTGTTCTGGGCGGCATCATGTTTTGTCAACGGCAGCTTACTTCACTGGATTCCTCCCCACAAGGGGTTACAGGACCCCCCCCCCGGGGCCAAGATGAATTAACATGGCTGTCCCACTGCCGCCATTTGCAAACGCATTGGTTTCATCAAGCAACGAGGAATTTCTCAGAGCTATTTAGCGCTGTGCACGTCAACTCTAATGGGATTAGCAGCTAGTCACACGTCCCACCAGCTTTTCCATTAGAGGGGTTTTACACACCAGGCAGCAAGGTTTAAACTCATCTGCCGAGTCCCTCCTGGAAGGGACCTGACTGCTGAAGGAGGCACCAGAAGAACCAGCAACTGCATTAATCCAGTGGGCCCACAGAGGAGGATGCCCTTCAAGCCGGGTCTTGGGTCATTCCACAGCAACCTCCGCCCCACTTTCCTTGGGTTCCACTACACAAGCCTGTCTCTTCCCAATTCCTGCTGAGCCACAGGCACCATTTGCAGTCTAGGAAAGCTCTTGCTTCACCAGCCGCCTGGCTCAATGCAGGGCCCGCTTTCTGCTTGGGCCACCCCAGGATGCTCCTTGGGCAGGCAAGGGTTCTCGAGGTGTGTGTAGGGGGGGGGGAATGTTTTGCAGCAGGAGCCTCCTTGTCCCGAATGTCCCCTTCCCTCCCTCTGGCTCAGAGGAAACCGTTACAGCTACGAAGGAGCTCTCCGACCCTCTCGCAGCTCTTCATGACACGGCCGGCTTCCAGCACGGAGCCCCAAAAGCACGGGCTGCTCCTGCACTCACCTGTGCCGAGGCAGGGCTCACAGGCTTCGGCATCCCTTGAAACGGACCACCGAGCAGCTGCGGGGAACCTGGCCCAAACCCTACAAAGACAACCCCTGAGTGAGTTTCAACACCATGTGATCCAACCCGGGAAATTTCACCTATTAATCTCTCTTTTCTGTCCACCTGTCATTGGAGAAGGACCTCTGACACTTGCATGGTTTTGTTTTAGGAAATGCATTACCTGTTGTAGCTAACAGCACAGACTGTGTGTGTGTGTGGGGGGGGTGATGGAGGAATTAGCTCAGCTGCTTTGTGGCCCGGCCCCTGAAAAGTCCACCCGAGGCCTGAGGGGACTTTTAGGGCGGCTTCCTAGCAACACACTCTCCTTCCCTGGGGTTCCTGAAGACTGCAATGCCCCAAGGGAGGGGGGTGCAAGCAGGAGAGCCAGGGTCTCAGCTGACTAGAATGTTTTGGTCTTGATCCATCTTTGCAGCCCTTGCTAGGGGGTGGGGGGTGGGGGAGAGAGACCCATTAAGGAGGAAAGTCAGGACTATTCAGAATTCGCCCAGACTGGTTTTGGCAGGAAATGTTCAGCTGCAACAGGAGTCCAGCTGGAGTATGGAACAGGGATCTTCATGCAAGTGTGGAGGTGGTCAAAAGCTTTGCGCACACGGGGTGATGGTGGTGGTGGTGGTGACAGGACAGCCTGCCAGAGGAGGTCTTACCATCTGGGGAGGGGATGCGATGTCTCAGATAGTCAGCCGAAGCAGCTCGGGTGGGGAACATCTGTGAGATCGGGGGCTGTGGCGGAGAGGGGGCTCTCTGGCCAAGGAGGGAAGGCACAGGTTCCAAGCCACTCATCAAGGTGCTGAGGACGCTTGAGGGGGCGGCTCTGTTGGCGGGCGGCCCGAGGATCTCCTTGGAGGAAAGACAGTTATTTTACGTCCTCCGTAGAGCCACAGAGAGACGAAGGCCAGGGCAGGCCCAAGTCCTTCCCATCAGCATCATCTTGCATGACAAAAAGCCAGAGGAGAGGCGTGGAATGAAAGCCTGCCTCCAAACACGCCGAACCTCTCCCACCGAGGATCAGAAGCGCCACCTTTCCTGGCAGGGAACAGAAGCTGCCCAGGCAGGGCAAAAAAAGTCAAAGGAAGGCAGCCAGGCCTCGGAGAAGAGCCGAGGCCTTGAGATGGAAGGAGCCTAGGAGGCCATCAGGCCCAACTCCTGGCTCAAAGCAGATGGCGGTGGATTTCGTTTTGAAGCGCTCCAGGGTTGGAGCGCTCAGCGCCTCCCCTAGAGGTCGAGAGTTCCACTGTTGGGCTGCTCTAACAGTTAGGAAGTTATTCAGCCTAAATCTGGCTTCCTGTGGTTTGGACCCAATACTACACCTCCAGCACTCTGGGATGATCGAAGACAGATCCTCCTTTGTAGGACTATCTTTCAAGTTCCACCCCCACCCCGTCCTGCCTCTACATACCCAGCCAGGCTAAGATAGACCCATATATCCTTTGTGCGCCACATATTAGCTGATGATTCCTGCACAGCAAGCCTACAGCAGGACAGACAGCAGGCGGCATCCTCTTCCTCCTCTTGGGGTACCCTGAGGCACTCTCCTTAACATTCAGCGATGCCCTTGGCCAGAAGACCCCTCCCCTCCCCTTGCCTCTGAGAAGGCAGCTGTTGGCAAGTGAAGGACTTCCGAGTACCTGCAAGATGTTCTTGGTGACGGGCTGCCCAGGCATCTCGGGAGAGGACATCAAGTGGCTCTCAAGGGTTTGCTGGAAAGAAAGCCACATGACTTTTACAAGCTGGGTACCTCAGAAGGATGAAAGGCTGAGTCCGCCATGAGCCGGCTGCTACCTGGGATTGAACTCCAGGTTGTGAGAGCACAGTTTTAGCTGCAGGACGGGCATTCAACCACTGTGGCACCATGAGGTACCACAAGGGGATCAAGGAGTGATGCCATCAGTCCCGTGGGCAGATGGAAGACACCCAAGTCAGCTTGCCATTGTAAGGCAGTCATGAAAGAACGCCCCTGGACTGGCCTCACACCTCATTCAGTATGGAAACCACGGTGTCCAAACAAATCAGGATGAGCTCCAGTAAAGCTCCGGTGAAAGTGAGAAGTGTCTAGGGGAGGCTGCTTGTCAGCAGTTGCAGCAAAGAGCCGCTATTCATCCCCAAGGAGGCCTTCACACTACAACCGGCCGCAGAGACAGCTTCTCTCCCGGTTAACTTGGGTTTTAAAAAAGAAACACCCCACAAAAGCCAGGAGCCATTCTCTGTTCAGCACAGATTTCAGGATGCCAACACACTACTATTCTAGCTGGTTTCAAATAGACTTCAATGTTCCAGGCCAGCTGGGAATTTCCTAATGACAGCACAGAAAACCCACCCTGCAGCGCTGTGTGGCTCAAGCTCACTGACCCAACGTGGACTGTTAACAGAGGCTGGGAATTAGCACTCAGATGAAAGCTGTGGGGGGGGGGAATTGTTTCATCCGGCAGCTTCCTCTTCCACCCCTGCTTGGTACAACTAAGGGCACCGAGTTCTGCAGTGTTGATTTGCGATCCTTCCTCTCCATCCCTCCGTCTCCCTCTTGAACAAGCAAGTGGTGACAGAATCCTAGAGTTGGAAGAGACCTCAAGGGCCATCCAGTCCAACCCCCTGCCATGCAGGAACCCCCATCACAATATTTCCGACAAATGATGGGGAGGGGTCATTGAAGGATGTCATAAGAACGTAAGAAGAGCCCTGCTGGATCAGGCCAAAGGCCCATCTAGTCCAGTTTCCTGGATCTCACAGTGGCCCCACCAGATGCGTTTGGGAGCGCATGAGACTAGATATCTGTCTCCTGATACCACTCCCCTGTATCTGGCCCTTGAAGTACCCCGGTTTTAAGCCTGGCGATTACACGTATCTCCCTCATGGTTTGTCACCTGGGATGGACTTGTCCTCCAGGAAAAGGAAGGAGATGAAGCAGTAAGAAGTACTGCCAGAGCAATCTTTCCTACCACCACTTCTTTGCTCACCATATGTGGCTTGGGCCAAAATAGCTCCTTTCCCCGCTCCTTGTCCGGTTATGAATGCCACAGACCAAAAAAAAAAAAAAAAAAAAAAAAAAAAAAATAAAGGAGGGGGGAGCCAAGAGTAGCCACACAAGCCACAAGCAAGAGAGCCCAGGGTTATTCAGTCTGCCTGTTTCCAGTGCAATGCCTGCAGGAGAGGCAGCGGGGCCATTTGCACAGGCCTTCTCCACTCATGATGCCATCTCTCCCTCAAGCTTGTTGCTCCTGCCAGAAAGCCCTCTGCTTCGGACACTCTGGCCTCAGAAGGGACCCTCTTAGGACCCAGGAAAAACAACACACGCCCCTTCCTCCTCAGGGAAAGACCTATTGAGGCCAGGACCAGGACCTGCATCTTTTCAAAGACAAATGGGCCTCTTCACACCAAGTGCATTGCTGCTTCAAGAACCCTCACACGGCCACCCAGGCAAGGTGGAAAGTCCTCTCTGGTAGTTGTTGTTTTTTTGCTCTTGTTATTCCTATTGTTGACTCTCTTATGTACTTTATCTGCTGTGGATGTGGTGGCCAAAAGACAGCAAACCGATCCCGGGCACCCTCCTCCTCCCATGTCTTGTACGTCCCAAGCAAGCGGCAGCTGCTCCTTCATGGAAACAGCTCAGTTCTTGCCCCAAGACTGGTCCTGATCACGTGCCTCAGGTTGCAGCACAACCTGGCCCAGAAGGACTTACATTGGCCTTGGGTGGCGAAGGGAGCGTCCCGCTTGCCTTCATGGTACTGACTAGCTTGTTGAAAGCCGACATGTCGCCGTCCTTCACGTGCCGGGAGTCTTTCATGCCGCCCGAGTCTTCCGCCCGCTCGGCAACCAAGGGGGCGGCCGGCTTCCCCTCCGGATCCACTTGCAGGCCTTTCAGGCCAGCTTCCACTTCTTCCACGGAAAGCACTACTCCCGAGTGGGCTAAAGGAAGGAAGGAACCACAACAGCAACAACAACAACACAGAACCAGGGGCTCAGTGGCAGAGAGAGCAAACGCAGGGACAGGGACGGGGACGAACCACCTGGGAGGCTTTTCTGAGGCTCCTGGACGGCAAACCCTGTGGATCAGGGTGGCTATTGCTGGCCGAGGGGAGCAGAGGCCGCAGCCCAAGAACACACAGTGAGGGCCACATGCTTCACACCCAAGGGCTACAGAGAGGAACGGCAAAAGAACCCAAGTGGAGTTCTAGCACTGCTCCAGAACATTAGTCACAGAGGAAGGGCCCCAAAGGCCTGGCAAAGACCTCAACTCATCTGCACTCCAGCTGGAATTAATGGGAGTCAAGATTCCAGGTTAGAACTGCAGTCACTCCTTTCAAAAAACTAAGCAGCTGCTTGCACAAAAGGCAAAGTTGTCTTTCAGGCTTGTAACTTAAGGATCTTTTCTAGTTTCAAGACTGCTTTTTGAGGGCTTGATGGCAACACCAGTTAGAGCCTCCTGTGCCCATGGCCTCTGCTTGATGTGTCTCTCAGCAAGTTCTGAAAAGACTTGAGATCAGGCCGCACATGCAAAGGAGGCTCTGGGGGAATGCCACGCATGCACAGCTTCATGTCCATGGAAGTCCTCAAGCTCTACACGTGCAGCTTTAAAAAGCTGCCCCCCCCCAAAAAAAAAACCAACAAGAACAACGTGATCAGAGGCTGGCTGAGCTCATCCTGGAAGCAATTCCTCCCCTTGTGGCTGCAGCTGCCAAGCCCCTATCATGCGGAGTAATTTTATTTTGGCATCATCCAGGTGGGCTACAGGCTTCAGCCCACAAAGCCTGGCACTCCCTGGCCAATATGTTAGCTGCTAAAGTTATGGGGCAACAGGTGCCGCACTGCGAACCAGGGGCAAGCACACCCAGAAGGGCAAGCGTGGCAGACCAGAAGGCTCTCCGCTGCTTCCCTCCAAACTGCAAGTTGTTTCAGAGGCTCAGAAAAGACAGAAACAAAGGTCTGTCTGTCCCGGCAATTAATCCCGCAGCCGCACCACTGAAAAGAGTTCAGCGGGGCCAAAGCAAGGCAGAGATTCACAGGAGCTGCAGGAGGAAAGCTGGGTCCTTGGTGGCACTCAAAGCCAGGCCTGCCCACGGTGCGCCCGGCAGCATTCATGACGGTGGAGAGGGAAGACTTACTGCTCTCTCTCAGCTTCTCCTTGTTGGCCGAGAGACTGGAGAGGAGGGGCTTTAAGTCGACTTTGGCTTTCTGTAGCATCTCTAAGATGTCCACTTTGTTTTCAGGGTGGTCCTCCAAAGGGATGGGAGCAAAGTAGTTTCCAGAGTTCTGGCTGGGGGACAGTGCGCCTGGCTCTAGACCTGAAACAGTAAAAATCAGGACAGCTGCCTTGTATGTTTCTCCACTCAGTGAGTGCAAAGGGAGGCAAGGCAGGGCCTTTCGGGCCCTCCAGAACATGTGGGAACAGCCCTCAACGTGGAGCCAGGAGCGTCAGAAACAAGAAGCAGGCCGCTGCTTGCTAGAAGAGTCAGCATGGGGGGGGACTGAAAGGCGGGTGGTGGTGGTGGTGGTTTGAGGGTGATTACCTGCTAATCTCTCCAGCTCTTCATGGGGAGTCGATCTAAGACTACTTGAACGGCTTCCAGACCGGCTAGGATTAGAAAACCAGCGGCTGAAACGGCTGGCTGAGACGGAACCTTCCCCCAGCACATCTTCAATCATCTGCATTGGGGGGGGGGGAGGAGTATTTTAGACCATCAGAACAGAAGCCTGACAGTTCAGTCGCTTGCAGCGTTAACGGCGAAATCTCCCTTGCATGGCCTGGAAAACGCTGTAAGGCTAACTTTCCTTTCCTTCCAGGGGCTGCCCCTAAGCATCCACGCAAGAGCCACCACGGGCACCCCCTATGCCTCTCTCGTGAGCTTCTTGGAGCACCACAGATGGGGCTGAAGGGGGGGATATAATTATTACACATTTCCTAGTGCGTATGCCCTGCCCTCTGGTCACCAGTGCTAAGTACAGCCCACACTAAGTGCCACATTTCCTGTGGACCTGACTGGCCCACGAGGGTTCTGCTGGAGCCACAAGAGGGAAAAAGATTGCACAGGATTCTTCAGCACCCATTTCAGCCAGGTGACACAGAGCGTTCAAGCCTGGGAGGTGCCCAGAGTTCACCACCCAAAGTATGACAAAACCCAGTGCCTGGGAAATCTATTTTTGGACCACATCTCCCAGAATCCTCTAGCCGTGGCCACTGGGAGAATACTGACCCAGGAATCCAGAGGAAAAAACATGCAGTCCTGGCCTAAATGGAAACCCAACCACTGTTCCGCTTTGGTCCTTGAGCCAGGAGGGTGGCTCCACTTTCTTCTTGACGGCTACAGCCCTCTCCAACAGCTGCTGGGGCTCTGGGAGCGGAGCCACTGGCTGCAGCAGCAGCAGGGTTCAAGAAGCCTGCAGAGATCACCTGGCCTCATTCCTCCAAGGTCTCACCTGGACCTCAGGCCAAGGGTGCAGTGGTCTCACGGAGCTACCAACAAGATGAACAGAATGAAAGACCTCTTTGGAGGAGCCGAGGGCTAGAAATCCCTCAGGAGGGCTTCTAAGAACATCACTAATTTCACGTGGCAACCTCAACAACTTTTTTTGCCGGAACAAACTATGTCTGAAGAGCTAAGCAGGACAACCCAGAAATTGCAGCTCTAGGGTATGTGATTTTCAAGGAGGTTTTTTGGTGGGCGAGTGGGTGTTGGAGTAAAAAATCCTACAATTTTCTATGCTGGACTTCAACCTGACACACAGACAACTACTCAACTGTGGCTGCCTAAGAAGAAAAGCCAGTGGTGGAAAGCTCTGTGGCTCACCCTCGTGGCCAGACTCTACCTGGCTCCCTGTTCAGAAACGAAGCTCCCACATTGAGGTCGTTACTGGGTTCATCGTGTGTGTTTTTTTAAAAACCCTTCCTGCGCTCCTGTCTTGTACTGTGCAGACCAACTTGTGAGAAGTTTGGAAACCACACAAGGATGTTGTATTCCATAAGCTTGGACATGATTCTTCTTTTTACTGACTAAAATCAAAGGACACCAAATTCTACCTCACCTAAGAATCCATGTTCAGCTTCACACCAGATCTCCAAGTCCCCTCCTTGGAACTAAAGGGACAGCACCCAGCTTTTCAGCCTCACCGATTCAGGAACATGTGGGACCCTCAGCCAGGATGGCCTCGCAGCTGTACTTGGTGCCACTTGCACATCTGAGACATAGCCACAGGTAAGTCTGTGATGAAAGCAGCTTGTCTACCGTTCTTGCTCTGGTCTAGCCAGGCTGCTGGGAAATTGCTCCAGGTCTGAAGCCCCAGGCCCACCCCTAGCTGGTCAGGCAGCACACTCGCACGGCAACTGTGTGGTTTCTTCCATCTATATAGCCACCTAGCATCTCGATGTGTGGTGTACTCTTGACTACATAATACACACAATTCCCCCACTTGAAACACTGTGACGCTCCCAGGAGACATCACTTGCCTTCCAAAGGCCCAAGAGTGCTCAGTTCCCCCTGCAGCCCCATGCATGCCTTTGACCAACACCGTGGGATGGCTCCATGCAAAGCTTTCAAATCAGCAGGCTGGTGTTTCAATGCCCTTCCCACACAGACAGTGGGCAGCTGTCTCTCTCTCTCTCTCTCTCTCCCCCCCCCTTCTTTGCAACATCTCACAACATTTATGTCTGTGGTACAGTTTAGTCTTTCAAAAGGCCCTAAAACACATTTAGCCAACAGATTCTCATCCACTTAAGGAAGGACCCACTTGTTTGTTTCTGCTAAACACATGGCAAGAGAGAACTGGTTTTCACAGAGGAGGAAAACGGGGGAAAACCAGCAATGGGAGACTGACCTGAAAACATACCTTCACTAATCCTACAGCTACGCTTGAGATCCGTCACCCTTCAGAGCAGCTTTCCACGGGACTTGACTGATGCCAACAGACCCTGTGTAATGGTTGGCCTGCTCTTTTACAAATGCTATCCAGAACCCACCCACATGAGTTGTGTTAAGGAACCAGTTTTTTTGAGTCCTCCAAAAGAGCATGATGAAACCTGGCACTGGGATTGGCTTTGGTGGCATCAATTGAAACAGCAACAACTTGAGCTCAGTAGCACTCCGCCCAAGAGTAGAAGGGGGAAAAGGTCTCCCTGGCCTGCCTGGGGTCACCTTCCAGCCATTTTCAACCACAAGAGATTCACCTCGCAAGTGAACACCTCTGTGCCCCAAGCACCTGGCAAGTAGTTTGTCAGACACGGCTAGTTCCCTACCCATAAATGCCGGCCCCCCTCCACCCGGATCCAGAGGCCCTGCACGGAAGACAAATCACCCCAGCCCAGGTTCTACGTGCCCTGTGATGTTTAACTCCTATTGATGAGTTAGGCAACTCTTCTAGAGGGCAAGGCAGAGGTTCAGCCCTTTCCTGTTGCCGGGTGCTGGGGACACCCATGGCGGCCAAGAGGTATACTCACCGAAGCCAACCCTGGGACGCTCTTGTCCAGATTGAAGAACTCGTTGAAATCAAACTCCCCGGGAGCCGGTTCAGGCAGGACCATCTCTCTGGGGACCTCTTGGTCAGCGACCGTCTCCTGGCCAAGGAGGGCGGGCGGAGCCTCTGCTGCTGCTGCTGCTGCTCCACCCCCATTGCATTCTACTCCTTGGGAGAAGACAACCAACCTGAGGCCAGGCCCAGCCTTTCCCAGGGAAACCCGTGTACGACGACGACGACGACACCGCCACCAACACCACCCCTTCCGGGGGCAGGCGTTGCCTCTCCATGCTGTCCTGACCGTTCACAGGGGAGGAGCTCCCCCCAAGGGATCTTCAAGAACCTGCACCTCAGAAGGACAGAAGCTGGAAGAGACCCATCTGGATCACCCCGTCCAGCCCCTCTCAAAGAGGCACCATTGTGGGGGGGGGGGGAAACGAACTCCCAACCCTCAGGCTCCGCAGCCAGAGAGGCCTAAGAGCCACCACTACGGAGTTGTGTGGACGGCTCTCCAATTCTCCTCTGACACTCTTCCAGGCAACAGGAGGAATACCAGGAGCAGCAGCAGGGTGGCTTCGTGTCTTTTAAGAGTAATGCTGCCAAATGCCACTAAAATCATGTTTTCCATGGTGTAAGGAGCCCTACAACTAGGCAGGTGGCCTCGCCCATCTCCTTTGAATCAGCTCAGGAAGGGGCCAAAGCAGGCCATGGACAGCGCAGGGGGTCGTGGTGGTGGTGGTGGGTGGATGTGCTGGGTGGGCCGCAAAGGTCTACGGAAAAGATGCGTCTTTGATACACTTCCCCCACACCCGTTAAAAGGAGCACTAGGCCTTCTTCCAGTGGAAAGGCGTTTTCCTCTGCCAGGTGCTTCACGGAGACCGAGGTCTGAAACCATCATCCTACTGCAAGGACTGTCTCCCTCTGCCCCCTCCATTCTCTTTCTCACCAAGCTCTTCTAGGCCACCCTAGATACTTCATCCTCCCATTATTTAGGGCTAAATGGATTGCACTGACTTAACCAGAAAATTCCAAGCAGCACCCACATAAAAACAACTAAAGCAAAACTCTCTTAGAGTCAATTCCAGAGGAGTTTCCTTGACACACACTCTCTGTAACCTTGCGCCACTGGGTGTGGGGGAGGAGGGGGGACAAGTAGCATTTACATCCAGATCTTGAGATGAAAACCATGTTTTTTAAGCGGCAACATTCACATTCCACCTTGTTCCCAGCAGCCCTGCAGCAACGCTTCGCGTTTAACCGTGCATGTCAGAAAGAACCCAGGAGCCTCCCGCCAACAGCCCTGCCCTTTGGGGGGGCTTCCTCCCAGCTATCCCAGCCCCCAGGTTTTAGCTCCGAGTACCTTCCTTCAGGGAAGTGGTGCGCCGCCTGGCCCGCTTCCGACCTTTGTGCTCCTCTTCTAGTATTTTATCATCAAATCCTGTCAGTTCAATGGTTTCCGACTGACTCGTGGGGCCGGCAGAGAACCATTCGGGCTCCTCCTCTGTATAGGAGTCGTTCCTCCTCCGTTCCCCAAACATGCGCTTGCTGTCTCCATACTCACGCTGCAGTTTCAGAAGTAAGAAAGACAGGAGAACCCACCCGGTTAGGACAAAGGTCTGGTTTAAGCAGTACCTTTTTTTAAAAATTAAGCACACCAAGATTTTTAGAAATCTGGGGAGAGGTCCCATAATGCAGGCAGAAGACAATGGAACCTTTTCTACATCTGGCATGCACTATATTTTCTCTTCTCAGTCACCAGAGCAGATCCAACAGAAACAGAAATGAGGAAGATCCTGTGAAAACCATCTCTACTGGATCGTCATCAGCCAAGCACCTCCACCAGCCTCTGAGCTAATCCTCCTGAGATGCTTACAGTGTGAAAGTGGATGTCTTACCGGAGCCAGCAGTGCCTCCAAGGAAAATATTAACCACTCCCCTTACAAGGAATCAAAATCCTGTACCTCATGTATTCTGCAAATGTACACTTTGAAAGTGTCTCTGATCGCAATACGATTCAAAATTGCTAACCGACATCCCTGGAGACAGACTCCAAGGTGGGACCAAGTTTACTGAACCTTTTACACCATAACCCAATTTCCCAGTTTTATGGACTCCTATGGCACTGGCAAAGTAGTCTCTCACCCACCTACCCAGCTTGCCCCTAAGCTACGGACAGCAAATGGCAGCCACTACATGGTGTAATTCAGGCATCAACAACAGTATCACTTAAGAAAGGAAGCAGCAGCGCCCTCCCCACAGGACCCAGCTCTGCTCCTCCTCCTCCTCCTCCTCCTCCAAACACTGACCCTGAATCGCTTGTCTTTGTAGTCCCTCTCGCGGTCTCTGTCCCTTGCCTCTCTGGCGTCCCGCAAGTCCTTCTCTCCACCTCGGTGGTCTTTATCAAAGTTCCGTGCAGAGATTATCCTCCCGCTGCCAATCCGACGCCCACCAAGGACACGGGCACAGTCACTTTCCTTCTCCAGAGGGCTCCCTGCTCGACGTGAGCCCACCACGGCGGTCACATGGCAGCCCCCGCCAAAGCTTCGCCTCTGTGGACTCAGCACCACATCCAAGTCATCTTCTTTCACCCGCTCCCGGGGATCTACACATGGGAAGAGAGTGCATGGTGAAAACAGGTTACTGGATACAAGAACAAGCTGCTGATTCCTAAGTGAGTGCCATCCATTCAACATTCTAGAAGCTTAACGAGTAAAGGTGAACGAATTCCATATGCTAAGGAACTAAGTGTGTGCCACCTTGGTTTACCATGGCATCAGAAATAAGCCTTGGGGTGTTCATGCACTTGCTTCACTACTGATTTTAGTCTATGCAAGTCTAGGAAACACATCTTCTCCGTGTTAGATCACCATTTCCAAACTGAATATAATATTCAGGATCAGAACCCATCCTTGAAGAAGCAGCCTGAATTTTAAAGCCAGCTCTCAAGGCAACTTGGTGGTTTCAGCCCCCCAGCAGGACACTCACCCACTATTCTGCGCACAAGGGAAGTCCGATCCGAATCCACGTCCTTTTTAAGTGCTTCAACTGGCGACGTCCTTCCAGAGTTTGGATATAGTGATGCATGCCACTTTTCAGGGTCCCAAACACCATCACTGCAACGTTTAAAAATTCACATTGCATTTTCCAGGCTCGAGCATTTGGCGTGAACCAAATGCAGAATCTCAATAGATGCTTGACATGTTGCATTCAGCATACTAACTCTGAGAAATAAGCTGTAGCAACAAAAGCTTATAGATGCTGCCTCTTGAGAACACATATGTATGAGTTATCAGCATAAAACAAAAACATATGCTGGGCACCTCCTACGTGCCCTCCTCTACTCCTCTGTCAGCACAGTACTTTACATAATACTATGTCAGGGAATGCATTGGTTTCACACTGGCGCACAAACCTAGAATAACACCAGAAACCCAACATTTAAATAACGGCTTGCCGTTTGGGGCACAGCCAGCAAAGAAACTACAGCAACAAAAATCAAGATGAGCACAGCCAGTATCTTACTGTACCATGGCTTAATAGTTAACAAGTAGAATATCAATACATAGCCATTATAGATTTAGACATACCTGTCATACTTTTCAGAAAGACATGATGGTCTCCGTTTGGAGTGAGGACGCTCTTTGATGTCCAGGAGTTCTTCCTAGAGAAGAAAACAAACAGCATTAAAAAGCCACCAGATGATAATGCACTGCAATTTCACTGCAGACGAGAATTCAGACAAAGAGGAAGATGGCTTTTCCTCCTTCCATTTTGAATCCAGTATAAAAAAAATCGTTTAGGGCTTGTATGTCAATCGTTCCAAGGTGCCTGCTGGGCAATATGTCCCATGCCTTGGTTGGAGGTAAATGACTTTCAAAACTTCAGTGTACACAAGTTGGAAAAATTAAAGACAGCCCACATCCAAACATCTCAGATGCTTTTGGAATGGCATTCTTGAGAAGGGGAGATCATCTCATGCTGGTGACACAGTGACTGCCATGTTGTGACATACACCACCAGGAAACACAGCAGGCCTGCTGAGATGAGTAAGGAGACCAGTGGCCAGTGATCTAGAAAGACGGATAGAAGAACGGATAAAGGCCTCCATCTTCCTTCATATTTACTTGTTGGACAAGATGCACTGGCTTTGTGGTGCAGGCATTTCACAGGCCTCTGTGGCATAAAACAAAACAAGCGTGCCACTGAGGGCCATGTTAATGGACAGAATGCCACCGTAACCATGGCTAATTTCAATTAAAGTTGCATGCATTTACAAGATACAAATAAATAGCTGTTCAAAGATGCAACAGGAAATGCTTATGCTAGTGTTTGTAGCACCTGGTTACAGTACAAGCACTAGGACAGGAATCTGTCTCATGGTGCCTAAAGCAGATAATTCCACAGTCCATCCGTACCTCTTCTCAAAACCTGAACGCTCCTGGGCAAAGGGGGTTCTGAATGATTAAAAAAAAGGAGCCAGCTGCACCTGCTACTCCAGACAGGCAAGCCCTAGCACCTTACTTTTGTGTAGCGATGAGGGAACTTCATTGGGTTAATTCTGTTAACCTCGAGTGACGTGTCACCATTCACTGCTTCGGTCAGCACCCCTTTTTTATCCATAGCTGCCTGACCTCTGTTCAACAAAGAAAAAAGACATGTGGTGTTTAACACCTAGCAGTCCATCTGGCAGAACTGTGTGACAGTTAGCGCAAGGAGGTTTCATATGCCAGTCATATATCTTTTAACCCCAGGACAAGGTGAAAGGACCCTTGCTCTGGATTGTTTTGTGTTCCTTAGAGGGTCAAGGGTGAGGGGTCCTTACACTACCCCTGGCACAGAGAAACAAGGAAGCTTTCGTCTTTAGACCTTGCAGCGCACCCACAATGTTACTAAGAAGAAACCTGAAGTTCCCCACCGCTGGAGCACCCCTTTTGCCAAAGTCTTTGGCTTCCTCTTCCATTTGGAGCAAACAGCCTGCATGTCCCTGGGGAGGAGGCGTAACCTGGAGAGCATGGGTGGTGCCTGCAGCTTCAAAGCCTGCTCCCTCCAGAAAAAAAGGGGGAAGGAGGAGGAGAAGCAAAGAGAGAGAGAGGGGGGGGAGCTCCTTCCCTAGCCAGGGATCCCAGCAACCTTGTTAGTCTGGAACCCTTTCCAAGGAGGCTCCTGGGTTAGTCCTGCTTCCACAGTTGCAGAAAAACCAGAACTCTGGCGGTGGGGGGGGTGGTGGCGGCGGCACTTTCAGAGAGGCTGGTTTCAGCGCAAAGTGGATCGGATTTAAGCCAATCGGGCCAATCGGATTACTGTGCTGCTATTATTTACCTTTAAAAGGGGAAGAAACCCCCCCTCCCCCCCATTTCTCCATGGGAAACGCGTCTGAGCTCCGCTGGATTTAAAGCCTTGCCGGGTGCTTGAGCGGCGCCTGCCGTGAGGGACGGAGGGAGGGGAGGGAGGGAGAGGGCGCGGATCTGGGGGTGGGGGTGGAGTGGGGGGTCCCCGTTTGGAGTGAGCCCCCGCAGGCGCCCTTCCGCGGGACGTTCCCGAAGAGGCGCTTCCAGGTGCGCAGCCTCGCCCGGCGCCCCCGGAACCCGGACCGGACCCGGCGGGCCTGAGCCCCGGACCCCCCCCCTCGCCCCCGCCCCCGCCCCCCCCCCACTCGGCGGAAACAGCGCCGCCGGCGCCCGCCTCCTCCTCCTCCTTTTCCTCCGAGCGCCCGGAGAGCAGCGCGACCCCCGGCCCCCACCCCCTCCCCAGCCTTGCCAGGGCCTCCGGGAGAAGCCGAGGGCCCCGCCGGGGGGGGGGGGATCATGGGCGGGCGGGGCGGCAGCGGAAATACACACAAATACAAACACACACACACACGCACAGACAGACGCCCGCTCCCCCCGCCACCGTCCGACCGACCGCCCGCCCCGGCAGGGACTGTCGCTGGCTGGGCAGGCGGGAAGGACCGGGCGGGGGGTGGGTGGGTGGCGCCTCCCGGGGACCCTCCGTTGAGAGAAGGAGGCGCCCCTCCCCCACCCTCCCTCCCTCCCCCCCCCTGAGCGGAGACGCCCCCTCCCTCCCTCCCCCCGCCCGCGCCTTCCTTGCCCCCCTCACCGCCGGGGGGGGGCGGCGGCAGCGGTGGAGGAGGAGGGGGGTGGGCCCCGGCGTGGGGTGGGGGGGCGCCTCCTCCTCCTCCTCCTCCGGGGGCGGCGCTGCTCTCCTCGGCCCGGCCTCTCTCCCTCCTGCTGGCCGGTGCTGCTGCTCCCTCCTCGCTCGCTCGCCCGCCGGCCTTCCTTCCTTCCTTCCTTCCTTCTTTTCCTTCTTTTCCTTCTTCCCTTCAGCCGCCGCGACAGGGGCCCTTCGCTGCCCACCCCTCCCCCTTTAATAGCCACCGCGCATGCGCCGCTCGGCCCCCTTCGCCCGGCGGCCCTCCGGCGCGCGCAGCCTCCGACCGTCCACGCCGGTGCCTGACAGGAAGGGGGGCAGCGGCGGGGGGGGGAGGAAGAAGGAAGGGCTCGCGCGCCCCTTCGCCTGCCAGGCCGGCGGCTTCTCTTGCTTGTCCCGAAGGCCCCTCACGCAACAACACCCCCGCCGCCCCCGACGCGAGGGGAAAGGGACGGCCCCGGGAACAAGGAGGGCACCACCCACCCTAAGTCTTCCCGCACCCCTCGTGAGTCTGTCTGTCTGTCTGTCTGTCTGTCTCTGTCTCTCTCTGTGTGTGAGTGTATTGGGGGGAGGAAATTTATCGGCGCCTGGAAGGGTCCTTCAGGCGTTTGAGCTGGATGGCCCTCTTGGGCAAGCCCCGCCTCTCGTCGCGGGCGGGGGCAGGAGGAGGGGGAGGGGGGTGGAGAGCGTGCCGCTCCGGGAGGGAGACTCTATGGTTCGTGAGGGCTGGGAGGACCCGCGGGTAAGGGCGCGCGCGCGAGAGAGAGAGAGAGACCGGAAGGGGAGCGCACGGGCCAGGATTCCGCCTCCGCCGCGCTCCCCTCTCAGTCGGTGGGCGCCCCGGGAACTCTCTGGCCGGCCGGCGGGCGGGTTCCTGCGGCAATAAGGCGGGCCTCCCCCACCAGGCGCCCCCCCACCCCAACCCCCAACCCACCCCCGTGCCTCGATCCCCCCCGCCCCCCCCAGGCAGCAGGAGGGAGTGAGGTCCAAACCGAAAGGTATTGGGGGGCTCCTTGCGAGTTCCTTTCGGCACCAGATCCCGCAGGAATCCCTCAGGACGGCCGGGGTGGGGGTGGGGGTGGGGTGGCAACTGCCGGCCCCCCTCCAGGGAGTTTGGACCACCACTCCCGCCGCCCTGTGTCCTTGCCCCCCCCCCAAGCTCGGCACTCTGGGAGTTGTAGTCCAAAACCTCTGGAGGGGCCGGCGGTTGCCCCCCACCCCACCCCCCTGGCATTTGGGAGCCCGTGCCGGGGAGGGGGGGCTCCCAGCGGGGCTGTTTGTGCTGCCCGAGTGCAGGCTCGCACTTTTAAAGACGCCCCTTGGCCAAATAGCCATTGCCATCTCCACCACGGGGACTTCGGAACTGGCTCTGTGCCCACCTGGCCGCCCCCATTGCATCATCTAATCTGGATTGTTTATGAGCGGTTCACTGCTCTGTCACACAGCCGGGTGGGGCAAGAACATCAGGACATCCTTGGGACCCTCCGTTAAGTAAATGCAGATTAGAACCCTCCTTTCCTGGGCCAGATGCGTGCCTAGGGTGGCTTAAGCCTGCCGTCATCCTTTTTAACCACTTGGGCAGTGGTGTTTGAGCCAAGTGCACGAAAGGGCCATAAATGAATTGTTGCAAATTGCTGGGATCCACTTTTTAATGGGTATGCATTTGGGCAGGGGTGGCACAAACTAAATGCAGGAATCAGTTGCTACTGCAGGAGCTAGAGTTTGCTTAAAGGCTCAGAGACCGCCTTGAAGTCCTGGCTTTGGTCTTGAAACGCTGCAACCATAGTTCCCAGGTTCAAGGAACACACAGTAGAGTGAGCCGCCCTGACCAAGACGCTGCATTTTCCACATACCCCTCCCTTTTCGACCTGCACCAGAAGAGAGCCCAACACAGGCGGTGCTTTCACTGCCTTTTTTTCAACTCCTCTCCTTTTATCCCATCTGCCGCCAAGAGGTTGAAAATTTGGGTTTCTTTTATTTCACAAGAAATAAAAGAAACCCAAAAGCATTGTGGCGTCTTAAAGACCAACTGCTGTATTGTAATTGAGCTTAGCTCATCATCATCGTCCTGATATCAGCCACCTCTGAATTGCAGAGTTGAAAGAGACCCTCCAGTCCAGCTCCTGTCAAGGAGACATGGACGGCCTGGGGGGGGGGGAGAGGGGGGATCGAACTCCCAACCTCTGTCTCTGCAGCCAGAGACCGAAACCACTAAGCTCTCCTCCAGTTCAGGTTGGGAGAGACATTGGAGGGAAGTGGACTTGTCCCTGAAAGCCCACATTAATCTAAGGTATTTAATCTTTAAGGTACCACGATGACTTTGTCTTTATTTATTTGTTTTGTGGCTTTGGCGCTAGTGCAGACGAACACAGCCACCTCTTCTAAAACCGATCAAGAATTCTAGACCAGGCTGATCTTCATTATAACTTGGGAGTGAGCCCGTAAAGGTATCACCCAACTTCAAGCTTGGCTTCAGGTTTCTGCAGGGTAGTTCGCCCGGTGGAACAAGAGTGATGTCACCGTTAGGAGGGGATCACACCCAAATAAAGAGTCCCTGATTCAACTGTGGGTTTTGTGCGACTCTTGTGACTTACACACATGACCCAGAACCAAAGCAGGGGCTCTTTAATTGGAGGGAGGGGCAACCTTCTCCTGCCTGTGACCACCTTTCCCTTGTGCCAGCAGACCTGCATGCTGGGACACAGGCTGTTGTTTCAAAGCTCCAGCAGAAGCACAGGTATGAAAGCAAAGCAAAGCAAAGTGTTCTGCTTATATACCACCCCATAGCACTTCAAGCACTCTCTGGGTCGTTTACATATTAATTATGCAGGCTACACATTGAAGGGCATGTGGGAGATGATAGGTGCTCAGTGAAGGGGTTTGTGTGTGAGAGAGAGAGAGAGGGAAAGAGAGAGAGAGAAAGAGAGAGTGAGTGAGTGAAAGAGATCTCCAGGTACCTCTTCAGGGTTTGGGTTTCAGGGCCGGTTTGTGGTATGACAGTTCTAAAGGAGTATCACGCCACACGTGAATGTTCAGACATTTCGCTCTAGTGACAAGAGTCTTTCTCCTTCAACAAAGGAAGGTCCAGAGACGACACGGTTGTAGTTCCCTCTTTTTTTTCTCACTTCAGCCTTTTCTCCACAGGTTGGGCATTCCGGTTGTTGTTTTTTCATGGCTGGGAGGGAATGCTTGGTTGCAGCTTTGCAAGTCTGAGCTTGTCCGTTACCATTTCAAGGCGGTTGGAGGGCCAGGAAGCCTGGGCTGGAGACAGACAGTAGTCTTTCAGGGAATTGAAGGTGTTTTGAAAGAGGTGTCTCCGCCCGCTCTTCTGTGTGCACCTTGTCCTCCGCTTCTGAGCAGACAGGTTTGGCAGGATTTGAAACAGCTAAATCTTGAAAGATGAGGATTATAGGAGAGCCAGCAAAATCTTTCCCCCCCCCAGATGATGCAACCCTTCTTTGTGGAGTGGCACCCCAGTCCGTTGGCCAGTCTGTGTTGCTCAGCTGGCCTCCCCTTTGTTTCTTCTCAGTCAAATAAGAGCTCCATGGTTTAGGTCTCTGGCTGCCGATCCAGAGGTCGGGAGTTTGATTCTGCTCTGGGCCTCCTTGAGGGGGCCCTTCCAGCTCTGCAGGCCTAAGGTGACTGACAATCTTACTATATTTTCGATGTTCCTGTTTTTGTTGTGAGTTTGTTGGTTGGAGACCTGCCCTATGGGCACCATTAATCAAGCAGAGCTTTTGCTTTGCTTCCGTTTATTTATTTTTATTTATTTTTGTAAATCAAGAATCACAGTCATGATCTGACCCTGGTTTTACAAAAGGAAGCTTCTAAAGAAAAAGATGCCAGTGAATCATTGGTGTTCTTAGAAGCCTTTCCTGACCCGACACAGGGCAGCTCTCAGGGTGTTCATTTTCTCCCACAGCCATCTAGCCGAAAAGAGAGCTCCACTCAGGGATGGTCTCCCTCCTGTTGTGGACAAAGCAGCCCCACCTGTGCATTGATCGGCTCCAAGGAGGCCCCAGCATTGGTGGAAGCACCAAAACTCTTCAAGGAGGATATTGGGGGGGGGAGGCTCTTAAAAAAGAAAACAACACAGCCTGGTGGGGACGAAAGGTCAGCTGTCGGGTGATGGAGAGAACACCCCTGCCCTAGGAGAGAAGCCTGGAACAGAGCAACTGGAAATAGATCCTCCCGGTGCAGTTCCAGGCTATTTCGGGTGCTGTGGTCCAGTCCCCGGAGGACCTGCAGCTTGCTGGCAATGGGTAGAGTTTCTCCACATCAGGACAGGAATGAAGCCTGGAGGTCTCGGGCAGAGAAGACCAAGCACCTCTCTGAACTACAAATACTGGGATCCCACAGGACAGCAGGGAAAGGGGGAATTGAACCGCTCAAACGGTGTGCCATGTAGATGCCCCCTGGGGGGAAAAGGCAGGTCTGGCTGACCCAAATGCCAGCTGTTGACTCCACAACAGCCTATTGTTCCCAGTCCCACTGGCTTCCTTTGCTTTTTAAGGTTCATTTTATTAGTTTGGAGTATTTCCTTTCCTGGAAGGCGGTGGTGTTTGGGTTTCCTCCTCCTCTGCTACTGCCTTCCTTCACTCTTGTCCTTTTAAGATGTGTGCGCGCGCGCACACACACACACACACACAGAGGCTGACAATAATGCTTTGGTGATGCGTCTTTGCGGATGCACTGAATGACTGCCAGTCCAGTCCACTCTCGGCTGATTTTTCTATCTCAACTCGACTGGCTTTCTTTTGTAAAAGGATTAACGTGTCAGTGATGCTCCTTGCTCAAGTGCAAACCCAACTGCACAGGGAAGGAAAGAACAGCTCTGCTTTTTGTCTCCCCCCCCCCCCAAAAAAAGGGCCATGTTCGCAAAGGCACAGAAACGCCCCACTTTGAAAGAAGGTGCAGCTGGACAGCTGGTCCCTCCTCGTCTGCCTGGACGTTGGGGTCAGGATGGGAGCCACCGGACCTCGTACCGCGTCCACTACACTTGGAACCGGGGCGGGAGGTTAAAAGAACTCCGTATCAGGTAACAGACAGAGCTGTGAGTTTTATTTATTATTTATTTTAAATATTTCTACCCCACCTTTCTCCTCAAAAGGATCCAAAGTGGCTTACATCGCAAAACAGTAATTGAAAGACAAAAACATGAAATATATAAACATTAGGAAATAATTAAACCAGTGTTGTATTAAAATAGTAATAAGCCCAATGTCAAAACAAAATGGAGCACAAAATGATTTATTTAAAGCCCCCTTTTATATTATATTCTAAGTATTACTTATTAGTTTTTCCAAAAGGGAGGCCAGTTTGGTGGTTTGGTGTTTAAACAGTTGTTCTGCTTGTGGCCTATTGAACATAAGAACATAAGAAGAGCCATGCTGGATCAGGCCAAAGGCCCATCTAGTCGAGCTTCCTGTATCTCACAGTTGCCCCACGAGATGCCTCTGGGAGCACACGAGACTAGATCTCTGTCTCCTGAAAGCATTCCCCTGCATCTGGCCCTTGAAGTACCCCGGTTTTAAGCCTGGTGATTACACATCTCCATCATGGTTTGTAGCCTGTGATGGACTTTTCCTCCAGGAATCTGTCCAATCCCCTTTTGAAGGCATCCAGGCCAGATGCCATCACCACCTCCTGTGGCAGGGAGTTCCACAGACTAACAATACGCTGGGTAAAAAAAAATTTTTTTGTCCTCACTCTCCAAGCCCTCAATTTGTTCTGGTATTTTGTGAGAGGGAGAAGAGCGTCCCTCTATCCACTCTACTCATGCCCTGCATTATTTTGTACGTCTCAATCATATCCCCCTCAGGCACCTTTTTTCCAGACTAAAGAGCCCCAAATGTTTTAGCCTTTTCTCATAAGGGAGGTCCCCCAGCCCAGTAATCATTTTAGTCACTCTCTTCTGCACCTTTTCCAGTTCCAATGTGTCTTTTTTTTGAGATGCGGCCTGACTATAGTTTTGTATAATGGTATTATAATGTTGGCTGTTTTATTTTCAACCCCCTTTTAATCTCTAGCATGGAATTGGCCTTCTTCACCACTGCCACACATTGGATAGACACCTTCATTGAGCTGTCCACCAGCACACCAAGATCTCTTTCATGATCCATCATCTGCCCAAACAATTTTTGGCAAGCAATTATCCCTGGAGCAACCCAGGCAGCAACAAAATACAGGAGAAAACGTTGCACGTAGAGTTAGAGAAATCAGTTCTAATGAAGCTGTACGTAGGAGATGTGAGGCATGGACCTGCAGCGCCCCCCCCCCCCAAGGAAAAAAAAACACTGCTCAACAGGCATTTGGTTTGTGAAGATTTTATGGGGTGTGAAATGTTAGAGGCAGTGGATGGTGGGTTATCCGTTTAGGGGAACAAAGTCACCAGCCCGTTGTGTGGGTAGAAAGAGGATAATCCCGGTTCCAGGTTGTCCTGCATTTGCTGGAGGATGGGAGGGGGCGCAACCTGAATGAGATGACATGCCTTTGAAATGGTGGGCCAAAAAATAAATGTCACAGGCATGACGTTGCAGCGTGTTAACCTCGGGAACGTGGCCTGATGGTCTGTAGAGGGCCCACATACATGCCAAGGACTGGAGTCCCTTTTCAATCATCGTGTTGTTTTTTCCAGGCACCTGGCCAGGAAATTCCTCAACTTGTGGATGAGAAAGGTGTTTGGAAGAGTCCTTCCGTCCAGGGCCAGGTGGGGAAAATGGAATGTTGTGCTTCTTCATTGCATTTTCTTTATTGACATAGAGAAAGTGAGCTTGTCCCGAAAACTGAATAGCTAGCTGCAGCTGGTTCCCCTTGCCCTTAAAACTTCATGATTCAGGCAGGATGCCCATGGCTTGAGATGCAACAAATAAGCCACTAATCCCACCCCATTCCTAAGTGCTTGGCCTCCCATGGATGTTTCAGAGGTTACTGGGATCGGAAGGCGCTGCGAAAAGCCTTTGGCACGTGGAAGGAAGAATGGTGGGCCGCCTGCCGAGAGTGGAAGCTGACTGTCCGAGCTGACTGCCACCGCAGGTCTGTGGGGGAGGGCTTTGCTTACCGTATATAGGGCACAGAGAAGGTCCCCTTGTTCGTCCCAAACCTCCGTGGAAGGAGGCTGGCCATCATCCCAGCTCTCCTTTGTTGGCTACAACCTCTTCCTCTCTCTTTCTCTCTCTCTCTCTCTCTCTCTCTCAATCTGAGCTCGACTCAGTTGGTGTCCCACTCACGGTTTAAGCCCCCTCCTTTCTGATCCTTGTTTCTCACAACACAGGCATAGCCCAGAGGTGACACATGCCCCTGTTTATTATCATTTTGGCTGTGAAAAAAATGACCCCTCTTTGGAGGAGATCCTTAACTCATCCCTGACCACCACGGCAGGGGAGATTTAGGGCCGTATTTTGTCATCTGCCAAAAGGGATTGATGCTTCCTTGCGCCAAAAAGCTGGTGGTAGAACAGAAGTGGCCCCATCAGAAAAATAAATAAAATAAATAAAAATCCTTACCCTGATCAGAATGTACAGAGCACCCTCTGGATCTTAAAGAGGCGGGTATTTTGTTTAATAATGGGTTGTGCTTGTGGTGGGGGTGGGGGAAAGCACCCTGGCCTGCCCTCAGCCCTAGTATTTAGGTTGTGCCTAAGCCAGACCGTTGCTGCAATGTTTGTTTGTTTGTTTGTTTCCCCTGTTCGTGCTCAGGTTTTTCTTGTCCCACCTGACCTTTCAGGCCTGGCGGTGCTACGTCGCGCAGCAGAAGGAGAGGCTGCTCCGCTTGCGTCTTGCAGAAGCACACGGTGAGAAAGAGACCCATGGGGGGGGGGCTTACAGGGAGGAGCCCCCGTCCTTGGCAGAGCCTGGGAGGGGCCGACCCTCCTGCCTGGGCCTCCCTACGGACTGGAGGTCTCCCCCTGCCGGGACAGGGCAGAAGTTCCGCGGCTGCTTTTCCCGTGTGTTGGCCTTTCATGCTCCCTGTTCGTGGGCAGTCGGGGGGGGGGCTCAGGGTGATGCTGGACTTGAGCCTCTCTTCTGTGTGCTGAGTTAGAACGAAGAGGCTACTAGGGCAAACCCTCTGTCTCTCGGTAGTGGCTGGATAAGGGGCAGGGTGGAATTTTTAAAATTATGTTTTTAATGACCTCCTCCTCAAACCGTGGCTTTTTTGTTAAACGGTTCTCATCTCTTCCTCATCACCTCTGTCTGTTATCAGCATTGCCATCCGTGAAGCCCCGGTTCTCCTTTGCTCTCTGAAAACCCTCCACCACCCTCTGCCTGCTTGCCTCTTCTGAAGCTTCTAAGGTCCACCCCCTCCTCCCCCGTTGGGCTAATTAGTTTAGAAAATGGAGGCATTTTCAAGAGGAAATGACCTGCTCAATTTTAATTTCAGATCATTTTTTAACACATGGTGAAAACCATATCCCCAATTTTTTTTTATTTTTTTGGCTGCAGCAGTAAAAGTGAGAGCCCTTTGGGGTTGGCACCACTGGCTGAGCTACGTGGAAATCCGTCGGGTGAAGCAGAGGATGCACCGGGAGGCAGTACGGTTCAGGGAGCAGAGCACCCTCCGGTGAGGACTGTTTGGAGCCAAAGAGAGGCTCATGATCCCAAATGGGCCCCCTGTCCTTTCCTTCTAGATACTCTGATCTCAAAACTCTTTCTCAGGATGAAGATCCTTCCATTTCTGGGGCTTGAGGTAGAGACCTTGATCCCCCCTCCTCCACCACCTCCATACGTGCTGGAGAACAAACAGGAATCCACCTGGTGGGCTGGTGGGCTGCCAAACATGGCAGAGGGCTTCTGAGTCTGATCTGTCTTCTGAGGAGCCCTTGAAGTGAAGGCCAGACAAGGAAGTCAGCAGCCCCTGCGAAGGACTCTGGATTGGGGAAGAGAAGGTGGCTTGCCGAACGCTCCGCTGTAACTTTCTTGGGGGTTTCTGACATCAAACAAAGGCAATGATTTAAAAAGCCCCCTTCTTTCCCTGACTTAGACCACCTGCCCCTTGGATAGGTAGCACCTGCTTCCCTAGGAATGCCGGCTGCCTCGCTGCCAGGCAGAGGCGGCCTCTGGCCTCACCCCTGGACCCTGGGTTTGGTGTTTGGGCCTGCATCCATTGCTGTCTGGCTCCCTGCTTTGCTGTTTGCTACAGTGTGAGCTACCAGACTGTAGTTGGGTGCTTCGTGTTACAGGCGGGCTTTGGCGATCTAGGTTGGGTCAAGAAACTCTTTGTGTGGCCTTGGGCCAATCTCTAACTAAAGATTTGATGAAGAAAGCACAGCAGAGATTATACTTCTCGAGAATCCTCAGGAAGAATAATCTTTCAAAAAAAAATCTGCTGCTGGCTTTTTACCATTGTACTATAGAGAGTGTGCTGAGCTATGGTCTGTGTGTGGGGTTTGGGAGTTGTACAGCCAGAGAAAGAACAATGCTGTGCAAGGTTAAGACTGTGGAGAGAATAATTGGTTGTACTCTCCCTACTTTAGAACAAATCTATGATTTCAGGTGTTATAAGAAAGCTGTAGAGATTGTGGAGGATCTCACATACCCTGGAAATGCTATCTTTCCACTTCTGCCCTCTAGGAGGAGGTACAGGGTCATTAAGACCAGGACTAGCCGCTTGAGGAATAGTTTCTATCCAAGAGCGGTTTTGGAGTTGAATGCAGTGAAATGCAGTTTCTGAGGGAGCTTCTGTAATTAGTTTTTAGAGTTTTTAGAGTTGTTAGTAGTGTGTTGAATGTGTGTATGTGGGGTGGGGGATAGATACTTATGTATGGTTGTACTGCTAGGTGCTGTAAATGTTGGTGTAGGTTCTTTCAATCTCGTTCTGCACAGGACAATGACAATAAAGATTTATCTATCTATCTATCTATCTCTCGATGTGCTTTTGGTTTTGGATTTAAATCCATGACACAGCTGACAGTCCATGCGACAATAAAGATGCCCCAAGACTTGGATTCATGGAGAGAGGTGCTACATATACCGAAATGGGGACAAACTCAACGCCTTGGTGGGAAATCTTAAACCTTTTGTCCTTGACAGGGAGTGCTGGAGATTGTGGAGGGAACAGTGGCACCGGAGTCATGTTGTCTGTGAAATGGACTCGCAAGCGCTCCTGCACTGGGCACGAAGCCTGCAGTTTCGGGTGAGCACTGGGAAAAGCCAGTTTTTTAACCTGCTCACGTGTTTGGCTGTATAGATGAAAACGGGGCAAATCTACGGCTCTGAGATGAGCTCCTAGTGCCGTTTATCACAGGAAGCTGCAGGCGGCCTTTCTGCATGAGACCAGGCTCCCTCCTGGGCTGCAGCAGCCAAGCCGGCATCCCTAGGAAGCTGACAAGCAGGGCTGGAAAGAGACCTCCATTCCTTACAACTCCCCTCTGATTGGCACGGGGGGGTGGGGGGCTTGGAGATTCTTTATCACTAGACTTACCCTCAGAGCCTGTAAGAAACCAACATTTTAGTTGTCGGAAGGAAAATAAAATTCATTTTTCCCCCTGTAAAACAGGCCAAAAGGGAAGCACTTGGTGCCATCCATATCAAAGTGATGCTGTTTTTTAGGGGGTGGGTAGGTTATATGGCACATGTGAAGAAAAGGGAAGCAGAACAGCAGCCAGTTCGAAAGATCTGCTGTGAGATTGTGAAAATCAGGACAGCACAGAACGCAAGTGGGATTGGTGAGGAGGGGACTGGTGTCATTTCTCTCCCCCCTCCTCTTTGCCTGATGCGTGTGCCACTACTCTTTTTCTCCTCTGCTCTGTCCTCCTTTCTCCCCCCCCCCCCGCCAATGCTTCTTCCATTCTCTCCTCTGCCCTTCATTCCTTCCTCCGCTCCCACCTCTGCCCTTCCCTGGTCCTCCTCATTGCCAGGCCTGGTTGCAGTGGAAAGAGCTCTGCGGCCGCATCCAGAAGGAGAAGGAAGAAGAAGGCAGAGCAGCAAAACACAAGCGGCACCGGGCAATGCAGGAGGCCATGAAATCTTGGCGCGTATACGTGCAGCTCCGGAAAGAGAGGATCCGTCAGGCCAGTGAGTGGATCGGGAGCAAACCATATCATTGGCAGTGGGGGTTGTTTGTCCAAGGTGAGAAAGATGCTGCATGACCAGCCAGTCAGCCGGCATACAGGAGTCAGCACTGGAGGCGCGTCACAGATTGCATCCGGAGGTGCACAAAACAACAGGGTTCAGCCAGAATCAAAGCTGGTGAAGTTGACCTCGGCTTTCTTTGAGATTCAGCTTCCGAAACCAGGCTGGTGGCGGGCGCCTGCTAAATGCTAAGGATGCTCCCGCACGTGATATACCACAGACATCGGTTTCACGGCAGAGAAACCCACTTTCTTTACAACACTGGAACCGTTGCTGCTGTGTGAGCGCTGCTTCTTGCACCCCACCCCACCCCCATAGCAGCTTCCGTGGGGCTTCTTTCTCATATCGAAATGCCTACGGTTTTGAGTGACCCAATGCTTTCCTCGTGCGTCTCGGCCCTGACGCTGGCACTCAGGGGGACGGTTCCTTTGCCCCTCTCTTTCCAGGCCTGGCTCAGGGGCACTGCCATGCCCGTGTGCTCCTGCAGGGTTTCTCCGTGTGGCAGGCATCTTGGGAACGCAGGCAGCAACTGCAGAGACACCAGGAGTGCCTGGCGTGGCTGGCAGGAAGGGTGGCCGTGCGGAGGGCATTCACCCGCTGGAAGCTCTGTATTCCTTTCTCACGCTGTCCCTGATGGGGTGTCAGGAGCCACGGGGGCCATTCCATTTGGGGACAGATTCCTGTTGTCGATACCTGAGCAGCAATAACCCCCCCCTGCCCAGATTCCAGCTGGTCCCTTTGGGACCTGCTCTTCCACTCCATGGGGCGTTCTTCCACCAGGTGGCTCACCAATGGGGCCCCTATGTCCTCCCACTAGAGGGGCCTGGAAAACAATTTTCATGAACACAAGCAAGGAATGCTTTTGAGCAATTGGTCATGTTGGAAGGCAGTGGTAAAAGGATGCCCTGGTAAAATCAGGGAACTTCTCTGGGGCGCAGAGGCTCTACTGAAGTACTGCAGTCATGTCTCTACTCACAATCTGAGTCCAATCCCAACGGGCTCAGGGAGCCAGCCCAGGATTGACTCAACCTTCTTCCATCCTTCAGAGATTGGTAAACTGAGTACCTAGCTTGCTGTGGGGTGGGGGAGAACAATGTGTCACCTGCATAATTAAGTTGTAAATTGCCCAGAGACTGCCTTAAGTGTTCTGTGGCGGTACAGAAGTCCAAATGATGATGATGATGACTATCTTTATGAAGCTTGCTGGCCCTCAGTGTTGGCTGGCTCTGTCCATGTCAGTGATGGGCTGCTGAGAAATGGTTCCAGCCTGGGGGTGGGGGGTGGGGGCAGGCAAAATGGTGCTTTCCCTTAACCCGTGCAACAGATGTGGCATTGTGCGTGGACACAAGGGCAAAGGAGGAGCTTGCTGAGTGCCACCACCGGTGCCGCCTCTTGGTAAGAGCTTTGCCGTGTCTCTGGGAGAAAGCCGGACCCCTCTGGAGGGAGGCCTGAGCCGGACGAGCAGCCCCCCCCCAATGTCACAGGGACCCCTTTCCTCCATGATGCTTGTGTGCTGGTTTGTGCGCACCCGAGGGGCTGATCCCCACCATGTGGTGCAGGCTAGCAACGCCCGTGCGCCACGATCGGAAGGCTCGTGTGCTGGGACCGCTCCTGTTCCTGGAGGTGGGGGACACCAGGCTGGTCCAGGGGGTGGGATTCAGTCCCTTTTATTTTGTTTGTTCGTTAGGCTATTCCAATCCCACTTTTCTCTCCAAATAACGGTGGCAGTTATTTGAGGCTGCCCCTTGCTCTCTGCTGTGTTGCTACAAAGCAGATTGCCCTCCCGGGAAATATAAGGTTGGGCTCCGGCAGGCAGAGCCCCGTGGAGAAGCTCCAGCTCGGGCCCACACTTTGCTCCCCAGAGAAATCTGAGTAGTGGCCCCGTCTCTGCTCTGCCCTGGGATTCAGGCTCTCTCCCTCTCTCTCCTGCTCTGCTCCTGCTTCTTCTTCGCAGCTCCGTGGCCTGGAGGCCTTGCGCAGGAACGCCGCGGAGGCGTCGGTCAAGCAGATAAGGAAGAACCTGGCCCATCGGCAGCACCAGGTCATGGTGAGTCCAGCCTCATGGCTCCAGTCATGGGGGACCCTGGGTCCCGGCTCTTTCGCCGCACAGGCCAGTCCAATGTAATGTGGTGCTCATGAGTTATTCCCAGCCCACAAGTGTAAACCCAGGGAGTGGAGAGGGCTCGTTCTTGAGGGCCTGAGTCTGGAAAAAGGTGAGGTTTTGGACTCCAGGTCCAGAATTCTCCCACTCTGTCCCTTGGAAGCTGTGGGTGGGTGGGTAGGGGTGGGGGGACAACACAGGATTCTGATGAGTTGGAAGGCCCATGCGCTGGCCTCAAAGTACATTGCCTCAGCACAGCCTTTTTGTGTTTCTCTTGCTGGGTGGAATCCTCTTCCCTCGTGCCGCTGACGGCTCCTCTGGGGAGAGTCTCTGCCTCCTCCCCTGCCTCGGGCCAGAGGCTCCCGGGCGTGAATCGTGCCTCACGGGCGGCTTCCCTTGCTTCCCTTCCAGCTCTTGAGAAGGTCCTGGGGCGCTTGGACCTCTCGCTTGGAGGAGAAGGAGGAGGAGCAGCTCCAGCCCCTCGCCCTGGCAGCTCGTTCTCACTACAGGTGTTGTGGGATCACCCCGTGGTGGGGAGGGAGCCCTAAAACTGGATTGGGAGTAGGCAGATCCAGGATCATACCCCACCATCACCACCCCCCACACATACACACACTAGCCAGAGTAAAACAGCTAGCTAGGCAGAATAAATAGGCAGCTAGCTTGATTTACCAGAGAATCAGCCAATGATCTCAACAATGTACAGGCCTCCTTCCTCCCTCCCTCCCTCCCTTCCTTCTGACCAATGGTCAATCTGGGCTGTATACAACAGTGAGCAATCTAAAAACATAACGACAACAAAAACCAAACAGGTACAATTCAAGAGAACAGCAAAATTAGTTTTACATTTAAAATAAGTGTGGCTGCAGATGTTAAACATATAATCTCAGCGGACTGTTGGGGATGACGGCATTTGAAAAGCCTGCCAAAGTTTCTAGAGAGCTCTTAAAAGTTTCCAGAGAAGGGGCCCAGTCCGTTCCAAGCAGAGGTTCATACCAGCGCAAGGGAACCACCACCAGGAAGGCCTGGCTTCTGTTTCCTCCTTCCAAGCCTCTCTTGGGGGGGGGGGATCACCCTCCTCGGTCACCCAGCCTGGGATGTGTGGGTAAGGACAGGGTAACCCCCCCCCCCCTTGGAAGGAGGTGTTGGACCCTGTGCCAAGGTCCTCAGGGCTGGCACTTACATTTTTTCCTTGAAAGGGGTAGGTGGGTCTGGTCCCCCCCCCGCCCCACCTGGAACAGACGGACTTGGGTGCGCTATAGAGCAAGGGCTGCTGCCCTCGAGTCCAGAGCTTCAGGAGTCGACCAGCAGGCCCTCCATGTCCTGGCCTGGCCCTTTTTTACCTTTCAGCTCAGTCGTGCTGCGCCGATGCCTCCGGACCTGGTGCCACCGAGCCAGCAGGAAGCAGCGCTGGGAGGTAAGCGGGTACCACCACACAGCAACCCCACCCCCAGCCCCCAGCCCCATGCTGCTTTTCTGCCCTCAGCTTCTTGCCTTCGGATACTTCCCTGGCTGCATTTGTTGGTCTACCGTTCACTCTCCTGGGCTTTCAAGCCTTCTCTTTCTTTCTTTCTTTCTTTCTTTGCTTTTGCTCCCTGTTCTTTAAAGAAGAAGCCTCTCTTTGTGTGAGAGAGACACAGGTCACAGCCCACTCACTAGAAGGCTGAGGCCATGGCCCCTTCCCATTCCGCTTCCCACAGCTTCCTTGTCCAAAGGACTCTTTTTGGGGGGGGGAATGCAAGGCTTTAGAATAATGCATTTTTTAAAGACAGGCTGCTTATCTGTAACCTGCAGTTCTTCAGGCAGTCACCTGTGAATTCACACATCTTGGTTTTGGTGCCTCTTCTGTATACTGTACTTACTTAAAGCTAAAGGTCCCCCCCCCCCCACATATGCATGCTAGTCATGTCCGACTCTAGGGGTGGTGATCATCTCCGTTTTCAAGCCGGAAGAGCCAGTGCTGTGCAAGTCCATGGCCACGTGGCCGGCATGGCTGCAAGGAAACACTGCTTTTACCTTCCCGCTTTTTAAGGCGGTACCTATTGATCTACTTGCACTGACGTGCTTTCTAACTGCTAGGTTGGCAGGAGCTGCTGGGGTGAACAGCGGGAGCTCGCTCCGCTGCGTGGCACCCGGGATTCGAACCGCCTCACTTACTGAACTAATTAATTACTTGATTTTTACACCACCCACCTGGGTGCGCAGGCCACTCTGCGAGGTTTACAAAATAACATTAAAATAACAATTTTAAGTGGAAAACAGTAGCATGATACTAAGACTCAAAAGTAACCCCGTTCCATGTAAATTAAGCATCATAAATGCCAGCTGGCTTCAGCCCCCCCCCCCCTTCAGGGTTTAATCCACAAAGTCTTTCTGAAGATTAGCACACAGGACAGATGGAGAACAAATGGAGTTACCTGAGTCTGGGTAATTAATAAAGGGATATTGCAGAGGAAAACATCAATTCTGGTACGAAGGGGTTCTCCCAGCTGAAACGTGTGAACTTTAAGGCTTAGGATCAGACCTGGGCCCTCCAGCAGGGGGTCCCCTCTCCAGTTTCTTGCAAGCACCAGACAAAAAGCAAGAGGAAGAAGGGTCATTAAATGTTGTTTGCCTGAAATTTGTGTCGGCTTCTTCGCTCCTGAGACAATGCCCCCTCCCCACTTCAGTGGTGGGAAGGGGTTTGTGCTTTTTTAAAATATTTTTGGTCTCACGTGGGCGTGGCACGCAGGCGCTTTGTGGGGCAGTGTCCCCCTAACCCCATGGGTGGCGAGGGCCCTCATTTGCCGCCCAGACCCCACTAAGACTCCGTTTTCCCTCCAGCGGCTGTTGGCCAGAGCGGACCGGCACCACCAGGGAGTGATCTCAACGTCCGCCTTCCGGGCCTGGAAGCGATTCAGGGAGCATCAAGGGTGGTGGAAAGAGAGGAAGAGGACGGCCGTTGGCTTTCACAGGTAGCCCGGCTTTGTTCCCGGAACTTGGTTTTGAGTTTGGAAAAGGGGGCAATGGGGGAGATCCTTTCAGGGGAGCCGCTGCACTGCTCGCCTGGGCTGCCCCGGCACCAAGAGGGAGGGGACGGCCCATGGAGGTGGCAGAATGCTAAGGACAGAGAGGAGGGAAGTGAGTCCTCCTTCAGATTTCAGGGGAGGAGGGCAGGCATAGGTTGCCCTCTCCTGTTTAAATCCTCACCCCTCCTCCAGCTTCAAAAAAAGTGGCTTGTCTCCAAGAAAGGCTTTCGTCCGGCCAGCTGTGGTGGCTGGCTTTCTCTTTGCAGGGACTCCTCCCGGGAAGGGTGCCTTTGAATGTGGAAAGTGCCTTCCCTGGCCTGAAGGAGGAGGGCATCCCAGGCTGAAACCCTCCCTCTGTGCGGAGGCAGCTTGCACCGTCTGTTCCAGAGCCCTGCTGGCAGCCCCAGGCGGGAGGCTGGATACAGCCCTGTATGGCTGCTGGGCTCCTTCGGGCTTTCAGGGAAATTATTTGGCCTCAATCCTGTTGCTTTTCCTTTGTCCTGTGCTACGGCGCGTGCCTGCTTTGGGGACAGTGAGGGAGGCTCGCCTTTGGGGGCGTGGATGTCTGCGCGGATTGCTCATGACTGTGACCCGTTTTTTTGGCAGGGAAAGGTGGACCCGGCGCTTCTTTGACAGGTGGCGGCTGAGAGAAGATGAACACCGGGAGAATCAGGTGGAAGAGGAAAAGGTGAGGTTGCCCCCTTAGTTCCCCTCCTGAGGACCCTGTGAGGCGATCCAGTCTAGGCAGCTCTTCGTGAGGAAAGACGTGCCCTGCTAGGCCAGGTCGGCTGCTTTCAAGACCGATCCGTGACGGCTTCGTGGCTCTTAATCTTCTGGGTGACAGGCTTGGAATACAAGCGTTGGTGGCGATGCCGGCCTTGCAGTCCAAGCTGTGCGGTAGCTCCTGGCTGGTACTGCCCAGCTGCCCTCCCTCTTCCAAGTGGTTGCCTTCTTGTGGGCCAGTTGCCAAAGCCATGGGCCCACAGGTCCAGCGGCCAGAGGGTGGCTCCCTCAGTGCCCCCTCTCTTCCTCCCTGTCCCTTCTCAGGCCGCCTTCCACTCCCAGCAGCGCCTGCTCTCCCACGGCTGGCGCTTGTGGCGGAGGAGAACCCGGGACCGCCTGGAGGAACAAGAGGCCCTCTCCTTGGCCCAAGAGCATCGCCGCCTCCACGCCCTGCGGACAGCGCTCCGTCTCTGGAAGGAGAACGTTCAGGAAATGAAGACCGAGTAAGAAGAACGTTTCCCCCCTCCACCCCCCCTGGCCCTGCCTTGCCTCACGGGTGAGGGTCACGAGGCTTTTGCAGAAGGACCTGGCCCCGTCTGTCCCAGGAGGTGGCCGAAATGCTCCCCGTCACTCCCGTCTCCTCTTTGGCCACGCCAGCCTCTCCCCTTTTCTGCTCGTGGCCTTGTCAGCCACCAACCCACTTCTGCTTACTGTGGCTCCTCCCTTAAGGCATGGCCCGTGGCCGTGAAGCAGGCCAGGTCCTGGCAGCAAAGCCCCGGCAGAGGCAGGGCCACCGAGCCGAGGCCACCGAGGCTTTGCTGATCCAAGAGCGAGCTTCACGCCAGAAGGGGGCCGAATCCAGAGACAAGTGGCTCAGGCCTCTTAATTTCTCTCTCTCCAGCCCCTTCCAAGCAGGACAGAGGGGGCCTGGCAGGTTCTTGGAGTGGCGTGACGGATGCCACTGAGCCCTCTTCCTTGGGGTGGCATTTATTTCGGCTGAAGCCCTCAGCCGAAGGGGCTTGTCTGAATGAGGAGAGAGCAGCAAGGCTGGCGGGCGCCCTCCTGGCGCCTGAGAGGATCCCCCCTTTGCTTGTTTTTGCTCCTTAGGAGAAGGAAGGAGGCCTGCGCTTCAAGATTCAACTCAGCCCGGCTCCTGCGGAGGTCCTGGGCCCAGTGGCAACAGGTGGGGGAGGACCCCGGCTGACCAGCACTCCGGTGCCTGCGCTCGCAGCCCTTGAAACCTGCTCCAGGAAAGTCTGTGCCATATCACAAGAAATCCTCCTCGCGCCGAGGCTTTGAGTGTCTCTCCAGAGACGGGCTGGTGCTGCTCAGCCCTCTGAAACTCCCAAAATTCAAGTTTCATCCTTGAAACCACCTGTGAGCCCCGGAAAGCACTCCATCCTCTCAGCCCAGAGGAGCCCTGGCCCACGGCTCCATTTCCTTCCGGGTTTCAGCAGGCGTGGCTCAGGGCCTGCCAGGCTCTTCCATGCCGTCACCGGGACAAGCCTCTCCCGTGTTTGGGGTTTTGTTCCAGTTAAGGAGGCGGGGAACCCAGCTGTGGCCAGTCCTGGGCCATGCAATCACTCAGGGCCATGGGCGGAGGGTGGGTTCCTCAGAGAGAAGTGCCTCCCTGAAGGCGTTGCAAAGGGTAAGAGCAAAGCAGAGGGAATAAGAGGGGAGCCTTAAGAGTTGGGACAGGGCTGGGGTGTCAGCAGAGGAGCAGTGGGTGGTGGAAGGAGCAGGAGAAGGCCTGGTCTCTGGAGGAGGAGGAGGCCAGAGGTGCTGGGACCACCCAGCCCTGGCTGGCCTTTCCATCTCTCCTCCCGGCAGGTGGAGGGCAGGGCACCTTGAGGCCTTGGTGGGCCTCTTGGGGCAGTGGTGGAAATTGTGGCAGTGCAGCCAGGATTCTGCTCCCAACCCAGGGTTCAATCCCAGGTAGCCGGCTCGAGGTTCACTCAGGCTTCCATCCTTCCGAAGTCAGTCAGTCGAGCACCCACCTCACTTGCTGGCATAATTAAATTATTAAGGTGCCCAAGGAGTGCTTTAACGACTATGGGGAAGTATAGAATCAGCAGCATATGCTCGATGCATGTGCCGCACACTTTTGCTGCGCTTTTATTTTCATCTAGGTCCCCTAAGTTTTGGTCTGCAAAAAAACCATGCTCAGGCCCGTCTGGGAGGGGAAGCCGCACTTCCCAGCTCTGGCCTTTGCTGTCTGCCTTGACCCCCCCTCCCCCCAGGGCTCATTTCCCACTGACCTTTTTCCTTGCAGTACTTGAGGCACCGGTCGGAGAAGTGGCGGAGGCTGGGGAGAGCCGAGGCCCACTGCCAGCGGGTTCTGTTGGGCTGCGTCTTCTCTGCTTGGAAGGTGGGTGGGCTGCCTTTGTGGGTGCCATCTTGCATGCAGGAGGCTGTCACAGCAGGCCCCAAAGTGCCATGGGCTTTGCAGACATTTCTCTACAAAGAGGGTTTTATGTATATTTCTGCATTGGTAGTCACGGACCAAAGGCCTGGCAGTCCTTCTCTTGTGACAACTCCCCACCGAGAGAGCCTGTTTCCAGTGCAAAATATGGGTGTGTGTGTGTTTCTCTCCCTGTTCCATCATCAGATTAACTAGTTTGGGTGAAGGGGAGGGTTGCCAAACTCCATCTCTTTGGACACCTCTGGCCTTTATCCTCATTTCAAAAAGCTTTTGCACGTGATCTCTTCAGGGCATCTGGAAGGCGTGAGCCATTCCTCCCCCTTCAGTCTAGCTGCAAAAGAGAAGGTGGGGCGGGGGAGGATGGGGTCAGCTGGCCCACTCTGGCTGCTGGTCTTTGCCCCCCCGCACTCCTTGGAGAACTGGTCTCACAACCCCAAATATCAGTCCAAGCCCCTGGGATCCTATTATTTGTATGGCCAGAACATGGAAAGGTGAGATGTACCCCGGTTCATTTCAGTTTTCAGTGTTCTGGTCATTATTCTGTAACGAGTGAGTCTGTTCTACAAAATGTCTCCGTAATATATTTAAACTCAGAGATAACTGTGGCTCTCCCCCCGGCGCCCCCCCCCCCCGCAGGCCGACCAGAGCGACGTACGGTGCATTTTGGACCAAGTGGCTGAAAGGGAGAGAGGCCACCGCCAGGCCCTTCTACGGTAACGCTCTGAAGCCTCCCCTTCCGCTCGGTTTGGGTCTGTGACATGGGAGGCCGCCCTCTGTTCTTCCACGCAGGTTCAGACCTGGCCCTCCTTCCCCCGTCCTGGGCCTCCTCGGCAGGGAAGGAGGCCCCGTCTGCAAAGGGACCACCCCAAGCCCCGGCGGCAGCGGACGGTCAGGCCTTGCTCTTCCCGTCCTCAGGCAGACCCTTTGGGCCTGGAAGGAGAACGCGGCCGATTCCAAGCGGGAGGCGCAGGAGGCCGCTGGGGCAGAGCATCACTTCGGAAGGACCCTCCTCCGCAAGGTAAGATCTGGTGAGCCGGGGGGGGGCAGAAGCCGAGCCCCCTCAATCCCCAGCCTGGCCTGCTGGGTTTCATCAGGTGGCCGGGCCGCTCTCCCGAGGGTCCTGTTCCTCTGCTGATTTCCCCAATCATCTCCACCTGCCGTGGGCTCCCCCAACGCTGGACAAATCTGGCATTGCCCTTCTTCAGCCTTAGCTGCTGGCAGGAAGAGCTTTCTGCGGAAGCAGGCCGGGCATTGGAGGGGGGTCCCACCCTTCTGCTTTGGGGGGCCCCTGCCTGCCCCCCAGGCATTGGCACTTTGGGGCCACTCTGGCATGACTCGGCAGGGAGGCCCACCTCCCCAGCGCTTCCTTTCCCTCTGCCCAGGTGATGCTTCGGTGGAGGGACGTGGCCTCCATGGGCGCCTACGCCCGTCAGCAGAGAGCGGCTGCGGCAGAGGAGGCCAGGAAGCACCTGGAGACCAGTAAGGGTCAGGGCATTCTGGGGCAGCTCAGAAAGGGCCATTTCCCTTCTTCCTTCCGTGCCAGGGCACAGTGGGCAGTCCTGTCCTGTCGGCGAGCGCAGGGAGACCTGGGCTTCCCAGCGGCTTCTCAGCTTTTCTTCTTCACTTCTTTCTCCTCCTCCTTGGGCAGGGAGGCTGGAGGGGGCATTTCTCCGCTGGAAGGAGAGCTACGCCTGGTCCTCGAGGCAGAGGGGCCTGCTGGTTGTGGCAGCGCAACATCATGAGCAGAGACTGCTGAGCAGGAGCATGGCCGGGTGGAAGCAGCATCACCTCCGGAGCCTCCGGAAAAGGGTGAGTCGGCCGAGGCAGGGGGAGCATCACGCCGTGTGTGTGTCCGTGTGTCCGTGTGTGTCTCTGTGTGTGTGTGTGTGTTTGTGAGCGCATGGGTAACTCACCCACTCACCCCTGCCTATCCATCTGCCTCCCTGGCTGTGGCTGGCTTGAGCCATCTTGAGGGGCTCCGCTGGGGTCCAGGAGACCGGAAGGGCCCCCCTGAAGTTTCCCCATCACTGCAGAGGCTCTGGGCGGTGGTGGTGGCTGATCTTCTCCTCCTCTTCCTCCTCCTCCTCCTCCTCCTCCTCCTCCTCTTCCCTCGGCCAGTGTGGAAGCTGCTCCTGCCACCCGCTCTGTGTTTTTGAAACACTTGGGTGCTGTCCAGCTTTGCAGCCTCCGTCTTGGCCGCTCCTGCAGAAGGGCCATGAGCCCGTTGCGCTGAGGGAGCCGAGGGCTGTGGGACTGTGGCTGAAGTGGCCGTTTGCCGTTCTCCTCCACCTCTCCGTCTCCCCCCCCCCACTCCCACCCCCAACAGCTCCTGCAGAGGCAAGGGGAGCAGCTTCTGGCTCGGCGGCTTTCCTCGGCCGGCTTCACCTCCTGGAAGGTGCAGGTGAGCCCCCCCCCCCCCCCACCACCACCGGCCTGCCTTCCCTTCTGGCCTCAGAGTGCCAGAACCCTCTTGGCAGAGGGGGGTCGGGGGTGGGGTATTGGGGGCAGCCTGCCAGGGACAGAGAGTAAGCGGGTGCCCCCTCGTGCACCTAAGAGCAGGCTGGAGGGGTCTTGTGCCCCTCTTGGGCCAATATCCAGCACAGGAGCCCCTCCCCTCTATGAGTGGGCCGGGAGTTTTGCTTTCCTGCTCCTTGGTTTGGTTCCACACCTCACCTGCCCTTCTCTGGGGGCCTGGCTTCCTTCTCTCCCCCCCCCCCCACCAGTTGGCACACAGGCAGCAGGAGGAGGAGGACACCGTCCGGGCGCTGTGGCACTGGTCCCGCTCACTGCAGGGCAAGGTGAGGAGCAGGGCCATATAGGGGGCCTCTCCCCCTTTCTCCACCTCCGGGAAGGGGGGGCAGATTCACGGCACCTTTGAGGGGCACCTTGCCCTCTGCTCCCCCCACAAACACACTTGGCTGCCACTGAAGGGAAAGTCGCGTAGCTCAGTCCCCCTGCTCCGTCGGATTTTGTTTCCCCAAAGGCTGCTTTTTTCATTGGTTTGTTTAATAAAAGGATGCGTTGATTGCTTTCCTGCCCACTGGCGCGCAAGCCCACCACAGGACCCATAAAGGAAAGGACCACGCAGCGCTTGCTTAAAAAGAGGCTGACGGGTGTTTTGACAGTTGCTCAATAAGAACAGAACCAGCCTGGCTTGGGGGGGGGCACCCTGGGGCCGTTGGCACAGACCCAGCCCGGCCTCTGGCCTGCTGGTCAGCTGGCTCATCCATCAGCCTAGACCCCCCCCCCCCCAGCCCCAGATGAGCTCCTGAGGCAGGGGACCACCGGATGCAGCGCTGAGCTGTCAGAGAGAGAGAGAGAGAGAGAGAGAGAGAGCCAAGAACAGTTCTGTCTTTTCCCCGGGCGGATCCTGTGCCCTCAGAGAGGGCGGCCTTCCCTGGCGTGTGGGAGGCGCCTTGTGCCATTAAGTGGCGGCCTCCTTGCTACTCAGGGAGCCTTCTGTGGACCACCTCTCCGTTTCTGGAATGATTCCTCCCACCCACACCCACCCCGGGTCCTCCGTTGGAGCCAGGTTTTTGAAAAGAGCGGGAGGGCAGGAAGCCTTGATGTGGTCAATTTCTGCTCCCCCCCCAACACCCCCCCCGGCTGCCCGGAGAGCCCACGAGTACAGCAGCCGCGGCTCCTTTTCCGCCTGCCCTGCAGGTGTTTGAGGCCTGGGCAGGATTCGTCCTGGAGCAGCAGCGCAAGAAGGGCCGCCTCGAGAGGGCCGTGGCCGTCTACCAGGCTGAGCTGCTGCGGGAGGGCGTGGCCCGCCTCCTCCGGTACACGGCCGGCATGAAGCGACTCCGAGGGCAGCTGCAGTGCCGGCACCAGCTGCAGGTAAGAGGCAACCGGCCTGGCCTTTTGGCCTCGTCTCTGCCGCCTCGTTCACCCAGGCGCCCGTTTGGCAGGCCTTCCCTTTCTCTCACGTCCAAGCCAAAACCTGCTTCAGGTGCCACGTTTTCTTGGGAGGCTTCTTCCACGCACGCAAAATACATGTCTCTGCCACCGGCACAGGCTTGGCCCTTATTTCCCCCTCCCCAAGGAGGAGGGTCGAAGGGAGGGAGGAGAAAGATGCCCTCCCAGGGACGCCAGCCGGCAGTCCAGATGCCATTGACTCCACTTCCAGATAAACTCACCTGGATGACTGGGAATCTTCACAGACATACTGCTGGCAGAGCTCCTCTAACTGCTGCTCCTCAGGGGCAGGAGTGGGATAGGGGAGCAGCACGCCAGGGGCAGATGGGGTCCTGATGACAGGCAGGACCATGGAGACACTTCCACCCCATCCCACCCCAACACACAGCCTGAAAGAGGGTCTCCCCTTGGTGCGTGCTTCTCTCTCCATCGCCCATCCTTGGGGCTTGAGGAGCACCTTGGTTACCACTGCCTCCCACTGGCATCCAGGATATTAAAAGCATAACATGCAGTCAAGACATGGGGATGAGAAAAGAGCACCGGGCCGAGGGTGGGGTGGGGATGACGGAAGCCTTTTGCTGCTCCAGGAAAACCAGCCAGAGAGTGCCCGAGCCCCGAGGAAAGTTCTTTAAATGGCTACCAGGAGAAACGGGTATGCCCAGTGGGAACGAGAACCCTTTCCCAAGGCTGTTGGTTAGAAGAGGAGAGCCTGCCCAAGGCCCTTTCCTTTCCTTTCCTTTCCTTTCCTTTCCTTTCCTTTCCTTTCCTTTCCTTTCCTTTCCTT
>JAHTLZ010000200.1:873868-884364 GCA_023846285.1 Phrynocephalus versicolor | reverse complement strand
TTTCCTTTCCTTTCCTTTCCTTTCCTTTCCTTTCCTTTCCTTTCCTTCCCCTCCCTTCCCTTCCCTTCCCTTCCCTTCCCTTCCGCCACCAACAGCTCTTTTGTCCTTGCAGGCCGCCTCTCAGCGCCACCGTTCAGTCTCTCGCTGCGCCATGCTCTGGAAACAGAAGGCTCTCTGCCATACAGCCGGGGGCTCCCTGCCACGCCAGAAGCAAGTCACATTCCAGGCGCCAGGTGTGCCCTCCGGCCCCGGTGCCAGTCTGAAGGAGGAAGTGAGCGGTGGTGCCCGACTGCTGCCTGTCCAGAGTGACCATCGGCTCCCCCAGCCTGCCGGAGATGCCATCCTCTCTGAGCTGTAAGGGCAACGGGGCCTCCTTCCCCAGCCTCCCCTCACCCTGGCACCTCCCTGGTGGATTGGCACACACAGCGGCCTTCTCCTCTCCCCCCCTCCCTCCCGTGCCCCAGCTACTGCATTCGCAAACCTCTGTGTCATGTCCTGAGGAAGAATCCTGGGTTGCTTTAAAATTCATCATGCACGTTCTGAGGGAAGGGGTGCAGTTAGCCAGCCCTAGAAGAAGAAGAGCGGGCAGGGCAGTCCTGCAGCGGGATGAAGAGAAGCCTAGGATCGTGTCATGGCAAGGGGCCTCTAAGGTCCAAGCCCGTTTTGTGCAGGAATCCAAATAAATCAGATTGGTTCCCAGTTCCCCTTGAATGCCTCCAACGCTGGAGGGGTCCTGAGGTCAATGGGTCCCACTCTGGTACTGCTCAAACAGTCAGGAAGCTTTTCCCCCCTGACAATCGACTGAAATCTCGGTTCCTGCTGCCCAGCATGATATGTCCTGCCCCTCTGCATGACAGCCTTGCCCATATTGGAAGCATGTTCTCCTATCCCATCTCTGCCTCCTTTCCATCATGCCCAGCTATTTTTAGTATTTTTTGGTAAATCTTGGTTTCCAGCCCCCCCCCCCCGATCATCCTTGTTGCCCTCCTTTGAACTTGCTCCAATTTGTTGGCATCCTTTTTGAAGGGTGGCATCCAAAACTGGACACCGGACCCAGGAGGAGGCCTAACCCCTGCTGAACAAACGGGAACTAGCGCCTCCCGGGGTTGGGACACTCCCATTAAGGCGGCCTCCTGCTGGGTAGGCTCATATCCAGCAGGTGCCTCCTGGTCTACCTGCCGCCCGCCCCCCCCCCCCAGCCGTGGGCCTTTTTGCTGCCACCCTGCTGCCCCTCGGTCTCCACCACCTTGCCTCTACCTTTCCCCCAGGAAGGCAGCCCGGGAGGCCAGGTCGCAGCCGCGCCGACCCCACTTCCTGCTTCCGTCGCCAGAGAGATGGGGATTCCCTCGGCCCTCCTGGGATGGGTAAGGAGCCACGCCCGGCTGCCTCAAGGGACCCAGGGAGTGTGGGAAGTGGAGGGCACCAAGGCTCCGTCTCCACCCCCAAAGGCCTTTCTGTGGGCCTTCCCTTCCCGCTGTGCCCGTCCCCAAGTGAAGAGCCTTGGGTCAAAGATGCCCAGGACTGAAACGACACACACACAGGCTGGCATTCCTCTTTTCTTTCCAGGCCAGAAAGCCGCGCAGGAGACGGGCCGCAAGGACTTCCAGGCGAACCGCCAGCTCCGCCGGGTGCCCGTGGGTCCTCTGCCCGGACCATGGGCAGCCCTCCTCCCCAGCTCAGTGGCAGCACCGACCGGCCAGTTCCTCCTCTGGTGACCAGTGCAGCCCCTTGGCCTCACAGCACTCCCTGTCTAAACAACCCAGAGCGGCTGTTACTGCTGCCTCCGTCTGCTTTCATGACCCAGCCGGGAGGGAAACCAGAAGCGGTGAGGGGCCTCGTGTGCAAGGGGCTTTTTGCTGCCAGTCCTCTGGTGCAGACGACCCCCTCCGTGGTTTGAGGATTGGGGAGGAGGGGGGATCTTCCCAGCCAAGGCCCACCCGCCTCCCACAAGGGGTGGAAATCTGGGGATGGTGAGCCCAGGAGGGTGTGCTGTGGGGCCCTGGTGTCCCCTGCGGCTCCCCTCGCAGCTGTGGATAGGGACGGATCAGGCGGATGACCAGCTCCACCTCCTGTATTGCAGGCAGAGGCTTCCCGTCTTCAGGTCGCCCCACACGGGGTGAACCCTCCTGGCGCCACACCCGGCAGGCTGCAAGCAGGCCCAGAGGTGCTTCTGCCCCGAGACGGTGAGTGAAGGGTGCACCCTCCTTCCCCGGCAGAGAGGGCAGGTGGCTGAAGTGGCCTGCGAGGCCTGCTCCTTCCCACGCCCAGGAGGGCATGCTGGCTTCTTTTCTTTTCCCCAGGCAGGGCAAGCGCCAGGCCCCCGGCCTCGGATAGCCTTGGGGGGCTCTGGGGTGCCTCCCTTGAGGGCACCGAAGGGGGGAAAGGGGGTCTGCAAAGGGAAGGCCTGGGGTTCCTCGAGCCACTGGCCACTGAGCACCCTCCGCTTGAGTAAAGGACGCAGGGGGTGCTGGATCGGGAAGGCTGGCACTGTGGGGCACGGCCCCCTAGGGAAGCAGAAGGAAGGGGCTGCTGGCGTGCATGGCGGCTGCCCTGGCCCCTTCCGGCACGCCCTGCCTGGCATGGACTGTGCCCGCTCAGAGGCGGTGGGGGTTGATGTTTGATTCGATGGTGGCACCGGAGGACTAAAAACAACTGTCCCCGCTCCCCCTCCCCACTCTGTACGGCTCTAGGAACCAAAGGGCAAGGGAAAGCAAAGCAAGCGCCCCGTCGCCCGGAAGGCCCCCAACCTCTTGAGGCTGAGCTGCAGCTCATTGGGCAGGAAATGCGACGCTACCACGACAGGCAGCAGGAGCTGAAGTGCGTAGGCGGCAGTCGCCCCCTTCCCTGCGTACATCGGGGGGGGGGGGTGTCGGCTGAAACCCTCTTTGGTCTGACGCTGGCAACAGTCCGCTAATGCGTGTGCGGTTGTCCTTTTTCTGGCAGTTGAGCCATGGGGGAAATTCACTGGCACCCCACCCCACCCTGCCCAGGGTGCAGAGGAGGCCCATTGCTTTCCGGGGAGTCATCTCGGGGCTCCATCTCTGCAAGTCAGCCATTACGGGGGAAGGGGCTGTTTCTCCCAGGGGGCCTCCCGCCCTCGGTCACCCCTGCTTCCCATATGGCGGATTAGGAGCTAATTTGGGTGTGCCCTCCTGCCCTCTTTCGCCGCCACGCCCTGCGTTCTGTCTGGGCTCCCTGTGGGTGCAGGAGAGGGGAGTGAGCTGCATCACAAAGGGGAGAGCCTGGGGAGTCAAACCGCAGGCTCATCAGGCCACGGTGGGCACAGAGAAGGCACGCGAGAGAGGATGGGGCAGCCAGGGCGGCGGTTGGAGATTTCCGCCCCCCTTTCTCCGACCCCAGAAGGAGCAGAACTTCAGAGCCCCCCTCCCCCCCCCCCGAGCTGGCACAGCCTGGCTGGACCGAAAGGAGGGGAAGCTTCAGGGCCCTTGGTGTGGGTGTCTTGTGATGAGAGGGTTCAAGTGAGGCTCCCATGGCTGCCCCAAGCCGCTGCAGCCCTATTTCCGCACGCGGTCAGGATCTTGCCAAGGCCTTCTTGTTCTTAAGCCGGGGGGGGGGAGGCGGGGGCTAAACCTGGGTGCTGAGGGCCTTGCAAGAGGGACTGGCTCTCAAGACAATTGTCAGGAAGATTGGGGGTGGGTGGGTCGGGAAATGGCGAAGTGCTGAGGGTCCGGCTGGTCCCACTGAGGGGGAAAGGGTTGGTGGCCCTGCTAGGGAAGCCAGATGGGACGGGACCCCCCTCCCCCTTCTTTCCACCTGCTGCTAAAGCTCCTGGAAGTGGCTCCCCTTCTCCTTTCAGGGCATGCCAGCGGCAAGAGCGCCTCTTGCGTCAGTGGCTCCAGGTGAGCCCGGGGGCTGAGGAGCAGGCCGCGGTGCAGCAAGTGCAGGAAGCACTGCAACAGGTACCAAAACCAGATGCCAGCCAGGGGAGAGCCTCGGGGCAGGGGAGGCACGGGCCGGTGTGGGGAGGCTGAGATCCCACCATGCAGGAGAGGTGGCGGCTCCCTCGGGTGTCTGCTGGGGGGGGGGAGCTGCTCCTTGCCACCCCAGCGAGACAAGAGGGCAGGATTCCGACCTTTGGTGCTGCCAAGAGGGTCTCTTCCTTCCCCTCCCCTGAAGTGGTGGGCCCTCTGCTTGGCCGCGTCCTGCTCCCGTCCTCCTGCCTTGGTCCTCAGCTCGTTGAGGGGTAGCAAGAGTCGGCCTTTCTTGGAGCCTGAACCGCTGCAGCCGGAAGAGAGCTGGCACTCCACTTCCCAAGAACTCTGGTGCAAAGGCCTGGGTTCCACCCACCCACCCCACCCCGAGCAGGCTTGGTGAAGAAGCCATCGTTCTTCCTTCCTTTGGATGACTCCAGGACGGGGATCAGAGATCTCTCTCTCCCTTTCCTGTGCAAGGGTGGAGAGTGTGAGGCTCCCCTTCCACTCTGGCACATAGACTGCCCCCCCCCCCGCCCCTGCTTTGCTCTAGCCAAAGCCCGGGCTGGGCCGCTCCTCCATTCAATGCAGGAGACTTTCTTCTCCCTCTTTCTCTGCAGCTGAAAAGTCAGATTGACTCCCTCAAAAAGGAGCTGGAGGGGGAGCGTCACCGGATGCAGCTCTACGTCACCCGCGTCCAGGACATTCGGCACATTCTCAGTACCTAAAGGAGCCAAAGCCCGTTGCCGGGATGCACAGCTGTTGGACTGGCCCAAGGAGCCAGCCACCTACACCCACCCAAACACCCACCCTCATCCCGGCTAGGCTGTCATTCCACAACTCCTTCTGGGGAAGCCCCACGGTGGACACGCCGATGACTGCACTACCTCGCTTTACGAGTGCCTTGAGAAAGTCAAGCAGAATAAAACGTTTGCTTTTATTTTAAAACACTTTCAGTTAATGAGTTAATGTCTGTAAGTTGTACATTTTGACATACAAAAATACTGTGCTACTGATACAGTTGAAAAATTAAATAAGATTCTCCGTGCAGGAGAAAATTGCCACATCACCAAGGCGCCTGCTCCCAAGGCTTCAGGATCCGTGTAGTCATGCCTCTCTGTGGTCTTTGAGCCTTCAGAGGCCAGCCCAGCCCTGTGGGACGTTGTTGGTCCAGCAGGCGGATCTGCTCTCTGAACAAGCAGCAGAGGAGTTCCTTGACAGCTCGATTGGTGGTCTTGGCCAGGCCGCCTCAAAGGAGGCAATCGACTCCTGGGAGCAGCCGGCCGTGCTTTTCAGGATCCCCCGAGGAAGCCACTGTAGCTGATGGTTACATTCTCAGGGTAAGGAGGGCAGCTTCTGGGTGGGAAGCCACCTGCCCTGAGCCGCCACCCTTGATCTGTGTAAACAAAGGATGCCCAGGCAAGAGGGGAAGGCAAGTGACCCCTGCATTACACGCCTCCAACACACACACACAGAGAGAGAGAGATTCAGAGATCCGCTCCTTTGCCGCAGGTCCTCCTCAGGGTCTTTAGCCTGTCTCGGCTCCTTCAATGACAGGGGATTTCGTTAGAAGGCAAATGTTAACGCCAGGCGGATTCTCCACTCTCAGCTGCCCGCCTGCCGTCCTCTGCCATCCGCATGGCTTGGGTTGCTTGAGGATCTCAGCCAGAGGGGTCCCAGGCATGCCCCTGGCACACGCTGTGTCCCCCGTCTTCTTCCTCTTCCCTGCAAGAATGGCACTGTGAAGATAAGGCTGCCGCCGCCGCCGCCACTCCTCTGATTTGATGTTGGCAGAACGAAATTTCAGAACAGAAATATTGAGCGGGCACAGGCAAATTTGGCTTTCTGAAGCAAGGTGCTCCAGTCGTCTTGCAAATCCAGAGAAAGTTCTAAAATTACGCCAGCACGTGACGAGTAAAAAGGGGAAATGACTCAAATGTTTCCAAAACGGTTCTTTCGCCCTCAGTCCTCCAGCTAGTTCAATCCTGCCATCTTGCAGGCGGGCTGCTTGGTCTGAAATCCAAGGGAGCTGCAACTTCCTCCTCCTCCTCCTCCTCCTCCTGGCGGCTCAGGACCCGTTGCACCAAAAAGGGAAGCCGGCATGGGAGGCACCAGGCGCCTCCCTCCACCTCCGAAAAGAGAAATGAAAATTCACGTGCCTTCTGCACATTTCAAGCTGAATGAAGGAAATGAGCTGCCTCCTGAACGAAGCAGATGACGGCGAGGCTCAGAAGAGTAGCGAGGCAACATCATAAAGTCCCGAGTCCCAGAAGGACGGGTGAAATCATGGGCTTCCTCCAAGGAAAAAGACGAGCAAGGTCAAGTCAGGTGTGTGGAATGTGGACACAGTGCTTGAGGTTCACAGTTCAGTGCAAGCTCCTGCTTCAAAGGGAGAGCGCCGGGCATAGAACGGACGTCCCAAGAAGCCCAAAGGATTCCGATGGAACTGAGAAGTCTCAGCGTCACAACTTGGCCAAGCTCCCCCGTCGGGAGTCCTGGGCTGCTTGGCCAAGGGCAAGGCGGGACTTTCCGCGTCCGTCGGCCCCTGTCCCTTTAAAGGAGGAGGCGTGGGGCTTCCCTCCTTCCCTCTGGGGGCCAGGATCCGGCTCCAGGCAGAGGGAAGGAGAGAAGCCACCTGGGGTCAACATTCGGAAAGGCCACGATCCCTGATATGTCTGCAGTGCCCTGGCACCGTTGCAACCCCCCTCCTGTTTTCAGAAGCAAGGGGGGGGAGGGTGTCTGGTTCTCCCACTCAGGTCCTGCTGAGCCGCCACCGCCGATGCCGAGGAGACGCTTCTTCCCTTGTACCAACCGGAGCCCCTGCAGCGCCTCTAGAGAGACCCTAAGGCCTCCCCAAAGCGGATCTTCTGTCCGGGCTTCACGTAGAAGCGGAAGTCCTTGGGGGCTTCGAAGATGAGGACGATGGTGGAGCCCAGGTTGAACTCCCCCAAATGCTCCCCCTTCCGCATGGGGATGCCCTCGCGGTGGCTGCTCGTCAGGAAGCTGAAGTCGTTGTAGGAGCCCTTGCTGTATCGGGGGCTGTTGGTGCGCAGGTCCTGCATCCCCGGGGGGGGGGAGGAGAGAGGGAAGTGGGGAGGGAACAGTTATCGAGGCTCGCCCGCAGGCAGGTCCCCAGCCCTTGAGGCCAACCCGCCTGGGCAGCCGGGCACAAGGCCGCCGGCAGACTGAACGGTCCCTGGGGGGGACAAGGAAATGCATGGCAGCTTCCTGCAGGCCTCCTCCTCCAGAAGAAGAAGAAAGACAAGGGCCAAGAGACCCACAGAGTGGAGCAGAGGGGCACCCACAGGGGCTCTGCTGAACCAGAAAAGCGGGGGACCCATGGCTCTCGGGAGGTGGGTTTCCAAGGCCCATTGCTGCTTGCTGGGAACGATGGGAGACTGTAGTCACCTGCAGGGGTGGGGGACACCCACAGGAGCTGCACTCATGCGCTAAAAACCTCCTCCTCCCTCCCTCCCCCTGCCTGGATTGGGCCACAGCCCCCTTTTGCCCAAAGGCTGCGTGTCCGTCCCCCCCCCCACTCACCTGGTCGAAGTAGATGCGGATGGAGCCCACGTTCTGAGCCCCGACGGCCGCCAGGGAGAAGAAGCCGTGCTTCCAGCAGCCGGTGAGGACGACCCGTTCGTTGTGGCAAAAGAGCTCTTTGATCCAGCGAGCCACGCCCGGGTTCACAGACATCAGGGAGCCTGCAGGCAGCCGGGAGAGAAACGGGCATCAAAGAGAAGCCTCCGGAAGGCCGCTGCCGCCCACCCACCCGCCTCTGCCTGCTGCCAAGGGCAGTTCTTGAGAACAACAGCCGTGGCTAGAGCTTGTCCCGCGAGAGGAATCAAATGGATTCAGACACAGGAAGGGTTTCCTTTTAAAATCCTGGGGATGTAAGAATCGGAGAAGTGCTTCGACTCTTGTCTATCTTTGGATGAATGAACGAAACGGCCGATTTGGTGCTCTGCTACCATCTCCGGCACCCTTTATGCAATCCATTCAGGGTGGGAGGGGGCACTCCCAAAACAAGCTGGCAGGTGCAGGGGTCTCTCCCAAAGCTGTCCTCCCCACACCTCCGTCCCTCCGTCCCTCCCTCCCTCCCTCCCACCTGTTCTTTGAAAATGTTCACCAGGGGTGTGTGTGGTCTGTCCTGACTTTGTCTGGAAAAGGAGCACAAACCAACGGCCACTGGAGTCCCGTTTCTTGCCTTGCTTAGAGGCCTAAGGGTGAGATCCTGGCAACAAACCAGCCACTCCAAGATGACCCCCCCCCCAGGTCCTTGTTCCCCTGTCCAGCCTGACTCCTCTCCTGGGACCTCTCCTGAGTCAAGGGAAGCGCAGCTTACCTGGGAAGTGGCGGCGGTGGGAGACGTTCCAGTCGGTGGGCGAGTGGAAACAGTGGTAGTCCCCGGGGGACAGGTAGATCACACAGTGATAAAGTTCGTTGCTCTCCTTGGTGACCAGCTGCTTCTGGAAGGAGTCCGGGCAGGCCACTGCAAGAAACCAGCAGCAGGAATGGCCGTTGGAGAGCTAGCCCAGAGAGCAGGAGCAGAGGGAGCGAGCTGCCTGGGAATCTGGTCCAAGTACTTTTGGATCATCCGGGGCTGGGCTGCCAAGCACATTGGGTTTCCCCAGAGGGGACCAGAAGCCCTTGCGGGGGGGGGGCAGATGCCCTGTACCCCCACCCTTAGAGGACCCCCACCCAATGCCAATGGCTGTTTTGTGAAAGGGCTACCAGGACGGGTGGGGTCTGCAAGCAGAACGTGTCGGCCAAGGCTGGGCGAGGGGGGGGAGGGGGGGAGCAGCTAACAAACAGGTCAATATGTCCGGGAGGGTCAAAAAGAAAGGCCCCGAGTCTGGCCGTGGCCAAAGTTAAGGATGCTGGAGCAAACTGGACTGGACCAGCTTGCTCCTTGGAATCAACCCCCACCCCACCCCGCTGTGCTGAAGGACACGAGGGCTTGGAACATTTAGAGGGGCCCCCAGACAGGAAAGGGGGGGGTTCCGGCTCTGGGTCTCACTGGCATCCAGCGCTGGATGCCAGGGGAACTTACCTGTCTTGCCTTTGCTGCCTTCCTTGTTGGCGTGGGGACCGAGGAAGGACTCCAACGAGTATGTGATGCCTTTCACTTGCTCCACTTCACAGTTCTTCACTTGCCCCAAACTGAGGATCTTCCCATCAGACGGGCTGATCTTCAGGGAGGAAAAGGAATTCTCATCTTCCTGTTCCCTCCACCCCTTCTTCAATCCAGAACAATGCTGACTCGTCATATTGTGCTTATTTTACCCTACTGGCTACCAAGACATCTCAGCCACAGATGCAATTACAGTATTTTTCCATGTATAAGACTATACTTTTTCTAAAATTGTTAGACTAAAAATTGAGGGTCATCTTATACATGGGAGTAAGCTGAGGAAAGAACCATTCAGTTACAAAACTAATTTTGAGTTGGAAAGTAGGTGTAGTCTTATAGATGTAAGAATGCAGTAATACAGCAATAACGTCAGAAAGCAACAGTGAAGACAACACGCAGATGTAAACTGGCACACAGAGTGATTGTGGAAATCATTCTTCAGTTGGCTATCAACATTTGAAAAAACTAAACACAGTTAGGAAGCTGCTTCACGGGGTGTCATGTGTTGGGTCCATCTCTCCACCCTGGCTGCCAGCTGTGACTTCCCAGGGATCTGAGACAGAATTCCTCAGAGAATCCTAGAGTTGGAAGAGACCTCAAGGGCCATCCAGTTCAACCTCCTGCCATGCAGGAAGCCCCATCACAGTATTTCCTCACTAGGTCGGCCTGGAGATCCCTGGCAGCTCCTGGTGGTCTCTCATCTGAGGACTAGCCTGGCCAGAACCCATCGAGCTTCCAAAATTGGGCACCAGGGGCTGTTGGGTTGATGGGGTGGCATGCCCAGGAGGAGAGGGGTTTTGGTGCACAACAGGGCAGGCCAAATGCAGCCCGTCATCTGTATGGAGCCCACCAAGGGTGGCTCTTCTTTGGGCCCCCTCCTGCACTTCTACCACCCAAAGACCCCTTGGCGACCATGCGGCTCCTCCCAAGAAGAACTGCCCGGATCACCCGGGCTGGCCAGGCAGGACACCTGGGAGTTCCAACCCCGAGGGAGGCCCAGAAGGCGGTGACAACGAGAAGGGCTTTCTCAGTGGTTGCTCCCCAGTTGTGGAACCATTGACCACCAGAAATCTGCCTGGCACCTTCAATTCAAACCTTTTAAAACTACTGAAAACATGGTTTTACAGAATAGACCTCCCTGACTTCTTAAACACGTAGCAAGATGCTATTCTTCTCTTTACTGCATATCTTTAATTTTTTTGGTTGATATCTGATCAATTGTTTGGTTATTTCTACTTTCATTTTAGTTTATTGTTGTTGATTCATTTGATTATATTATGTTGCTTTTATTTCACTGTTTAACTCAGTTGTCATTGCTATGTTGAGATTTTATGTTGTAAACCGCCCAGAGTAACCCTAAGGGCTAGATGGGTGGCATAACGGACAAACAAACAAACAAACAAACAAACAAACAAACAAACAAACAAACA